>OY979716.1:16650339-17197839 GCA_963855995.1 Muricea muricata
ATTCTCTTCTGGCGTTGGGTCTCCGCAATATTTTTTACACAATTAAACATTACTTATTTGGCATTTCAAAATTAAAATATATAGCTTACATTCTCTCGAGTCATACCATATTATGCACACTGCTAGTTTCAAACCAAACAGCAATTATATTGGAACAACCTAAGACAATTAAGTAAGAAACACAACGAGGACCTTGGTGAATCACATATCGACATTATGAGGACTGCAAAAGTCCGCGCAAAGCCAAAGTCTAATTTGTCAAGGACCTTATAAAGTGGTTAACATGCATGCATGCATGTTCCATGGCCGGCTTTTATTTCCGTGGACACTTCTTATAGTTGCCTCAATAGAAATCACGAGCAGTTTCTTTTACGGCAAAGTATAAGTTTTCAACGAGCTCAGAATGTTTGAAATTGCTCGGTGTACCTAGAATTCAAGCGCAATTCTAATGTGTGAAAAATGTAACTCTATTTTCTGCCCGAAATTCAGTATTTCTGTGAAAACTCCATATAACTGCATTATAATACACTTCACCGGTAGTTTTTCTACGCCATATATATAATTTCTGAAACACCCTAGAGTGTTTTAAATATATCTGGCTTTAGGTAAAATTTAAACGCATTTCTAACGAGTCAAAACAATTGTATTCCGAGCATGGTTGCAATTTATTTCTGTGCAAACTCCGTATAACTTGTTTAATATATTTGGCGAACATATTTACGGCACCGCACCTGTCGGATTCAATATTGTTCTCCAGAATTTTTCCTACACTATAACATGCACTTTTCTAGATGGTAGAGACATTTTGAATGAGGCATGAAGACACATGCAGTGCTAAAATTTGATTCTCTTCTGGCGTTGGGTCTCCGCAATATTTTTTACACAATTAAACATTACTTATTTGGCATTTCAAAATTAAAATATATAGCTTACATTCTCTCGAGTCATACCATATTATGCACACTGCTAGTTTCAAACCAAACAGCAATTATATTGGAACAACCTAAGACAATTAAGTAAGAAACACAACGAGGACCTTGGTGAATCACATATCGACATTATGAGGACTGCAAAAGTCCGCGCAAAGCCAAAGTCTAATTTGTCAAGGACCTTATAAAGTGGTTAACATGCATGCATGCATGTTCCATGGCCGGCTTTTATTTCCGTGGACACTTCTTATAGTTGCCTCAATAGAAATCACGAGCAGTTTCTTTTACGGCAAAGTATAAGTTTTCAACGAGCTCAGAATGTTTGAAATTGCTCGGTGTACCTACAATTCAAGCGCAATTCTAATGTGTGAAAAATGTAACTCTATTTTCTGCCCGAAATTCAGTATTTCTGTGAAAACTCCATATAACTGCATTATAATACACTTCACCGGTAGTTTTTTTACGCCATATATCTAATTTCTGAAACACCCTAGAGTGTTTTAAATATATCTGGCTTTAGGTAAAATTTAAACGCATTTCTAACGAGTCAAAACAATTGTATTCCAAGCATGGTTGCCATTTATTTCTGTGCAAACTCCGTATAACTTGTTTAATATATTTGGCGAACATATTTACGGCACCGCACCTGTCGGATTCAATATTGTTCTCCAGAATTTTTCCTACACTATAACATGCACTTTTCTAGATGGTAGAGACATTTTGAATGAGGCATGAAGACACATGCAGTGCTAAAATTTGATTCTCTTCTGGCGTTGGGTGTCCGCAATATTTTTTACACAATTAAACATTACTTATTTGGCATTTCAAAATTAAAATATATAGCTTACATTCTCTCGAGTCATACCATATTATGCACACTGCTAGTTTCAAACCAAACAGCAATTATATTGGAACAACCTAAGACAATTAAGTAAGAAACACAACGAGGACCTTGGTGAATCACAAATCGACATTATGAGGACTGCAAAAGTCCCCGCAAAGCCAAAGTCTAATTTGTCAAGGACCTTATAAAGTGGTTAACATGCATGCATGCATGCATGTTCCAAGGCCGGCTTTTATTTCCGTGGACACTTCTTATAGTTGCCTCAATAGAAATCACGAGCAGTTTCTTTTACGGCAAAGTATAAGTTTTGAACGAGCTCAGAATGTTTGAAATTGCTCGGTGTACCAAGAATTCAAGCGCAATTCTAATGTGTGAAAAATGTAACTCTATTTTCTGCCCGAAATTCAGTATTTCTGTGAAAACTCCATATAACTGCATTATAATACACTTCACCGGTAGTTTTTTTACGCCATATATCTAATTTCTGAAACACCCTAGAGTGTTTTCAATATATCTGGCTTTAGGTAAAATTTAAACGCATTTCTAACGAGTCAAAACAATTGTATTGCAAGCATGGTTGCCATTTATGCCTGTGCAAACTCCGTATAACTTGTTTAATATATTTGGCGAACACATTTACGGCACCGCACCTGTCGGATTCAATATTGTTCTCCAGAATTTTTCCTACACTATAACATGCACTTTTCTAGATGGTAGAGACATTTTGAATGAGGCATGAAGACACATGCAGTGCTAAAATTTGATTCTCTTCTGGCGTTGGGTCTCCGCAATATTTTTTACACAATTAAACATTACTCATTTGGCATTTCAAAATTAAAATATATAGCTTACATTCTCTCGAGTCATACCATATTATGCACAGTGCTAGTTTCAAACCAAGCAGCAATTATATTGGAACAACCTAAGACAATTAAGTAAGAAACACAACGAGGACCTTGGTGAATCACTAATCGACATTATGAGGACTGCAAAAGTCCCCGCAAAGCCAAAGTCTAATTTGTCAAGGACCTTATAAAGTGGTTAACATGCATGCATGCATGTTCCATGGCCGGCTTTTATTTCCGTGGACACTTCTTATAGTTGCCTCAATAGAAATCACGAGCAGTTTCTTTTACGGCAAAGTATAAGTTTTCAACGAGCTCAGAATGTTTGAAATTGCTCGGTGCATGTACCTACAATTCAAGCGCAATTCTAATGTGTGAAAAATGTAACTCTATTTTCTGCCCGAAATTCAGTATTTCTGTGAAAACTCCATATAACTGCATTATAATACACTTCACCGGTAGTTTTTTTACGCCATATATCTAATTTCTGAAACACCCTAGAGTGTTTTAAATATATCTGGCTTTAGGTAAAATTTAAACGCATTTCTAACGAGTCAAAACAATTGTATTCCAAGCATGGTTGCCATTTATTTCTGTGCAAACTCCGTATAACTTGTTTAATATATTTGGCGAACATATTTACGGCACCGCACCTGTCGGATTCAATATTGTTCTCCAGAATTTTTCCTACACTATAACATGCACTTTTCTAGATGGTAGAGACATTTTGAATGAGGCATGAAGACACATGCAGTGCTAAAATTTGATTCTCTTCTGGCGTTGGGTCTCCGCAATATTTTTTACACAATTAAACATTACTTATTTGGCATTTCAAAATTAAAATATATAGCTTACATTCTCTCGAGTCATACCATATTATGCACACTGCTAGTTTCAAACCAAACAGCAATTATATTGGAACAACCTAAGACAATTAAGTAAGAAACACAACGAGGACCTTGGTGAATCACATATCGACATTATGAGGACTGCAAAAGTCCGCGCAAAGCCAAAGTCTAATTTGTCAAGGACCTTATAAAGTGGTTAACATGCATGCATGCATGTTCCATGGCCGGCTTTTATTTCCGTGGACACTTCTTATAGTTGCCTCAATAGAAATCACGAGCAGTTTCTTTTACGGCAAAGTATAAGTTTTCAACGAGCTCAGAATGTTTGAAATTGCTCGGTGTACCTAGAATCAAGCGCAATTCTAATGTGTGAAAAATGTAACTCTATTTTCTCCCCGAAATTCAGTATTTCTGTGAAAACTCCATATAACTGCAATATAATACACTTCACCGGTAGTTTTTCTACGCCATATATCTAATTTCTGAAACACGCTAGAGTGTTTTAAATATATCTGGCTTTAGGTAAAATTTAAACGCATTTCTAACGAGTCAATACAATTGTATTCCGAGCATGGTTGCAATTTATTTCTGTGCAAACTCCGTATAACTTGTTTAATATATTTGGCGAACATATTTACGGCACCGCACCTGTCGGATTCAATATTGTTCTCCAGAATTTTTCCTACACTATAACATGCACTTTTCTAGATGGTAGAGACATTTTGAATGAGGCATGAAGACACATGCAGTGCTAAAATTTGATTCTCTTCTGGCGTTGGGTCTCCGCAATATTTTTTACACAATTAAACATTACTTATTTGGCATTTCAAAATTAAAATATATAGCTTACATTCTCTCGAGTCATACCATATTATGCACACTGCTAGTTTCAAACCAAACAGCAATTATATTGGAACAACCTAAGACAATTAAGTAAGAAACACAACGAGGACCTTGGTGAATCACATATCGACATTATGAGGACTGCAAAAGTCCGCGCAAAGCCAAAGTCTAATTTGTCAAGGACCTTATAAAGTGGTTAACATGCATGCATGCATGTTCCATGGCCGGCTTTTATTTCCGTGGACACTTCTTATAGTTGCCTCAATAGAAATCACGAGCAGTTTCTTTTACGGCAAAGTATAAGTTTTGAACGAGCTCAGAATGTTTGAAATTGCTCGGTGTACCTACAATTCAAGCGCAATTCTAATGTGTGAAAAATGTAACTCTATTTTCTGCCCGAAATTCAGTATTTCTGTGAAAACTCCATATAACTGCATTATAATACACTTCACCGGTAGTTTTTTTACGCCATATATCTAATTTCTGAAACACCCTAGAGTGTTTTAAATATATCTGGCTTTAGGTAAAATTTAAACGCATTTCTAACGAGTCAAAACAATTGTATTCCAAGCATGGTTGCCATTTATTTCTGTGCAAACTCCGTATAACTTGTTTAATATATTTGGCGAACATATTTACGGCACCGCACCTGTCGGATTCAATATTGTTCTCCAGAATTTTTCCTACACTATAACATGCACTTTTCTAGATGGTAGAGACATTTTGAATGAGGCATGAAGACACATGCAGTGCTAAAATTTGATTCTCTTCTGGCGTTGTGTCTCCGCAATATTTTTTACACAATTAAACATTACTTATTTGGCATTTCAAAATTAAAATATATAGCTTACATTCTCTCGAGTCATACCATATTATGCACACTGCTAGTTTCAAACCAAACAGCAATTATATTGGAACAACCTAAGACAATTAAGTAAGAAACACAACGAGGACCTTGGTGAATCACAAATCGACATTATGAGGACTGCAAAAGTCCCCGCAAAGCCAAAGTCTAATTTGTCAAGGACCTTATAAAGTGGTTAACATGCATGCATGCATGCATGTTCCATGGCCGGCTTTTATTTCCGTGGACACTTCTTATAGTTGCCTCAATAGAAATCACGAGCAGTTTCTTTTACGGCAAAGTATAAGTTTTGAACGAGCTCAGAATGTTTGAAATTGCTCGGTGTACCAAGAATTCAAGCGCAATTCTAATGTGTGAAAAATGTAACTCTATTTTCTGCCCGAAATTCAGTATTTCTGTGAAAACTCCATATAACTGCATTATAATACACTTCACCGGTAGTTTTTCTACGCCATATATCTAATCTCTGAAACACCCTAGAGTGTTTTCAATATATCTGGCTTTAGGTAAAATTTAAACGCATTTCTAACGAGTCAAAACAATTGTATTGCAAGCATGGTTGCCATTTATGCCTGTGCAAACTCCGTATAACTTGTTTAATATATTTGGCGAACACATTTACGGCACCGCACCTGTCGGATTCAATATTGTTCTCCAGAATTTTTCCTACACTATAACATGCACTTTTCTAGATGGTAGAGACATTTTGAATGAGGCATGAAGACACATGCAGTGCTAAAATTTGATTCTCTTCTGGCGTTGGGTCTCCGCAATATTTTTTACACAATTAAACATTACTTATTTGGCATTTCAAAATTAAAATATATAGCTTACATTCTCTCGAGTCATACCATATTATGCACACTGCTAGTTTCAAACCAAACAGCAATTATATTGGAACTACCTAAGACAATTAAGTAAGAAACACAACGAGGACCTTGGTGAATCACATATCGACATTATGAGGACTGCAAAAGTCCCCGCAAAGCCAAAGTCTAATTTGTCAAGGACCTTATAAAGTGGTTAACATGCATGCATGCATGTTCCATGGCCGGCTTTTATTTCCGTGGACACTTCTTATAGTTGCCTCAATAGAAATCACGAGCAGTTTCTTTTACGGCAAAGTATAAGTTTTCCACGAGCTCAGAATGTTTGAAATTGCTCGGTGTACCTAGAATCAAGCGCAATTCTAATGTGTGAAAAATGTAACTCTATTTTCTGCCCGAAATTCAGTATTTCTGTGAAAACTCCATATAACTGCATTATAATACACTTCACCGGTAGTTTTTCTACGCCATATATCTAATTTCTGAAACACGCTAGAGTGTTTTAAATATATCTGGCTTTAGGTAAAATTTAAACGCATTTCTAACGAGTCAAAACAATTGTATTCCGAGCATGGTTGCAATTTATTTCTGTGCAAACTCCGTATAACTTGTTTAATATATTTGGCGAACATATTTACGGCACCGCACCTGTCGGATTCAATATTGTTCTCCAGAATTTTTCCTACACTATAACATGCACTTTTCTTGATGGTAGAGACATTTTGAATGAGGCATGAAGACACATGCAGTGTTAAAATTTGATTCTCTTCTGGCGTTGGGTCTCCGCAATATTTTTTACACAATTAAACATTACTTATTTGGCATTTCAAAATTAAAATATATAGCTTACATTCTCTCGAGTCATACCATATTATGCACACTGCTAGTTTCAAACCAAACAGCAATTATATTGGAACAACCTAAGACAATTAAGTAAGAAACACAACGAGGACCTTGGTGAATCACATATCGACATTATGAGGACTGCAAAAGTCCGCGCAAAGCCAAAGTCTAATTTGTCAAGGACCTTATAAAGTGGTTAACATGCATGCATGCATGTTCCATGGCCGGCTTTTATTTCCGTGGACACTTCTTATAGTTGCCTCAATAGAAATCACGAGCAGTTTCTTTTACGGCAAAGTATAAGTTTTCAACGAGCTCAGAATGTTTGAAATTGCTCGGTGTACCTAGAATTCAAGCGCAATTCTAATGTGTGAAAAATGTAACTCTATTTTCTGCCCGAAATTCAGTATTTCTGTGAAAACTCCATATAACTGCATTATAATACACTTCACCGGTAGTTTTTCTACGCCATATATATAATTTCTGAAACACCCTAGAGTGTTTTAAATATATCTGGCTTTAGGTAAAATTTAAACGCATTTCTAACGAGTCAAAACAATTGTATTCCGAGCATGGTTGCAATTTATTTCTGTGCAAACTCCGTATAACTTGTTTAATATATTTGGCGAACATATTTACGGCACCGCACCTGTCGGATTCAATATTGTTCTCCAGAATTTTTCCTACACTATAACATGCACTTTTCTAGATGGTAGAGACATTTTGAATGAGGCATGAAGACACATGCAGTGCTAAAATTTGATTCTCTTCTGGCGTTGGGTCTCCGCAATATTTTTTACACAATTAAACATTACTTATTTGGCATTTCAAAATTAAAATATATAGCTTACATTCTCTCGAGTCATACCATATTATGCACACTGCTAGTTTCAAACCAAACAGCAATTATATTGGAACAACCTAAGACAATTAAGTAAGAAACACAACGAGGACCTTGGTGAATCACATATCGACATTATGAGGACTGCAAAAGTCCGCGCAAAGCCAAAGTCTAATTTGTCAAGGACCTTATAAAGTGGTTAACATGCATGCATGCATGTTCCATGGCCGGCTTTTATTTCCGTGGACACTTCTTATAGTTGCCTCAATAGAAATCACGAGCAGTTTCTTTTACGGCAAAGTATAAGTTTTCAACGAGCTCAGAATGTTTGAAATTGCTCGGTGTACCTACAATTCAAGCGCAATTCTAATGTGTGAAAAATGTAACTCTATTTTCTGCCCGAAATTCAGTATTTCTGTGAAAACTCCATATAACTGCATTATAATACACTTCACCGGTAGTTTTTTTACGCCATATATCTAATTTCTGAAACACCCTAGAGTGTTTTAAATATATCTGGCTTTAGGTAAAATTTAAACGCATTTCTAACGAGTCAAAACAATTGTATTCCAAGCATGGTTGCCATTTATTTCTGTGCAAACTCCGTATAACTTGTTTAATATATTTGGCGAACATATTTACGGCACCGCACCTGTCGGATTCAATATTGTTCTCCAGAATTTTTCCTACACTATAACATGCACTTTTCTAGATGGTAGAGACATTTTGAATGAGGCATGAAGACACATGCAGTGCTAAAATTTGATTCTCTTCTGGCGTTGGGTGTCCGCAATATTTTTTACACAATTAAACATTACTTATTTGGCATTTCAAAATTAAAATATATAGCTTACATTCTCTCGAGTCATACCATATTATGCACACTGCTAGTTTCAAACCAAACAGCAATTATATTGGAACAACCTAAGACAATTAAGTAAGAAACACAACGAGGACCTTGGTGAATCACAAATCGACATTATGAGGACTGCAAAAGTCCCCGCAAAGCCAAAGTCTAATTTGTCAAGGACCTTATAAAGTGGTTAACATGCATGCATGCATGCATGTTCCAAGGCCGGCTTTTATTTCCGTGGACACTTCTTATAGTTGCCTCAATAGAAATCACGAGCAGTTTCTTTTACGGCAAAGTATAAGTTTTGAACGAGCTCAGAATGTTTGAAATTGCTCGGTGTACCAAGAATTCAAGCGCAATTCTAATGTGTGAAAAATGTAACTCTATTTTCTGCCCGAAATTCAGTATTTCTGTGAAAACTCCATATAACTGCATTATAATACACTTCACCGGTAGTTTTTTTACGCCATATATCTAATTTCTGAAACACCCTAGAGTGTTTTCAATATATCTGGCTTTAGGTAAAATTTAAACGCATTTCTAACGAGTCAAAACAATTGTATTGCAAGCATGGTTGCCATTTATGCCTGTGCAAACTCCGTATAACTTGTTTAATATATTTGGCGAACACATTTACGGCACCGCACCTGTCGGATTCAATATTGTTCTCCAGAATTTTTCCTACACTATAACATGCACTTTTCTAGATGGTAGAGACATTTTGAATGAGGCATGAAGACACATGCAGTGCTAAAATTTGATTCTCTTCTGGCGTTGGGTCTCCGCAATATTTTTTACACAATTAAACATTACTTATTTGGCATTTAAAAATTAAAATATATAGCTTACATTCTCTCGAGTCACACCATATTATGCACACTGCTAGTTTCAAACCAAACAGCAATTATATTGGAACAACCTAAGACAATTAAGTAAGAAACACAACGAGGACCTTGGTGAATCACATATCGACATTATGAGGACTGCAAAAGTCCGCGCAAAGCCAAAGTCTAATTTGTCAAGGACCTTATAAAGTGGTTAACATGCATGCATGCATGCATGTTCCATGGCCGGCTTTTATTTCCGTGGACACTTCTTATAGTTGCCTCAATAGAAATCACGAGCAGTTTCTTTTACGGCAAAGTATAAGTTTTGAACGAGCTCAGAATGTTTAAAATTGCTCGGTGTACCAAGAATTCAAGCGCAATTCTAATGTGTGAAAAATGTATCTCTATTTTCTGCCCGAAATTCAGTATTTCTGTGAAAACTCCATATAACTGCATTATAATACACTTCACCGGTAGTTTTTCTACGCCATATATCTAATCTCTGAAACACCCTAGAGTGTTTTAAATATATCTGGCTTTAGGTAAAATTTAAACGCATTTCTAACGAGTCAAAACAATTGTATTGCAAGCATGGTTGCCATTTATGCCTGTGCAAACTCCGTATAACTTGTTTAATATATTTGGCGAACACATTTACGGCACCGCACCTGTCGGATTCAATATTGTTCTCCAGAATTTTTCCTACACTATAACATGCACTTTTCTAGATGGTAGAGACATTTTGAATGAGGCATGAAGACACATGCAGTGCTAAAATTTGATTCTCTTCTGGCGTTGGGTCTCCGCAATATTTTTTACACAATTAAACATTACTTATTTGGCATTTCAAAATTAAAATATATAGCTTACATTCTCTCGAGTCATACCATATTATGCACACTGCTAGTTTCAAACCAAACAGCAATTATATTGGAACAACCTAAGACAATTAAGTAAGAAACACAACGAGGACCTTGGTGAATCACATATCGACATTATGAGGACTGCAAAAGTCCCCGCAAAGCCAAAGTCTAATTTGTCAAGGACCTTATAAAGTGGTTAACATGCATGCATGCATGTTCCATGGCCGGCTTTTATTTCCGTGGACACTTCTTATAGTTGCCTCAATAGAAATCACGAGCAGTTTCTTTTACGGCAAAGTATAAGTTTTCAACGAGCTCAGAATGTTTGAAATTGCTCGGTGTACCTAGAATCAAGCGCAATTCTAATGTGTGAAAAATGTAACTCTATTTTCTGCCCGAAATTCAGTATTTCTGTGAAAACTCCATATAACTGCATTATAATACACTTCACCGGTAGTTTTTCTACGCCATATATCTAATCTCTGAAACACCCTAGAGTGTTTTAAATATATCTGGCTTTAGGTAAAATTTAAACGCATTTCTAACGAGTCAAAACAATTGTATTCCGAGCATGGTTGCAATTTATTTCTGTGCAAACTCCGTATAACTTGTTTAATATATTTGGCGAACATATTTACGGCACCGCACCTGTCGGATTCAATATTGTTCTCCAGAATTTTTCCTACACTATAACATGCACTTTTCTAGATGGTAGAGACATTTTGAATGAGGCATGAAGACACATGCAGTGCTAAAATTTGATTCTCTTCTGGCGTTGGGTCTCCGCAATATTTTTTACACAATTAAACATTACTTATTTGGCATTTCAAAATTAAAATATATAGCTTACATTCTCTCGAGTCATACCATATTATGCACACTGCTAGTTTCAAACCAAGCAGCAATTATATTGGAACAACCTAAGACAATTAAGTAAGAAACACAACGAGGACCTTGGTGAATCACATATCGACATTATGAGGACTGCAAAAGTCCCCGCAAAGCCAAAGTCTAATTTGTCAAGGACCTTATAAAGTGGTTAACATGCATGCATGCATGTTCCATGGCCGGCTTTTATTTCCGTGGACACTTCTTATAGTTGCCTCAATAGAAATCACGAGCAGTTTCTTTTACGGCAAAGTATAAGTTTTCAACGAGCTCAGAATGTTTGAAATTGCTCGGTGCATGTACCTACAATTCAAGCGCAATTCTAAAGTGTGAAAAATGTAACTCTATTTTCTGCCCGAAATTCAGTATTTCTGTGAAAACTCCATATAACTGCATTATAATACACTTCACCGGTAGTTTTTTTACGCCATATATCTAATTTCTGAAACACCCTAGAGTGTTTTAAATATATCTGGCTTTAGGTAAAATTTAAACGCATTTCTAACGAGTCAAAACAATTGTATTCCAAGCATGGTTGCCATTTATTTCTGTGCAAACTCCGTATAACTTGTTTAATATATTTGGCGAACATATTTACGGCACCGCACCTGTCGGATTCAATATTGTTCTCCAGAATTTTTCCTACACTATAACATGCACTTTTCTAGATGGTAGAGACATTTTGAATGAGGCATGAAGACACATGCAGTGCTAAAATTTGATTCTCTTCTGGCGTTGGGTCTCCGCAATATTTTTTACACAATTAAACATTACTTATTTGGCATTTCAAAATTAAAATATATAGCTTACATTCTCTCGAGTCATACCATATTATGCACACTGCTAGTTTCAAACCAAACAGCAATTATATTGGAACAACCTAAGACAATTAAGTAAGAAACACAACGAGGACCTTGGTGAATCACATATCGACATTATGAGGACTGCAAAAGTCCGCGCAAAGCCAAAGTCTAATTTGTCAAGGACCTTATAAAGTGGTTAACATGCATGCATGCATGTTCCATGGCCGGCTTTTATTTCCGTGGACACTTCTTATAGTTGCCTCAATAGAAATCACGAGCAGTTTCTTTTACGGCAAAGTATAAGTTTTGAACGAGCTCAGAATGTTTGAAATTGCTCGGTGTACCTACAATTCAAGCGCAATTCTAATGTGTGAAAAATGTAACTCTATTTTCTGCCCGAAATTCAGTATTTCTGTGAAAACTCCATATAACTGCATTATAATACACTTCACCGGTAGTTTTTTTACGCCATATATCTAATTTCTGAAACACCCTAGAGTGTTTTAAATATATCTGGCTTTAGGTAAAATTTAAACGCATTTCTAACGAGTCAAAACAATTGTATTCCAAGCATGGTTGCCATTTATTTCTGTGCAAACTCCGTATAACTCTTTTAATATATTTGGCGAACATATTTACGGCACCGCACCTGTCGGATTCAATATTGTTCTCCAGAATTTTTCCTACACTATAACATGCACTTTTCTAGATGGTAGAGACATTTTGAATGAGGCATGAAGACACATGCAGTGCTAAAATTTGATTCTCTTCTGGCGTTGGGTGTCCGCAATATTTTTTACACAATTAAACATTACTTATTTGGCATTTCAAAATTAAAATATATAGCTTACATTCTCTCGAGTCATACCATATTATGCACACTGCTAGTTTCAAACCAAACAGCAATTATATTGGAACAACCTAAGACAATTAAGTAAGAAACACAACGAGGACCTTGGTGAATCACAAATCGACATTATGAGGACTGCAAAAGTCCCCGCAAAGCCAAAGTCTAATTTGTCAAGGACCTTATAAAGTGGTTAACATGCATGCATGCATGCATGTTCCAAGGCCGGCTTTTATTTCCGTGGACACTTCTTATAGTTGCCTCAATAGAAATCACGAGCAGTTTCTTTTACGGCAAAGTATAAGTTTTCAACGAGCTCAGAATGTTTGAAATTGCTCGGTGTACCAAGAATTCAAGCGCAATTCTAATGTGTGAAAAATGTAACTCTATTTTCTGCCCGAAATTCAGTATTTCTGTGAAAACTCCATATAACTGCATTACAATACACTTCACCGGTAGTTTTTTTACGCCATATATCTAATTTCTGAAACACCCTAGAGTGTTTTCAATATATCTGGCTTTAGGTAAAATTTAAACGCATTTCTAACGAGTCAAAACAATTGTATTGCAAGCATGGTTGCCATTTATGCCTGTGCAAACTCCGTATAACTTGTTTAATATATTTGGCGAACACATTTACGGCACCGCACCTGTCGGATTCAATATTGTTCTCCAGAATTTTTCCTACACTATAACATGCACTTTTCTAGATGGTAGAGACATTTTGAATGAGGCATGAAGACACATGCAGTGCTAAAATTTGATTCTCTTCTGGCGTTGGGTCTCCGCAATATTTTTTACACAATTAAACATTACTTATTTGGCATTTAAAAATTAAAATATATAGCTTACATTCTCTCGAGTCACACCATATTATGCACACTGCTAGTTTCAAACCAAACAGCAATTATATTGGAACAACCTAAGACAATTAAGTAAGAAACACAACGAGGACCTTGGTGAATCACATATCGACATTATGAGGACTGCAAAAGTCCGCGCAAAGCCAAAGTCTAATTTGTCAAGGACCTTATAAAGTGGTTAACATGCATGCATGCATGCATGTTCCATGGCCGGCTTTTATTTCCGTGGACACTTCTTATAGTTGCCTCAATAGAAATCACGAGCAGTTTCTTTTACGGCAAAGTATAAGTTTTGAACGAGCTCAGAATGTTTAAAATTGCTCGGTGTACCAAGAATTCAAGCGCAATTCTAATGTGTGAAAAATGTATCTCTATTTTCTGCCCGAAATTCAGTATTTCTGTGAAAACTCCATATAACTGCATTATAATACACTTCACCGGTAGTTTTTCTACGCCATATATCTAATCTCTGAAACACCCTAGAGTGTTTTAAATATATCTGGCTTTAGGTAAAATTTAAACGCATTTCTAACGAGTCAAAACAATTGTATTGCAAGCATGGTTGCCATTTATGCCTGTGCAAACTCCGTATAACTTGTTTAATATATTTGGCGAACACATTTACGGCACCGCACCTGTCGGATTCAATATTGTTCTCCAGAATTTTTCCTACACTATAACATGCACTTTTCTAGATGGTAGAGACATTTTGAATGAGGCATGAAGACACATGCAGTGCTAAAATTTGATTCTCTTCTGGCGTTGGGTGTCCGCAATATTTTTTACACAATTAAACATTACTTATTTGGCATTTCAAAATTAAAATATATAGCTTACATTCTCTCGAGTCATACCATATTATGCACACTGCTAGTTTCAAACCAAACAGCAATTATATTGGAACAACCTAAGACAATTAAGTAAGAAACACAACGAGGACCTTGGTGAATCACAAATCGACATTATGAGGACTGCAAAAGTCCCCGCAAAGCCAAAGTCTAATTTGTCAAGGACCTTATAAAGTGGTTAACATGCATGCATGCATGCATGTTCCAAGGCCGGCTTTTATTTCCGTGGACACTTCTTATAGTTGCCTCAATAGAAATCACGAGCAGTTTCTTTTACGGCAAAGTATAAGTTTTGAACGAGCTCAGAATGTTTGAAATTGCTCGGTGTACCAAGAATTCAAGCGCAATTCTAATGTGTGAAAAATGTAACTCTATTTTCTGCCCGAAATTCAGTATTTCTGTGAAAACTCCATATAACTGCATTATAATACACTTCACCGGTAGTTTTTTTACGCCATATATCTAATTTCTGAAACACCCTAGCGTGTTTTCAATATATCTGGCTTTAGGTAAAATTTAAACGCATTTCTAACGAGTCAAAACAATTGTATTGCAAGCATGGTTGCCATTTATGCCTGTGCAAACTCCGTATAACTTGTTTAATATATTTGGCGAACACATTTACGGCACCGCACCTGTCGGATTCAATATTGTTCTCCAGAATTTTTTCTACACTATAACATGCACTTTTCTAGATGGTAGAGACATTTTGAATGAGGCATGAAGACACATGCAGTGCTAAAATTTGATTCTCTTCTGGCGTTGGGTCTCCGCAATATTTTTTACACAATTAAACATTACTTATTTGGCATTTAAAAATTAAAAAATATAGCTTACATTCTCTCGAGTCACACCATATTATGCACACTGCTAGTTTCAAACCAAACAGCAATTATATTGGAACAACCTAAGACAATTAAGTAAGAAACACAACGAGGACCTTGGTGAATCACATATCGACATTATGAGGACTGCAAAAGTCCCCGCAAAGCCAAAGTCTAATTTGTCAAGGACCTTATAAAGTGGTTAACATGCATGCATGCATGTTCCATGGCCGGCTTTTATTTCCGTGGACACTTCTTATAGTTGCCTCAATAGAAATCACGAGCAGTTTCTTTTACGGCAAAGTATAAGTTTTCAACGAGCTCAGAATGTTTGAAATTGCTCGGTGTACCTAGAATCAAGCGCAATTCTAATGTGTGAAAAATGTAACTCTATTTTCTCCCCGAAATTCAGTATTTCTGTGAAAACTCCATATAACTGCAATATAATACACTTCACCGGTAGTTTTTCTACGCCATATATCTAATTTCTGAAACACGCTAGAGTGTTTTAAATATATCTGGCTTTAGGTAAAATTTAAACGCATTTCTAACGAGTCAAAACAATTGTATTCCGAGCATGGTTGCAATTTATTTCTGTGCAAACTCCGTATAACTTGTTTAATATATTTGGCGAACATATTTACGGCACCGCACCTGTCGGATTCAATATTGTTCTCCAGAATTTTTCCTACACTATAACATGCACTTTTCTAGATGGTAGAGACATTTTGAATGAGGCATGAAGACACATTCAGTGCTAAAATTTGATTCTCTTCTGGCGTTGGGTCTCCGCAATATTTTTTACACAATTAAACATTACTTATTTGGCATTTCAAAATTAAAATATATAGCTTACATTCTCTCGAGTCATACCATATTATGCACACTGCTAGTTTCAAACCAAACAGCAATTATATTGGAACAACCTAAGACAATTAAGTAAGAAACACAACGAGGACCTTGGTGAATCACATATCGACATTATGAGGACTGCAAAAGTCCGCGCAAAGCCAAAGTCTAATTTGTCAAGGACCTTATAAAGTGGTTAACATGCATGCATGCATGTTCCATGGCCGGCTTTTATTTCCGTGGACACTTCTTATAGTTGCCTCAATAGAAATCACGAGCAGTTTCTTTTACGGCAAAGTATAAGTTTTGAACGAGCTCAGAATGTTTGAAATTGCTCGGTGTACCTACAATTCAAGCGCAATTCTAATGTGTGAAAAATGTAACTCTATTTTCTGCCCGAAATTCAGTATTTCTGTGAAAACTCCATATAACTGCATTATAATACACTTCACCGGTAGTTTTTTTACGCCATATATCTAATTTCTGAAACACCCTAGAGTGTTTTAAATATATCTGGCTTTAGGTAAAATTTAAACGCATTTCTAACGAGTCAAAACAATTGTATTCCAAGCATGGTTGCCATTTATTTCTGTGCAAACTCCGTATAACTCTTTTAATATATTTGGCGAACATATTTACGGCACCGCACCTGTCGGATTCAATATTGTTCTCCAGAATTTTTCCTACACTATAACATGCACTTTTCTAGATGGTAGAGACATTTTGAATGAGGCATGAAGACACATGCAGTGCTAAAATTTGATTCTCTTCTGGCGTTGGGTGTCCGCAATATTTTTTACACAATTAAACATTACTTATTTGGCATTTCAAAATTAAAATATATAGCTTACATTCTCTCGAGTCATACCATATTATGCACACTGCTAGTTTCAAACCAAACAGCAATTATATTGGAACAACCTAAGACAATTAAGTAAGAAACACAACGAGGACCTTGGTGAATCACAAATCGACATTATGAGGACTGCAAAAGTCCCCGCAAAGCCAAAGTCTAATTTGTCAAGGACCTTATAAAGTGGTTAACATGCATGCATGCATGCATGTTCCAAGGCCGGCTTTTATTTCCGTGGACACTTCTTATAGTTGCCTCAATAGAAATCACGAGCAGTTTCTTTTACGGCAAAGTATAAGTTTTCAACGAGCTCAGAATGTTTGAAATTGCTCGGTGTACCAAGAATTCAAGCGCAATTCTAATGTGTGAAAAATGTAACTCTATTTTCTGCCCGAAATTCAGTATTTCTGTGAAAACTCCATATAACTGCATTATAATACACTTCACCGGTAGTTTTTTTACGCCATATATCTAATTTCTGAAACACCCTAGAGTGTTTTCAATATATCTGGCTTTAGGTAAAATTTAAACGCATTTCTAACGAGTCAAAACAATTGTATTGCAAGCATGGTTGCCATTTATGCCTGTGCAAACTCCGTATAACTTGTTTAATATATTTGGCGAACACATTTACGGCACCGCACCTGTCGGATTCAATATTGTTCTCCAGAATTTTTCCTACACTATAACATGCACTTTTCTAGATGGTAGAGACATTTTGAATGAGGCATGAAGACACATGCAGTGCTAAAATTTGATTCTCTTCTGGCGTTGGGTCTCCGCAATATTTTTTACACAATTAAACATTACTTATTTGGCATTTAAAAATTAAAATATATAGCTTACATTCTCTCGAGTCACACCATATTATGCACACTGCTAGTTTCAAACCAAACAGCAATTATATTGGAACAACCTAAGACAATTAAGTAAGAAACACAACGAGGACCTTGGTGAATCACATATCGACATTATGAGGACTGCAAAAGTCCGCGCAAAGCCAAAGTCTAATTTGTCAAGGACCTTATAAAGTGGTTAACATGCATGCATGCATGCATGTTCCATGGCCGGCTTTTATTTCCGTGGACACTTCTTATAGTTGCCTCAATAGAAATCACGAGCAGTTTCTTTTACGGCAAAGTATAAGTTTTGAACGAGCTCAGAATGTTTAAAATTGCTCGGTGTACCAAGAATTCAAGCGCAATTCTAATGTGTGAAAAATGTATCTCTATTTTCTGCCCGAAATTCAGTATTTCTGTGAAAACTCCATATAACTGCATTATAATACACTTCACCGGTAGTTTTTCTACGCCATATATCTAATCTCTGAAACACCCTAGAGTGTTTTAAATATATCTGGCTTTAGGTAAAATTTAAACGCATTTCTAACGAGTCAAAACAATTGTATTGCAAGCATGGTTGCCATTTATGCCTGTGCAAACTCCGTATAACTTGTTTAATATATTTGGCGAACACATTTACGGCACCGCACCTGTCGGATTCAATATTGTTCTCCAGAATTTTTCCTACACTATAACATGCACTTTTCTAGATGGTAGAGACATTTTGAATGAGGCATGAAGACACATGCAGTGCTAAAATTTGATTCTCTTCTGGCGTTGGGTCTCCGCAATATTTTTTACACAATTAAACATTACTTATTTGGCATTTCAAAATTAAAATATATAGCTTACATTCTCTCGAGTCATACCATATTATGCACACTGCTAGTTTCAAACCAAACAGCAATTATATTGGAACAACCTAAGACAATTAAGTAAGAAACACAACGAGGACCTTGGTGAATCACATATCGACATTATGAGGACTGCAAAAGTCCCCGCAAAGCCAAAGTCTAATTTGTCAAGGACCTTATAAAGTGGTTAACATGCATGCATGCATGTTCCATGGCCGGCTTTTATTTCCGTGGACACTTCTTATAGTTGCCTCAATAGAAATCACGAGCAGTTTCTTTTACGGCAAAGTATAAGTTTTCAACGAGCTCAGAATGTTTGAAATTGCTCGGTGTACCTAGAATCAAGCGCAATTCTAATGTGTGAAAAATGTAACTCTATTTTCTGCCCGAAATTCAGTATTTCTGTGAAAACTCCATATAACTGCATTATAATACACTTCACCGGTAGTTTTTCTACGCCATATATCTAATTTCTGAAACACGCTAGAGTGTTTTAAATATATCTGGCTTTAGGTAAAATTTAAACGCATTTCTAACGAGTCAAAACAATTGTATTCCGAGCATGGTTGCACTTTTTTTCTGTGCAAACTCCGTATAACTTGTTTAATATATTTGGCGAACATATTTACGGCACCGCACCTGTCGGATTCAATATTGTTCTCCAGAATTTTTCCTACACTATAACATGCACTTTTCTAGATGGTAGAGACATTTTGAATGAGGCATGAAGACACATGCAGTGCTAAAATTTGATTCTCTTCTGGCGTTGGGTCTCCGCAATATTTTTTACACAATTAAACATTACTTATTTGGCATTTCAAAATTAAAATATATAGCTTACATTCTCTCGAGTCATACCATATTATGCACACTGCTAGTTTCAAACCAAACAGCAATTATATTGGAACAACCTAAGACAATTAAGTAAGAAACACAACGAGGACCTTGGTGAATCACATATCGACATTATGAGGACTGCAAAAGTCCGCGCAAAGCCAAAGTCTAATTTGTCAAGGACCTTATAAAGTGGTTAACATGCATGCATGCATGTTCCATGGCCGGCTTTTATTTCCGTGGACACTTCTTATAGTTGCCTCAATAGAAATCACGAGCAGTTTCTTTTACGGCAAAGTATAAGTTTTGAACGAGCTCAGAATGTTTGAAATTGCTCGGTGTACCTACAATTCAAGCGCAATTCTAATGTGTGAAAAATGTAACTCTATTTTCTGCCCGAAATTCAGTATTTCTGTGAAAACTCCATATAACTGCATTATAATACACTTCACCGGTAGTTTTTCTACGCCATATATCTAATTTCTTAAACACGCTAGAGTGTTTTAAATATATCTGGCTTTAGGTAAAATTTAAACGCATTTCTAACGAGTCAAAACAATTGTATTCCGAGCATGGTTGCAATTTATTTCTGTGCAAACTCCGTATAACTTGTTTAATATATTTGGCGAACATATTTACGGCACCGCACCTGTCGGATTCAATATTGTTCTCCAGAATTTTTCCTACACTATAACATGCACTTTTCTAGATGGTAGAGACATTTTGAATGAGGCATGAAGACACATGCAGTGCTAAAATTTGATTCTCTTCTGGCGTTGGGTCTCCGCAATATTTTTTACACAATTAAACATTACTTATTTGGCATTTCAAAATTAAAATATATAGCTTACATTCTCTCGAGTCATACCATATTATGCACACTGCTAGTTTCAAACCAAACAGCAATTATATTGGAACAACCTAAGACAATTAAGTAAGAAACACAACGAGGACCTTGGTGAATCACATATCGACATTATGAGGACTGCAAAAGTCCGCGCAAAGCCAAAGTCTAATTTGTCAAGGACCTTATAAAGTGGTTAACATGCATGCATGCATGTTCCATGGCCGGCTTTTATTTCCGTGGACACTTCTTATAGTTGCCTCAATAGAAATCACGAGCAGTTTCTTTTACGGCAAAGTATAAGTTTTCAACGAGCTCAGAATGTTTGAAATTGCTCGGTGTACCTAGAATTCAAGCGCAATTCTAATGTGTGAAAAATGTAACTCTATTTTCTGCCCGAAATTCAGTATTTCTGTGAAAACTCCATATAACTGCATTATAATACACTTCACCGGTAGTTTTTCTACGCCATATATATAATTTCTGAAACACCCTAGAGTGTTTTAAATATATCTGGCTTTAGGTAAAATTTAAACGCATTTCTAACGAGTCAAAACAATTGTATTCCGAGCATGGTTGCAATTTATTTCTGTGCAAACTCCGTATAACTTGTTTAATATATTTGGCGAACATATTTACGGCACCGCACCTGTCGGATTCAATATTGTTCTCCAGAATTTTTCCTACACTATAACATGCACTTTTCTAGATGGTAGAGACATTTTGAATGAGGCATGAAGACACATGCAGTGCTAAAATTTGATTCTCTTCTGGCGTTGGGTCTCCGCAATATTTTTTACACAATTAAACATTACTTATTTGGCATTTCAAAATTAAAATATATAGCTTACATTCTCTCGAGTCATACCATATTATGCACACTGCTAGTTTCAAACCAAACAGCAATTATATTGGAACAACCTAAGACAATTAAGTAAGAAACACAACGAGGACCTTGGTGAATCACATATCGACATTATGAGGACTGCAAAAGTCCCCGCAAAGCCAAAGTCTAATTTGTCAAGGACCTTATAAAGTGGTTAACATGCATGCATGCATGTTCCATGGCCGGCTTTTATTTCCGTGGACACTTCTTATAGTTGCCTCAATAGAAATCACGAGCAGTTTCTTTTACGGCAAAGTATAAGTTTTCAACGAGCTCAGAATGTTTGAAATTGCTCGGTGTACCTAGAATCAAGCGCAATTCTAATGTGTGAAAAATGTAACTCTATTTTCTGCCCGAAATTCAGTATTTCTGTGAAAACTCCATATAACTGCATTATAATACACTTCACCGGTAGTTTTTCTACGCCATATATCTAATTTCTGAAACACGCTAGAGTGTTTTAAATATATCTGGCTTTAGGTAAAATTTAAACGCATTTCTAACGAGTCAAAACAATTGTATTCCGAGCATGGTTGCAATTTATTTCTGTGCAAACTCCGTATAACTTGTTTAATATATTTGGCGAACATATTTACGGCACCGCACCTGTCGGATTCAATATTGTTCTCCAGAATTTTTCCTACACTATAACATGCACTTTTCTAGATGGTAGAGACATTTTGAATGAGGCATGAAGACACATGCAGTGCTAAAATTTGATTCTCTTCTGGCGTTGGGTCTCCGCAATATTTTTTACACAATTAAACATTACTTATTTGGCATTTCAAAATTAAAATATATAGCTTACATTCTCTCGAGTCATACCATATTATGCACACTGCTAGTTTCAAACCAAACAGCAATTATATTGGAACAACCTAAGACAATTAAGTAAGAAACACAACGAGGACCTTGGTGAATCACATATCGACATTATGAGGACTGCAAAAGTCCGCGCAAAGCCAAAGTCTAATTTGTCAAGGACCTTATAAAGTGGTTAACATGCATGCATGCATGTTCCATGGCCGGCTTTTATTTCCGTGGACACTTCTTATAGTTGCCTCAATAGAAATCACGAGCAGTTTCTTTTACGGCAAAGTATAAGTTTTCAACGAGCTCAGAATGTTTGAAATTGCTCGGTGTACCTAGAATTCAAGCGCAATTCTAATGTGTGAAAAATGTAACTCTATTTTCTGCCCGAAATTCAGTATTTCTGTGAAAACTCCATATAACTGCATTATAATACACTTCACCGGTAGTTTTTCTACGCCATATATATAATTTCTGAAACACCCTAGAGTGTTTTAAATATATCTGGCTTTAGGTAAAATTTAAACGCATTTCTAACGAGTCAAAACAATTGTATTCCGAGCATGGTTGCAATTTATTTCTGTGCAAACTCCGTATAACTTGTTTAATATATTTGGCGAACATATTTACGGCACCGCACCTGTCGGATTCAATATTGTTCTCCAGAATTTTTCCTACACTATAACATGCACTTTTCTAGATGGTAGAGACATTTTGAATGAGGCATGAAGACACATGCAGTGCTAAAATTTGATTCTCTTCTGGCGTTGGGTCTCCGCAATATTTTTTACACAATTAAACATTACTTATTTGGCATTTCAAAATTAAAATATATAGCTTACATTCTCTCGAGTCATACCATATTATGCACACTGCTAGTTTCAAACCAAACAGCAATTATATTGGAACAACCTAAGACAATTAAGTAAGAAACACAACGAGGACCTTGGTGAATCACATATCGACATTATGAGGACTGCAAAAGTCCGCGCAAAGCCAAAGTCTAATTTGTCAAGGACCTTATAAAGTGGTTAACATGCATGCATGCATGTTCCATGGCCGGCTTTTATTTCCGTGGACACTTCTTATAGTTGCCTCAATAGAAATCACGAGCAGTTTCTTTTACGGCAAAGTATAAGTTTTCAACGAGCTCAGAATGTTTGAAATTGCTCGGTGTACCTAGAATTCAAGCGCAATTCTAATGTGTGAAAAATGTAACTCTATTTTCTGCCCGAAATTCAGTATTTCTGTGAAAACTCCATATAACTGCATTATAATACACTTCACCGGTAGTTTTTCTACGCCATATATATAATTTCTGAAACACCCTAGAGTGTTTTAAATATATCTCGCTTTAGGTAAAATTTAAACGCATTTCTAACGAGTCAAAACAATTGTATTCCAAGCATGGTTGCCATTTATGCCTCTGCAAACTCCGTATAACTTGTTTAATATATTTGGCGAACATATTTACGGCACCGCACCTGTCGGATTCAATATTGTTCTCCAGAATTTTTCCTACACTATAACATGCACTTTTCTAGATGGTAGAGACATTTTGAATGAGGCATGAAGACACATGCAGTGCTAAAATTTGATTCTCTTCTGGCGTTGGGTCTCCGCAATATTTTTTACACAATTAAACATTACTTATTTGGCATTTAAAAATTAAAATATATAGCTTACATTCTCTCGAGTCATACCATATTATGCACACTGCTAGTTTCAAACCAAACAGCAATTATATTGGAACAACCTAAGACAATTAAGTAAGAAACACAACGAGGACCTTGGTGAATCACATATCGACATTATGAGGACTGCAAAAGTCCCCGCAAAGCCAAAGTCTAATTTGTCAAGGACTTTGTATATGTATATGTATATGTATATGTATATGTATATGTATATGTATATGTATATGTATACGTATACGTATACGTACACGTATACGTATACGTATATGTATATGTATACGTATACGTATATGTATACGTATACGTATATGTATATGTATATGTATATCTATATATATATATATATATATATATATATATATATATATATATATATATATATATATATATATATATATATATATATATATATATATATATATATATATATATATATATATGTCCATATGTCTATATGTCTATATGTGTATATGTGTATATGTATATGTATATATGTATGTACACTTTCATTAAATAATTCCATCTTTTTATTTCCGTCATGGGCAATGAACTGAATTCTTAATTAGGCAGAACATGCAAAGTTCGCACGCTTCGAAATCAACATTATTGAACAATTTTTAACAGTTAAAACGTCTTTGCGACCGATTAAAAGAACGAAATCCATGAAGTTCAGTTATAGATATTAACTGTACAGTTTTGAATTTGAAACACCGGACTTAACGCCGTAAAGCTCTTCGCTTGATTGAGTTGGATCGCTTGTTGCTGTTTGCTAACAACGGTAATTTGATGGTCGTGTTTGACGGATGAGGCAGGAGTACGAGATTCTGGTTGAATCTGATTCTTTGTCCTCAAATGATGTTGAAGCAGCTACCGATTCGCTCTGGCTGAAGTAGTAACTCAAAATCGAAGACATAACTTTTTGTTGACTCGAGGATGGCCTGTTGCTGTACAACTCGATCGATGTGTCGGATTATTTTTTGGCCAGTGATTGACTAAATTAAATTGCATCCAGGTCTCAGGTAGCTTTTCAGCACTTGATTTAGTGATCACTAAATTTTTTTTAATGGAATTATAAAGAATTGTATTATCTAAATGTTTTAGAAAGTACATGTCATTGAGGATGAATTAAACCTCATTTTAATTTTTTGATATGTTAAACGGTTTAGGGGAAGCAGTGACTTCACCAGCTTGACCAAAAGAGAGCTATTGATTCCTGATAGCGATAGTCATCCCTCCTGAAACAGCGCCAACATACAACAGCAAGGTGAAAGTTCTAGTTCAACACTGTCTTGACACAGGTCAAGCACCAACCTGTTACTAAACCAGCCAAGTCCCAGTGATTCTATCTACAGCTCATTATTTGACAATAAAGATATCATTGAGGTGGACTCAGATTCTAAATTTGCTTCTACGTCCTCTACCAATGAAGAGGTGAAAATTATAAATGTTGTTTCAGGAAGTTCTTTGGCAGATACCTTGTCTGGTTTAGCAAAGAAAATTGATGATAGCAAAGTTTCAAAATTTAATATATGTAGAAGTGATATATGGGAGGGGGCTAAGAGAGGTTTGACAAGGAAATCTTTTTGTCCCTCTAGTAAGATATCGGTAAGATTCAGCGATGATTTTGGGAGATCTGAGGAAGCTGTGGATAGGGGAGGACCAACGCGGGAGTTCTTCACTCTAGTTCTGAGTTGGATAGTTAATTCCCAGCTCTTTTCTGGTACAGAATACAATAAGGTTCTTCCGTGTAATGCTGAGCTTTTACACAATTCTGAATATTTGTATGCAGGTCAGATTGTTGCTTTGTCTCTGGTGCATGGTGGCACTGGGATAAAATGTCTTTCTGCTATTCTTTTTGATGCTTTGGTGCACGTTCGAGATAAAACTGCAGTCAAAATTGAAGATGTTTATGATCCTGAGCTAAAGTCTTCTCTTGAGAAGTTTTCTAAGGCAAAGTCAGTTAAAGAAGCATGTGAAATTATGCGTAGTACTAATTTAGGTACTATAATAAGAATTAGGTGGTACACTTCAACTGATAAAGTCCATTGAGGATATTCAGAAAGTGGCTCAACGAACTGCTCATTGGTATGTCTTGGGTAGGTCTTGGCCCGCTCTGGAGCAATTTAAGCAGGGCATGTCTGTATTAGGTGTAATGGAACCAATAACATCATGTCCCAATGCATTGGTTAATGCCCTCTGTCATTTCCCTGCGAATTCAACAGCTGAGATGTTCATTAATTTGTTTAGTGTTGTCTTTAGCGATGAAGGGCCAAACAAATGAGCAACAGAAAATTTAATAATTTCATATTGGAATGATTACTTACAAGATGTTGATGAAGGTACAAGCAGGTGTGACCTTTGGTGATATTTTGTTTTTCAGCTGTTGTTGTAGAGAAATACCACCTCTAGGTCTTTTCCTTTCTTTGGGTTTTCTTCATGAACCGGAGGATAATTGTAGTTTGTCTAACTTTCCTAAGGCGAATACACGTGTGCCAATTTTGCAATTGCCTGTTACTCACAAATCATATAATTCGTTTAGGAATGCTATGACATTCGCAATTCCTAATACCAAGGGGCTTGGATATGGCTAAGTTTTCAAGATGCAAACTTCTGATCACTGTAGTCTTTAGGTCTATTTCATAGATTAAATGTTCATATTATGAACAGTCTAGTTAGTACAACATATATTTCTTGCATCAGAAGATTAACATTGACGGGGGAAATCTTTGTTTTTTTATAACCTGTTACTGCCACTAAGAAATTAATTCCCAGAGTATACCAGTCTCTGTTGCTATTCTTGCAATTACTAATATCACTGCTTTAGGGGTATACCAGACTTATTACCAGGATGAATAGTGCATGATCTTGTTACCCCACTGGATATGAGAAATCAGCACGTACAGTTGAGAATAGCTGCTCTTCTAAGCAAAAAAGTGTAAAAAAAATTTTACAATTTATCACATTTCCTGAAAATCATGATTTATATTTAAAACCATGCAGTTTTGACAAATAAAATGTCACAATATGAAAGGTTTTTTAAGAGACCTATACATGTGAAAAAACAGCAGTAATGGCATATTAATCTGTATCTGGTGTACCCTTTCGTTAAGCAATATGCAGTGGCGTAGCCAGCTTCGATAATTGGAGGGGCGAATATTCATATATTTGTGTTCACAGACCTTAAAAACAATCGATTTCAAAAGAAACTAATGATGCAAAACATGATACATGAATATTCGCCCCTCCAATTATCGACGCTGGCTACGCCACTGGCAATATGCTGACTGTTAAATAATCCACTCCCTATACAGTTTTGGAAATAATTGTATGTGAAGCTTAAGTAAATAGTTGTTATTGTAGAGGTGCAGTGTACTCTAGTCAGATTTCAGAATTTGGTTTCTAGTTTCCAAATTTATATTGTCAGTTAAAATTACTTTTTATGTACTTTAGAGTAGTTATAATTAATCAGAACTTTGCTTTTGAGGGTTTATGTTTAAAACTAAAATTGATATTGTCATGTTGTAATGTATTAGCTGTAGTTACATGTACATCAAATCAATGAACTCAGCTAATAGTTGTGTTGTCTCAAAGCATGTGTTCAAGTCTGAGTAGTTCAAAATGCCAATTGGAATGATTTTGTTGTCATGGGGGGACAGCCAGTCCAGTGCTCAACAGGTTCATTTTAATATGTACAGCAATACTGTATATTGCCACCATGCAAAACATTTTTGTAGTATTTATACCAGTAGTCAGGTATGTACTGTGTAGCTTCTGCATTAATTTTTTGGAGCAAAGGCAAAACTAGGATTTTTTTATATCTTTAGAGAAGTTTTCAAAGTTAATATTTATGCATACTTATGATATTAAAATGTGTACATTTCATCCCAACATCTAACAGTATTTATGGATACTTAAAATGTGAACATTTCATACCAACATCTAACCATAGTCATATTTCCCCACATAATAGTCATTGTTGACTTGCACATAAATTTGTGCTAATGTACTTCTTGATGAACTACTGCTGGAAAAGTGATTCTTTTGCTAATTTATAAAGTTTAAGTTTGTCTTCTATTATAGTTGATTCTCTAAGTGCAACAGAATTGGCTTCAAATTCTTGTAATAGCTCATGGGTTAAATCTGGATTGGTTGGTGGTGTTTCAACAGAATGTTCATTAAAAAGTGGAATAGGACCATCCCAATCAACACCATACTCATCAGTTACTTCAATCGGATCAGTTCCATTTTCAGCAGCCATCAGTGAACCTTGGATTCAAAGTTATAGTGGTGTGTTGTTGTTTGCTGTAGACAAGGGATGCCTTATCCAAACAATAATTTATATGATGAAGAAATGCAAAATGTAAGCACCATAAATCAATGTCTGCCAAAGGGTGCAAAATACCAAGCTGCTTGATTAGGGGGAACAACTCATAGAAATTCTTCAGAACATCTTCAAACACATCCGGTCACAGGCGCTCGATGCGTTGATTGTGAACGCTTTTTCCCACAAGAGCTGAGCCTCTCCTCACGCCACGAGTATGCAGCATATATTTGACCACATCCACATTCTCTGATCCTTGATCACAATGGGTTCTGGAGGGCAATCCCCAATTTTCCACTGCTTTAATGAAATGCGCAAATGCTGTGACAGCTTCATTGTTAGTGCAGCATGCTAGATACACAGGAATACGTGTATAGCCATCTACACATCCATGAACTACGAAAAGCCATTTCACAAGTTTATGATTTCCGTCAAAATGCCATAGACATAGTTGTCTGCTTACATTGTACACTCGACGCTTAATTGCCATACGCCATCGGATAGCAATCCCTCAGGGTCAACTCTCACAAGTGCCTCCCGTACACGGCGTCTTGGGGTGAAAATACTCTTTGCACCAAGGTATCCAGCCAGCATTTTTGACCCACAACCTAGATTTTCTCTTTTAATAGCTCGTACTAAGTCATCCAGCTGATTATCTGGTATTTCGGTGTAAAAAGAATGTACTGATAAACCATAGTCCTGCATTCGTCGCTCAGCAGTGCGTGAACTTACATGCAATAACTCAGAAATACATGGAATACTAAACCTGGCTTGTAAAAGCATCTTGAGTTGTACCTTGCTCACTTCACATTTTGGTCTGCCAGGCTTTCCAGTAAAAATGGTGGTTACTCCATCTTTACTGCCCATCCCACAAGGGTCTAAAAGCGACCGTGCTCTGCTCAGTAAATTGAATATTTCTTCTAGTATTTTTGTCAGAGAATCAAAAACAACTATATGCTTCTGGACTTCTTCAAAATCTTCAGCTAAATCTTCATTTTCAGCAGCACCCACATTCAAAATATCATCTCTTAACCTTGAAGCTATTAGCTTTTTTAGTTAAAATTCGTGTTCGACACCATTTTTAATCAATGCTCTGCATTGGAGCTCTGTTACACATATAATGTCTATAGTTACAGAGGCATAACCCATCCTAGTGCCTAGGCCTCATTGCGTTCCTTAGTATGCGTTAACGTCACAGGAAACTGAACGTGCTCAGAGAGGCCCAGGGACTAGGCTGGGCATAACCTGGGCATAACAGAGGTGTGTGTTCCACTGAGCTGTATATCATAATAAATTGTACCTAATAATAAAAAATTGGGCTAATAATAAAACAATTGTGCCTAATAATAAAAAAAGTGTGCCTAATAATAAAATTGGAATGGTCTGATGTGAACAATTTGTTGATGCTGTAAAGGTTTTATTGATGCTGGGAGAGTTGTGGGCCACCGTACGTAATATTCCACTTTAGTTTTAATCTACAACGCCAAGAGTGACGACCCAATGAGACGAATTCTTTACCACAAAAACCACATATTATAAGCGTAGAAAATAGTGCAAGCAAGCTTGCTCGAATCATTTTTGAATGACTATCAGTACAAAATTTGAGTTGCGACCTCAATACGTCAATCCAAGTAAGAATTTTCGATCAATAATAATAATGATGATAATAATAATAATGGAAGCTTTATTAAATGGATATTTAGGTTATATATACAATTGCAATTCTCACTTAAGGTAACTTACAACTGGCTACTTGAATCATTGATTGATATATATATATATATATGCACATAAAGAAATAATATTAATAAGAAGAACTTTATTCCATTTTTTAGATTATATTTACAGGTATAAATCTCACTAACTAATAGGCAATTTATAACCAGCTACTTGAATCAGCTTAAAGAACTATATTTACAATTAAAAAAGAGTATTAATAGGTAAAAGATCACAGTTTTTCCATTCTTTGTATCCGCTACAAAATATATAATTATGTAATAAGTTATTCGGATTGCGATCGTCGTCATACGTTTTACACAGAAATTTTGCTCCTTTTTGTCGAAACCTAGCTTATCAAACATAGATAGTAAGGATATACTGTCATTAGCAAAAAACAGCTAAATAGTGAATTTTAATTGTCTTTTAGTACCTTTATAAGATTACAGTACTTTTGTTTTTTTTGTTACTGTTCTTTTCCAGGTTAGATTCATGTCCAACAGTTAATTCAGCCACACACACAAAGTGTTTTGTGAAGTCAAGAGGCGCATGTCTGGACGATACTTATCTCCAGTAATTTTTGATGGACTGTTATAGCCAGGGAGATCAGCATAGAATTTCGCATCATTCACGGACAAGAGCGAGGGTTCTTGCTAGAAAATTTAGGACAGAGTCATGGCCCCACGGGAATCTGTCAAGATAAGACATGCATCCGGCAACGACACGGAGGAGAGTTTCACGCTGGAGACAGATACGGCAATCTGAAGTGGAGGATAAATTCCATCGAAATAGGCAGAGAGTTATTAATGTATCAAATACTGAAAGAAACTGAAGATATATTTAGGTAGACTTGACTGAGCCACTGACCATAATTTTGTCAACTTTGGTAAAGCAAAATTTGAGATCCTTTTAAAAGAAAGAGCCTTGCATGGATAATTTGTTTTCAACCAGTTTTCTTGCTTTGCGCGAAAATCTTTAATAACTTGTTTTGTTGTAGTATATACATCATATTGAATATTTCTGTTTGTACTGGTAGACTTCCAAAGTTCATATATTTCCACACTAGGCAATGATTTCAAAGCATTCCTTAGAATTGTGTGACATTGGAGGAACTTCACAGAAGGAGGGATGATATTGAGACCAAAATTATTTCAAGTCATGAAAATTGTAATTGTAGACAGTGTTCCTGAAACAGGTATTTCAAGCCAGCGACGAATATAGCTATCACTAATGAATCAATGTTCTCTCTTATCCACGTTTGAGGTACTGTATATTAAAAATTGTAAAATCCCAAGATAATTTTGACAGGACATGGCGGCTGTACAAAAGAAATTTATTCTGCGGATGTAGTGGTTTGGAATCAATGCTTGACATCAGATCTTCAATAAGTGAGATTATTTCGGACTTGTGAACATCATCAGGCATATTGAAATTGAAAAAGCGGCCCAAATATTGGAAGGATTCACCGAGTTTAACAGTTGGAATCAGAACACTGTTAATAAGTAGTTTTGGGAAGAACTGGACAGGTTTTGTGGTGGATTTTTTGTGCCAAAGGTGCTACTACACTTTTCAACTCAAATGAACATGTTCGACCATTGACACCAAACAGAAAAACGGTTAAGGAGGTGGTGATTTTCGGACTCTTGAATAGTTATAACAACAGTGTCATCAGCGAATTGAAACCAGTGGACGGGGCTCATTAGTTTAATTTAAAGAAGAAACCAAATTGGCGATATTTTTCTACTTTTATATGCTGAACAAAAGTGTTGAAACACATTTTGAACAGGAGTGGAATAAGACTATCGCCTTGAAGAACACCTCGACGGACTGGAGTAAATGGTGTTTCTAAACTTGATGTGAGAATTGAGGTTTTAAAACGGGTATATAAGTCCTTAGTGATTAGTTTAATGTGTTCCGGAATGTAATGATGATAAAGAACAGATATGTTATCAAATTGTGATGGACTTCGCCAAAGGCATTCTTAAGGTCAAGTTATATGATAATAAGAGAGCGTACTCTTGCCATTTGTGCTGTAGGCTTGGGTGTTCCAGATATGTATGGAGTGAAGCCTTTTTGTATATTCTGTTCAATATAGCTGTTCGCAGTGAGAAAAGAGTACATGGCATTACGAAGACATGAGGTAAGCACTTTTAAGGGTATATTCTCAAGCGTAATTGGTCGAAAATTGGTTGGAACGCTCGTTTAACCTTTCTTATGAATCAATATTGTACATGCCTTCTTCCATTCAGAGGGAATAGAACCCGAGGACCATGTATACAGCATGAATTAGATTTGTAAGATACGATTGGAGTAAAGGACAGCATTTAAAGCAGATAATCGAGATTTGATTTAAAGAACAAGAATAACCAGACGCTTTCATTTTACGTATGGTATTGGTAACTTTGTGGTAGGTCGGAGGCTCAAGGTCAAATTGGGTGAACAGCGGCCAACGTTTCTGTGAAATAACGAGACAGCGGGACTAAATAAGACAGCTGTTGATAATCGTGTATATTTGGTGTTTAACCGCAGTTATCTAATTAAAAGTACTGTAGGCTAAAAATAGCCTTCTTGGAAAGACATCAACGTTGAGAGATAGTAAACAGATTTTTGCGAGAAAATATTTCGATTTATATTTGCACGGTTGTCAAATCCAGCGAGGGGAATTAAGGTATGTTATAATTTAGCTTTCTTATAGATTGTTTTCTTGTGTTGACTACGACGTCCTTTCCAGTAAAATCTCAATTGTTTACCATATATTTTCAATGCCTCTTTCAAGTCACACGTGTATTTTGAACAGTTATTCATCGATTTTAAAGAATTTTGCTCTTATATTCGCCGAGAGAATTTGGGGCAAAATGAGACAAATGAGCTTCCTTAGATTACAGTTGAGTTTTTGTGTGTTAATGCTACTAATAATAATGTTTTAGTGAATCAGATTATACACCTCTTCCATGTGGACAAAAGGTGTAATAAGCACTGGTTGGTATTAATATAGTATGTTTCAAGATGCCTATTTGGCAAAAGTCCGTTTCTAATAGAAACCTTTAATAATTAACCTTTTCAGACATGCTAAGTCCAACTAGTCAACATGATATCCATAGTGTTGGGCAGGCCAAATATAAACATAAGTATTATTCACCATTCCTATTTGGATTTTTCAATAAATATTTTAAACAATTTGATTAGAATGGTTCGACACTACAAGAGAAAGACAGATCGAGCCAATTGGTCTAAAGACGAAATGAAGCTGGCAATTTTGGCAGTCGAGAAGGAAGAGATGATGCCCCTACGCCAAGCTGCTGCTTCCTACAATGTCCCAAAACCACATTCATTAAACCGCAAGGTAAATGGTAAGCTTAAAAGTTCATCGGAAGAAGAGAAGTAGAAAAATGTTTTGGGACGTTATCGTGCTATATTCTCAAATGAACACGAGAACGAGTTTGAAGAATTGATTATTAAAATGGTGCAGCTTTTTAGGGTCTGTCGATTAATGACATAAGAACAATAGCTTTTGACTACTGCAAGAAGAACAATATTAAAAACAATTTTAATTCAATCAATTGCATGGCCGGTCGTGACTTTGTCTTGCGCTTTTTCGGGCGCCACCGCAAGTTATTCCTACGAAAACCAGAGGCTGCATGTGTCACTTAATCGTGTGTTTGGTCTAAACAAGACATCTGTTAACTTGTACTTTGACAATTTAAAAACTGTGCTGGATCAGTATAATTTTCCACAACACCAAATATTCAATGGTGATGAAAGCGGTTTGACATGTGCGAACAACCCCGTCAAAGTTTTAGCCCCCAAAGGAAAGCAGTGTGTTTCCTCAGCAACTAGTGCTGAGCGTGGCTAAACAACTGCTGACTATTCTTATTGGATATAGTGGTTCAGTTGTGTACGTGTTGTCCCTTCTTTGATTCTTAAGAGAAAGAAAATCAAACCAGAGCTTGTGGATCATGCACCACCTGCACCCTTGCCCAGTGTTCTGCAAATAGTTGGATAGATGCTGGTTTGTTTCTGAATTACCTTAAGCACTTTGTTGCCCACATCAAATACTCCAAAGATTCGCCAATGTTACTTATTTTAGGTGGACATAAAACTCATACGAAGAGTCTCCCAACCATAGATTATGCTCGTGAAAATGGTATTGTTATTGTTTCCTTGCCTCCGGATACATCAAACAAGCTCCAGCCACTCGACAGAAGCTTTTTTAGACCACTAAAAACTGCATTTAATTCTGCATGCTCAAGCTGGAGGAGAAATCATCCTGGTAGGAGAATGACAGTGGACCAACTTGGAGAATTGTTTAATGCTGCTTATCTCAAAGCTGCAATCATTGAAAATGCTATTTCTGGATTAAAATTCACTGGCATTATCCCTTTAAACCCTGATGTGTTGCCAGAGTCTGAATTTCTGGAAAACCTGTATGAAACCTTTGAGAATGATCAGCCAACAACCCCCAACACAGTTTTTTCCAATAGCCACGAGGAAATTCCAAGTGCAGATTCATGTTCCACTGTTTTTATTCCACCTATTTCCCCTACTATGGATGATGAAATTCCAGCAACGTACTCCAGTCATTGTAAGCTTCTCCGACATTCAGAAAGTCCCATCCATCTCGGAAAGGAAGAAATCAAAAAGGTCGAAGTAGTCGCAAGTTGTGACTAGTGTCACTTATGAACAGCATTAATGACCATAGTCTGTAATTCAGTTTTACCATTGTTAAGTTTAAGCTTATTAATATCCATCCAGTACTTTATGTCCTTAGGGCAGGCTTCAACAATAGATTTAGGATCTTTTGGAGCAGTTTCACTGATCAATGGTTTAAATGTCAGATATATTTGATGATCATCTGGATAAAATGGTAATCCAAATTATGATGTTTGATGACATCTGCAAGGGGCGCCGTGTACAATGGGTGGAGTATAGGTCCAAGTACAGAACCTTGTGGAACACCACAGCTCATTTCATGACGGTTAGTTGAGTCGTTTTCAATTTGTACAAAATGTGTTCTTCCTGCCAAGTACGATTTAAACCACTCAAGCGCTTTTCCTTTTATTCCAAAAACTGTATCTGAACAGTTAAGTAATATGGTATGATCTACCGTATCGAATGCAGCGGAAAGGTCAAGTAATAGTAGGACCACATATCCACCATCGTCAATGCCACGTAAAAATCATTTTGAACTCTTTTAAATGCTGTTTCTGTACTATGTCCTTGTTTATATGCCGACTGATGCAATTCATAAGCATTTGAGTTTTACTTTATTAGGTGATAATCTAGCTTGAATCCAATCGCTTTTTCAATGGCTTTAGCTAGAAACCGTACATTGGAGATTGGTCAAAAGTTTGAGAACAGTTCACTTTCAAGGGAATCTTTTTTTATCTTAGGTTTGAAAACAACTTCTCTGAGATCATGAGGCATATATTTACAGCTGATTGTAGTGAAAGATTGACAATTCTTGTAATAATATTTGGTAATAGTTCATCGATACAATCTTTTAAAACGCTGCCTGTTATAGGATCAAGAACGCAAGATTTTCTGAGTGTACGACCCAGCAGAGAAGCAAGTTCGTCTTTGCTGATGTATCCAAATTCATGAAGTTCTGTTACTGTCTTTGGTACATAAACTAATGTAAGGTTGCCCTCAGTCGGAGTTATATTTGTTGAAATATTATTTTTTAAAGTTTGTACTTTTTCGACAAAGAAGTTAACAAATTTGTTTGCCAGACAGCTTTGCATTATAATATGAGGGTAATTTGTTTTGTTTTTTACGATTTAGGATCTTATCTACTGTATTAAACAAAGCCGCTTGGTTTAAACTGTTTTCTTCCATTAATGTGCAATTATAGTATGTCATTTTTGTTTGGTAGATAGATTTTGTTTTGTTTGGTGATCAAAATATCTCTTCCTTTTATCATCTGACTTATTCTTTCTCCATTTACGTTCTAGTCTCCTCCTCATTGAATTCGCTCATTTTATTTGAACTGTACACCATTGTGAGGACGGTCTCATGGTGACAGTTCGTTTTCCGAAAGGTGGATGTTTCACTAAGATCGATGATAGAGTATTACTATAAAGTGTAGTAAGTTCTGTCAGTAACATCACTGATATTTTCGGAACTAGAAATACATGCATGCAGCAACCCCTCGCCACTAACTAAGAGCATGCAACTATATTTTCGGAATTACATGAAGTACTGAAATAGGTTGTTGTCATAGCAACACGGCAATTGTTCTTTCTGTATATTTTTTCGAAATGACAAAATATTGAGTTTTTAATCCTTGTTTTATTGACAATTTTTTAAAATGGCACAACATTTGTCATCGGTATGTTATTACGCCCAATGTAAGCTTAAATTTGGTATAAAATACAACCTATTAATTACATATACTAGACCTTTTGAAATATTTATGAAACTAAATTTTTATCTACATAAACTTTGAGTTTGAAATAAAACCGTTTCAAGCCAATTTTGTATCTTCGCTCATATTCTTTTACACATAAAGTACGTCAATATTTTGAAATACAGTAATAAGAAAACAGTCTTGCATTTACAAAACATAAACTTACTATGGAATTTAAACAGTGAACAGACTGGAGGAGTACGGCTACGCCGGCTTTTATAAAGCATTAAAACACAAGTATAAATACGCATTATCAACAAACTTGCCTTATGTTTCACGCCGAAGTCAATTCTTGGCGCTTCTGTGTATTTCCGCAGAATTAATCTCTCTTCAAGAGTCTTGTCGCAGTCGTTTTCGTCTCAGTTCTCTCCTTTTTGGATGCCTTAAGTGTTTGATACTTCTGATATTCCGCCATATTCTTGAGATCATAAATGACCACCCTTGGTTGGTTGCAAAAATACAAAATATTGTAGTGCAAAAAGAATATTTAGATATTTGCTGTCAGTTGAATTCGTGATTAATCAATCAACAATAAATTTTAAATCTGGCCAATCAGTGTTAGCCATTCATGGTAGTCCGCCATATTGTTGAGATCAGTGAGGATGACGTCGTGACATACCATTTTTACTACCTAACTACCATGAGCAACGACTTTGAACTCCACTAATACGAAATTAGTAAGTAGTACCCTCGCGCCGGGCTTGCACCCGGAACGGCGCTTCGCGCCGTTGGCTCGGGGATTATTTAGGAATGACTTTAATATCCGTTATAAAGCTTTGTTTATCTACCGATCTCCAATTTCGGTATGAAATTCAACATTTAACTAAATCCACTTAAGAAAAGGTTTATTGTTGTTCTATCAGCTGATAGTAGTGACCTATATATTTCAAACATTCTTGTAGCAAATGTTGCATAATTCATAGTATAATCCGCCACTTCAAATGGCTTGTATGTCTTAGATTTCATTAATCCTGCCTTTAATTTTAAAGATTGTTTCAAAAGTACAGGTATACCAACTCCTCCTCCCCTTTTCTCACGAGGTACATGCTGAAATAAGTACCCTGTTGGACATATACTATTTATTATAGTCTGATCATTTGAGTTTAGCTTTAATCAAGTTTCAGTACGTGTCAAAATGTCAATATCGTTATCAATGCCAAAATCTTTGATAATTAATGTTTTATTTCAAATTGATCTTGCATTGAGTAGACACACATCTTTCAATCTAGGTTGGGAAATGCAGTTCTTTGGTAAGCGGGAGATAATTTTATTACTTCGTTTAATGCATTTATATGACCTCATCTCATTTATATAATTCTCATCATGACGGCATGTACTGTTGTAACTCTCACAGGGATAGGCTGGCAATTCGAGGTTCCTCTAACTTGCGATCAAGGTTCCTCTAACTTGCGATCAAGGTTCCTCTAACTTGCGATCACTTGCGATCACTATATTTAGATAAAGGCCTGGTACCAATGTTATCAAAAGTCTGTGCCATTACAACCAGATTTCGGTTGTAACTCTGATTGGCTTATTTCTGGCAAGAGTAACTTTGATTGGTTAAAGCTAATTACATGAGATATATTTAGCCACTGTAATTATAATTAGATTGTTGTTTTTGTTGTAAAACTATTGTGTGGGTGGAAGGCGACCGGATTAAGGATTGTATCAGGCTCTACTACATAGTATAGAGCATGATCGCAGGTTAGGGTTCCTCCAATATCACTGCTATCACGTTGTCTCGAGAGGCATTTTGACTCATATTTTTGGTTTTCTTAACAACTGTTAAGTCGTCATAAAGTCCACTAAAGTTGGATATATATTGATATCGATAGAAATTAAAGTGCACTTAATTTGGATGAAACGCTACCAATCCTGGTAGGCTCGATAAATCAATTGGTATAGATGCGAGTACAACTCCCGCTTGAGATAACGAGTTTTTTCTTTGTGCTCTGCATTGTCAGATGATATAAATCTAGAATATATTTCTATATATCTAAAGTTCTAAATTTATATTTAAATCTAGTTTTTTTTCATAATTTTATAATTTTTTTTCTTAATTCTACAACATTTCTAGACACGCTGATACCTCAAGACAAAAGATATCACATGCGTGGCAATATTTTTTCTTGTTAAAATTGAATTAATAGTCCAGATGCATAAAATGTTTTCTGTCGGGATATGTGGTACATGTCTAACATATAATAATTATGACACGATCTTTGAATCAAAGCGACTCTGTGTAAATATACGTATATACAATAATAGCGCCACCATAGCTTGTGCAAGGTAACAATTAAAATAAAACTTTTCAACGGCTTTTTTACTTTTAAATAAAGATGTTTCAAATTGAAATCACCTGAGTTATACACCTATAAGTAATTCTTTTGCTCGTTGTAAATCCTTCATCATCATTTATTTACGAGCTGAATCTTTATCGATTCAACGTTATTGCTCACATTACTAAAATATACCCAAATGTCTTCACTTTTCTATTTTGGAATATCTGAAAATTGAGGTTCCCACTCGACCATTTGAAATTGGCTGTCACCAAAAAAATAGTATTCTTTATTTCAATTCCAAAGCCAATAGCAGAATCACATGAATCACAATTATGTTCATTATTACCGGCAATACCAATGCGAAGCTTTAGGTGACGATGAGAAAATTGAACGTTAAATCCTTCTCTGCTGCAATGTTGTTGTAATGAGGCGTCATTTATGAGAGACATCCATTCTGCCCTTCCCGCATTTGACGCAAAGTGCGTGTAACTTCCGTTTGCGATCACACTGTACAGCGACTCTGCAGTGTGGTTCACAAGAATCCAATTTGTAGCTTCTTTCTCAGACATACCCAGGCATATTTTCGTGAATGGTGTGTTGTCGTACGATGCTAACTTTGCTTCATTTCGTGTCAAGCCCTCCAGACCTGCTTCAACATGCAATGTTTCATCATTCGTCCACAATACAGAGTTGTATCCGAAGGTTGGCTGGAAAGCAAAGCAAACAAAGATTTCAGTGCTTTCTTTTCAGGAAGGCATGATTTTTCTGCGCATTTAAAAATTTATGCTTGATTTTTTTTCTGCCTGGTTAACTTCATGGTTATTGGTTGGGAAAAGCTCCTACTTAGATTTCCCTCTTGGTTATAATTTCAGCTTAATTATGTCAATAATGCTTGCCCAGTAAGTCCCAGTGAAACTCTAACTTATTGTATTAACTGTGACAGGCTTCACCTCATCCTTATCAAACTTCATGACAAGTGTCCAACCTCCTCCACTGCAATTGGATAAACTCGACATATGACAGTAAACTGGATAGATTTCTGAGCTCTTGCTTGACTTGAGGTAGTAAACTCCATTGGGTGCTGAACTAAATGAAAGACATAATAAATTTTTGCTATATTAAAAGCTTATTATTATATATTAGTCCAAGGTTGAAAAAAGGGTTTTTGTGAAAAATTCGTCTGTTTTCTAGATCTTAACGAGCGCTCTCTCTCTATCTCTCTCTATCTCTCTCTATCTCTCTCTCTCTCTCTCTCTCTCTCTCTCTCTCTCTCTCTCTCTCTCTCTCTCTCTGTAGATGAAAAGTACGGTGCTTTTGTAACATTTCCTATCCATTAGGAGAAATTCTTTGCATTTAAGCAAAAGTGTTTGTTTTTTTTACGAACTAAAGCATTTTTGTCTTATACTTGAGTTCATAAAAAATTGTAGTGTTTCCTCTAAAGAAAAAGGAGCAGCAACCTTAAACGTGGGAAATAGGTTACAAAAGGTCCCTATGCAGTGCTTAGATCTAGATTTTTTAAAAACACCGATTTTTTAGAGCAAAATTACAAAATATACACATATTAGGGTGCTCAAGTCAATTATCTTTACAAGCACTGACTCTTATTATCGATCTTTCATCTTCACAAAATTCTCGAGCGGGAATATTATGAACCTTTCTCAGGCTCATGCCCAATTTTGATGAGAGCAGAAATTATTTATGACAATTCGTTTGCGGCCTTAAAATTTATCCAAATTCAACCAAATTTGGACGGAACGTAAATGTTGATTGTATGTATCAAGCAGTTTGATTTCGGCCTGATCGGTCAAATTTTTCAGCTATTTTTTTCACTTTTATTTGGAGACCTCAAGGTTACAAAAGATCCATAATGCTAGAAAATCAAAGTTTTTCAGAATTAAAGTACACACACAAGGTAATGTCCAAAATATTACATCTGGCGAAGGCCTATGCTCCTGGTGACTGTGAGACAAGTTTTGGTGAAATATCATAACATTTAAGATCCTCAAATATGGGTTTTAAAATTTCTCTGATCTCAGTTACAAGACTGGACTGTCAAACCTGCCTGAAAGCTAGCCTTTAAAATGTAATCATTTCTGTACGAAAATTCAACTATTAATAAACAAACTGCTTTAGCTGGTGAGTTAAACACATTTCTTCTATGCTGAGGCAACTTTCCTGCCGACATCGTATTAAGACATACCGGTTTAGGAACGGGCAAGAGGTGATACGCTAGCTAGCCACATACGCCACCTGTTAGCTTTGCCTTTGCTAATGTTATGAAATAATGCAAAGTTAATTTCGTTCATGTAACTTCTCTCTGGTAAATACCCTATTAATTTATATGTTTTCCCATGTATGTACATGCACTTGTACAATTCGTTTATTTCTTATTCCTTTGTTTTAAGAAAGGGGTTTCTTATTTTATAAAAACTTATTTTAAGAAAATATTTTCTTGTTTTAAGAAAATGGTCTCTTAATTTAAGAAACAAGTACTTATTTTAAGAAAATGTTTTCTTATTTAAAGAAACAATTACTTATTTCAAGAAAATAGTTTCTTATTTAATTAAAGTATAATTTTGTGGAAACAACACGTAGATTTATTATCGCAAAGCTTGCAGTCCATAAGCTCGGATCTTCATCACTGCTAATAAATCATTTTTTAAGAAAATGGTTTCCTATTTTAGGAAGCTATTACTTATTTTAAGAAAATCTTTTCTTGTTCTTAGAAAAAATAGTTTCTTATTTTAAGAAAATTGTTTCTTATTTCAAGAAACAATTACTTATCTCAAGAAGACCTTTTTTCGATTTAGAAAAAAGTTCCTTGTTTTAAGAACATACAACAGATAAAAAGTGACTTTAACTTGAACATACTGATCAAAATGTGGGTTACACAGGGCACCGCACGCTCTGGAAAGCATGAAAAAATAACAATCTCGTGGCTCGTACTCCATTGACATATATAGATCAGTCACGTAACAAGCCCGTTTGCAGGTTAAACACCCTGAAATTAGGGTCTTTCGCAATCATTGCAAATGAGTGTTGTTGTCATTGTTGTCCGAAACCTCACTAGCGAAGAAATTCCTTATAAAATTAGCGGCGGTTTTGTTATTTGGCGTTTTTGAAGACGATATACAGAGATAATATTCTCATTTGACAACGAAATAAGGTAGAGTGATTGTGATTATGTGTTTGTAATATATCGTATCGGGCGTGAAATATTTTGTTCAACACGTGAAATGTGTTGTTTTATATATTCCTAAAATTTTGTCGTTTTTATCCAGAGAAAGCGGTCTGACTCAAGGATAGAGGAGAAAGCAAGCTGTAGAGAAGAAAAAGCAACAAGGTATGAAAATATTTCTTCACAATAGCTTGTGTTTAGCAAACTATATATTTAACATCTTGCCACATGGGTCGTGTGCACTTTTGTATGCAAATTAATAAGTTTTAATGCATTAGAATATTGATGCTTCAAATAAAATGACTTAGAAGAGATGTGCCAGAGAAATTCTTCCTCTGTGCTTCACTTAAATAAATGTCTCTTTAAAAAATCCTTACTACAGAGATACCATGAGTGTGTGTGTTTAGATGTATCACACTTATATATATCAAATATTAACACATTTTCATGTATTATTTTGCCTCCACCGCATATTTGTCATTTGTAATGCTGCATTAGATGCGTGTTTTAGTTCTAACAGATTATGTTTTCGAGAATACTAATTACTAAGAGCACTTTTCTAATTTACAAACTGTTTTAGGTTACTAGTCAAATCTTTGTTATAACTATATGGACCCCTGTTCAAAACTAAAATAATCATGCATCTTCAAAAAAATAATAAGACATTTCTAGGTTGTGTTATTATTGTAATATATACTGTAGATCCTTTACAATGATGGAAAGTGTGTTAAAACATGCTGAACAAATTATATTGGTCTATGACCTGTATTTCTGCCAGAAATAATAGATATAAAACTCCTAACAGCCAATTACAGGCCAAGAACATTTTATTTTGTTAAATTCAGTTAATATTTTTTATCTTGTGTGTAATTTATAGGCCATAGTCATCTTTTGATAAAAAATTTGGAAGCCTCTATTCTGTAAAATTCATAGTTGATGTGCCATAAGTGTGCTAATTAATGCATGTCTTCTTAAATAAAATAGTTTCGCTCCAACCTTCGGTACCATATATACAGTATGTGATTCACCACTAAAATAACTGTCCATGCCTGTGCTATATATGATGATACATACGATCATATATCAGTTAATCTCACTAAGTAAAGTGGCTTATTCAGTCACTGATGTACAAACAGAAGTGATTGTGTATACCCCTGCTATAAGCTGAGATTGATATATAGATAATGAAATCAAGAAGAGTTATGCTGGTTAATTTTTTTCAAAATCCCCATTCAAAACTGTTTACAAGCCAGTTATTTGAGTTTAAAAACTTCCATGAGCCTGGATTCTATAGTAGCAAAAAGGCTTCTGCCAATTTTTTCAATTAGTTTTGCTCTTCTAGCTAATTTGTATTGCATGGAGATACTGTATAAAATTTTGAATTGGGAAAATTCAAGCAGTTTACCATGCCATGTCAAAGTAAATCTGAGATTAATTGAAGTATATATACATTTGATGTACTGTACAAACTGAAGTGGTTGTCTATGGCCCTGCTATTTAGTGAGATTGATATATTGATAATGAAATGAAGAAGAGTTATGCTGATTATTTTGTTAAATACAAGCATTTTAGCATGTCATGTCAAAGTAGACCTGAAAATAACTGAAGTATACATTTGATGGTACAAACAGAAGTGATTGTGTATACCCCTGCTATATGCTGAGTTGATATATAGATAATGAAATCAAGAAGAGTTGTGCTGGTTATTTGGGAAAATTCGAGAATTTTAACATGTCATGTCAAAGTTGATCTGAAAATAACTGAAGTATACATTTGATGTACAAACTGATGTGATTGTGTATACCCCTGCTATAAGCTGAGATTGGTATATAGATAATGAAATCAAGAGTTATGCTGGTTATTTTGTTTCAAAATTCCCATTCAAAACTGTTTACAAGCCAGTTATTTGAGTTTAAAAACTTCCATAAGCCTGGATTCTATAGTAGCAAAAAGGCTGCTGCCAATTTTTTCAATTAGTTTTGCTCTTCTAGCTAATTTGTATTGCATGGAAGTACTGTATAAAATTTTGAGTTGGGAAAATTCAAGCAGTTTAACATGCCATGTCAAGGTAAATCTGAGATTAATTGAAGTATACATTTTAGCATGTCATGTCAAAGTAGACCTGAAAATAACTGAAGTATACATTTGATGGTACAAACAGAAATGATTGTGTATACCCCTGCTATATGCTGAGTTGATATATAGATAATGAAATCAAGAAGAGTTGTGCTGGTTATTTGGGAAAATACAAGCATTTAATCAAGAGGACTTTGGGTATTCACTGTATGTAACTAAACCTTAACTTGAGTTATAAGCATGTGTTTAAGATCTAACTAAAACTTACATAAGTTGACATATTTATAACCTCGACTTCGTGCATTACTAATTATATTAACTATGAGTGCTTCCACTACATATTCACAGTAATAATAATAAAGTCTTTATTTAATGAAGGTAGCACAGAATAGTTACAAAACTAATAAACTAGTGGCCCTCGATCTAAAAGTATGAGTTAAAAAAACATGCAAAATTTATACATATATAATAAAAACAGATTAAACGAAGTTATGGAGTTCTTTCTGTTCGTTAAAATTACTGTTCCAGTAATTGTTTCTAAAATCTGTAAGTGATACAGAGTTTCTAAGATCTATTTTTGAACTGTTTTGTATAGTTTGCAGGTAGTAACTGCGAAGGTCTTTCCGCCTTCAGTCTTGCAATTGCCGTATCTGGTGGTACGCATACACATGTCGATCGCAAGACTAAGCTTTAAGCAAGATTAAGCTTTAAGGAATCTTCTATATATGCTGGGACTCTGTTTATCCTTTGTACATGTGCATCCTTCCTTCTTTATATAAGATATTCAAACATGCACTAATTACAGTATTATATGCTGGTATACAACATACATATATTTTTGTCCTTTTTCTGTCCTTCAAAGGATTTCTAAAAGTTCCTAAATAACCTAATAAGTTTAAATGTTCTAAGTATAATACATATGCTTAGAGGTTGAATCTCGTAATTCGAAGGAATGTTGGGAATCCTACTAGATCCTACTAGGGTTTAAGAGTTATCGAGCTTTTGGAATATGAAACTGATCCCTTCGATACTGTTTTCTATCAGATTCAATGATATATGACCTATCATTTTGTTTGCTAACCACAATTCCTTTACACCAACAAGGAGACGAATTGGGTTTGATCTAGGTTCGGATATGCTCTCCAACTACCAATGATGGTAAGGGTTTCGAAACTCTGTCATAATATCTATTGTTCTGCTGTTTCTTCTTAACCGTTGCCTTAACAATGCTCTTGGTGGGTACAACAACGGGTGCCAGTAACTCAGGCTTAATAGGCAAAGTAGTTCTTGTTCTCCGAGACATCAGTTTCTCATTTAGACTATCACACAAGCTCACCTGGAGTGTTTCTCTGCTCCAAAATGGCTAACCAAGCATCATTGCTTAGTTTAAGAATCATTTTTGCTGCTTCACTGCTGTCTCCGTTTTGGCTAGGGTGATTACGAGGTAGGATACTGGAATTTTCATATTTCTGCAAATTTCTTATATTCACGGCTCATATACTTGCGCCCATTGTCTGATATAAGAAACTCTGGTACTCCATGCCTTGAAAAGATCTTCTTAGTTTGCGAAACCACGTTTTGCGCACTTACTTCTGACAGCTCTTTGATATCCCAATATTTCGTAAGATTATCAACCACGACAACGTACATGTCTTTCTTGAGCGTGAACTAACGGAAAAGGCTGACTTTGCATTGGCTGTTTGGTTTGTTCTGGTTTACTCTCTTGGCAAGTTTGACAGCTATCGTGTTGATACTTGACGTCGTTCTGGATCGTTAGCCAATAAACTGAATCATGAGCTGCTCTGATACATCTTTCTGCTCTCAAGTGACCACTGTGTATTTGCTCCAGCAAAAGAGGTCGCATTACTGTAGGTATCAGAACTCTTGTGCCTCGGTAGATTATCCCATCTTGAACAGACAATTCACCACGGCAATGCTAATATTCTCTGACATTGAAAGGGGTTTGTATCTTGTCACCAAGGCCAACCATACATAATCAAGGTTGCCTTTATGAAATAGAGACCTTGAAAGATGATCACTGATGTACAAACGGCTTCCTTATTGTTACTTAACCTCTACTTTTTGAGTCTTAACATCATGCGTTGTGATGTCTTTGGTGCAGTATAAATACTCTTCGCCAGGATTGTTTATAGTCTGTTAACGCTTTAATGTTTTCTCTTCCGTGCAGAAAATGATCAAACCTTGTGCATCCGAACACAAGACCGAGACATTCTTTTTCAATGTGCCAGTATCTTTGCTTAGATTGACTTGGAGTACGACTGGCGAATGCAACAGGTCTTCCTTTCTGTAATAATTCAACTCCAAGTCCGTAATCGCTAACATCGGTTTCCAAGGTGACTTCTTTATTCAGGTTTTAGTACTGCAACACTGGTGGCTCCGTAATCACCTTCTGGTAGCATGCCTTCAATCGTAAATATGTGACCATTGTACTTCGCGCTTTGCTGATTAAAGTTTAACTATGTCTTGTTCAGCTTGAGTTTGCACTCACGGCATCTGTTGGGTAGCCTAAAAAGATGCTGGTCATGATCCACTACAGCTCCTTCGTAAGAATTACCACACACGAGCACGGACATTCTCTCGGTTTATGGCTTTTTCCACAATATTTGCACTTGACCCTGGTCTTGGATTCGAATTTCTCTTTGTTGTGCATTCCTTTCTCTCTAATGGTGTGAATTGGACTTTCACCAAGTCTCTATTTGTCTCAATTCATTTTTTATCTTTCAGCTGCTCTGACTTTATCTACAGCACTGTCTAGTGTCAAGGTCTTTTCTCTGAGTAGTCTGCTTCTTATTCATCACCGATTCCTACGACTAGCCTATTACGAATGAGTTGGCTAGTCAGAGTCCCATAATCACATGTCATTGGCAATTTTCTAAGTCGATTCAAATACTGATCTATAGTTTCACTCTCTTTTTGAACTGTCATATTAAACAAATAGCCTTCGATGCTGCTATTAAACTATCTGGATCAGGTGGACCTGTAACTTCTGAGTTCTAAGCTATCTGATTTGCTTATTTACCAAGTGCAGTATATAATGTTGCCATCAGTACAACTTAATTTTTTTTATCTAGCCCCGTAGCTAATGTAAAGTGTTTTCAACTTTTCTTTAAATACTTTCAATTATCAGCCAAATTGCCTTTCGTATTCATCGGCGATTGCGGTGGTGTTTGACTGTAAATAGCTACTGAAGGTATTGCTAATTGTGTAGGCAACGTTTCTTCTTGGTCTGACATATTTTATGCTGGGAATGCTCATGAAATACGCGTGCTAAACAATCACTCACTACAACAATGTTTAAGCGTTTGCTTATCTTTGAAAGTTCCATTCTGTCGTGGCGTTGACACAGTAAAATTCTTCTCGCGTTGGGCGACTATCCTGTTCGTTTTACTTGTTTAACGATCAATTTCTTCTTAAATGCGGCGTGTTTTCGCTTCCAGTTTACTAAATTGTTCTGCTCGAACCATTTCCTGATACCATGTTGTGTATTCATTATAAGTAACCAAACCTTAACTTGTGTTATAAGCTTGTATTTAAGCTTGCAAATAATTTTAATTGCATGGAGGTTTATATGTCAATACTGTACGTTCTGGCATTTCACGTGTGTATAACGTAGTCTGTTGCAGTTAAAGTTGCTTAATGCATTAAGTTTGTAACTTTAGTTAACAACTGATGATTATTATACTTGAGAAATTAAGACAGCTTTTGAAGTTCCATTCGTAACTGAAAATATTTTTTCCTTGTAAAATCTTCCAAAGCATGTGTTCTTACTTGTAAGATTTGTTATCTTGTTTAAGAATCCTGATTATAACGACTTGCTGTGATAACAACAAGTAATATTTCAGAAGTGTAACATCTCTCGTCCAATAACGGTGAAGTACACGTATGTAGGTTGGGCTAAGCTGATTGTTAAAAACAAATAGAAATCATTGTATCACTTTTATGTATGACGATCGTCTGTGATCACTTTGCTTTTTAATATTTTTATAGTGAATACTTCTAACAACGTCGAGCGTTGTTTCATCAGATTCGGAAACTTCTAGTTCTTCAGGTGAGAGTTTAGATGAATTTCATAGGAATATTTTACAAGGTGGCGAAGTACTAGGCTATCGATTTGAACCTAGACGAGATAGTAACAATGGCAGTGGTGAATCAGCTGAAATCGAAGACGACCAAAAATGTCTTCTGACGAGGACAAATCTGTCGTTCGTTTGAGCAACCTTGACTGGTAAAACATCATGCTTCATAGTTTATATTGACGAATTGTATTTTTGTGTTCGTCAATTGTATCATTATTCTCAGTGAAATAAATTATTATTACTAGGGGTTTATGCAAACATTGCCAGATAATGGATAGGGAAGAGGAATGCATCTGTTTTCATGAAATCGAACAGGCCGCTAGCAACTCGTATTTCTTTCCCAACAATTCCCCAACACCACCGCACTAGCTGACGGTACGCACAATGGCGAGAGATTTTGTGCTCAGGACATCATATGCTGTACTTCCGTTCTGCTGCTTAAAATCCAGCCAAGCAGCCTGTAAAACCATCTATCTAAACAGACTGTATGGAAACCTGGATTATCTATTATGCAATCATATGACAGGGTTGGTTTAGTGTATTCCACACCTTCTTGATTTTTTTAGCGACCTGTTCGATTTCATGACTACAGATGCATTCCTCTTCCCTATGCATTATCTGGCAATGTTCGCGTAAACGCCTGGTAATAATAATTTATTTCACTGGGAATGACACAATTGACGAACACGAAAATACAATTCGTCAATATAAACTATGAAGTATGATGTTTTACCAGTCAAGGTTGCCCAAACGAACGACAGATTTATCCTCGTCAGAAGACATATTTTGGTCGTCTTTGATGTCAGCTGATTCACCACTGCCGTTGTTACTATCTCGTCTAGGTTCAAATTGATAGCCTAGTACTTCGCCACCTTGTAAAATATTCCTATGAGATTTATCTAAACTCTCACCTGAAGAACTAGAAGTTTCCGAATCTGATGAAACAACGCTCGATGAGAGATATGAGTGTCCGAACTCACTACCAGCAACTGTAGACAGCTGTTTCGCCCTTATTAGGGCTCGTCAGCACAGTGTAGCTGATAGTGATGTATGTATATATATATATATATATATGTTATAACACAAAAGGAATCTCCGGGTGTTTGGGCAATGTCTGAAAAAGTCCTCGAAAACATATTAAGGAGTTTCGAGATTCATATTTAATCTTGAACCTACGGTAGCTTGCCATTTAAAACAAAATAGCATTTAACAAAAAAATGGGTTAATACTAAGAGACTCTATTCTATCTTTCTAAGGATATCAAAGAACCTATGGAAAGTTCCAGTGATAATTCAAGTGATGAAAGGTGGATGCCTTCGATGGATGCACCTACCCAAACGAAAGGTGTACAAGTACATGGAAGCAAGAGGTTGAAGAAAGAAACGGAGGTTACGATCATTGACGACCAAGCATCAACTAGCATCATTGCTCCCACAAAAAGAACGGACTTTTAATGCTGACGAAGTTGCGACCATTCATACACTATTTAAGGACATGATTTGTAAAAGCACGGCAATATTTAAAAAGGTGGTCGAAAAACAATATTCCTTAAGCCGCGATGAGCGTGTCTTGATGCAGAAATTGTCTGCTTTAACGTTACTTAATCGGTTTAAGTATGAACGAAGGAAGTTTAGAAATGGGTTGGAAAATAAACGACAATAGGTTGTTTGGTAATTCATTAAAAAGCTTGAAACCAAGTTCATTCATATTTCTTTATTGTTCTTACAGATTTTTAAAAACAGGGGGTAACTAGTAGAGTAACGAATCAAATTACAGCATTTGCATTAGTATGCTAGTATGATTCTACTAACATTGGAAAGTGAATGCATTAAATTTTCTTAGTCAGATAATGATTTTGGAATAAAATGCGAACATCTTTGTTAGCATCTTTGTTTTATATTTTTGACCTATTCACTGGCAATAAAGCTAAACATTTTTTATACAACCGCTCCTGGATGAAAAATAAAATTACTTCCTTGCACGCATAAAAACTTTTGTAGTGTAAATAGTTGAAGTATTGAGGGTTGATTAAAAACGTGATTAATAATCTTGTCAATTGTTTACTTCATAAGATGGAGCTTTCTTAACTAAGGTCTCGTCCACACGTGTCCGGATGAATTTAAAAACACAAAAATATTTCTTGGAATATGCGTTTCGTCCACAGTTATCACCTCAAACTCAAATTGGCTGCAAGCTATTTTATTAGTTCTACAGCTCGTAATGCTCTTTGAATTTGAAGGGTGCCGATTTTTAATACACAGTGTATGGTCAGGGTGGTCCAACTGTTGAATTGTATGGTGCATGAATACCTGTAGCATAGTGGTCACAATAATTGAAGAAATATTTCAACGGCTGGATCTAAGTTTTTTACAGACTATCAACAGCAAGGGAATTCACAAAGTGACCTAGGCAATTGTGACGAAATCTAAGTTGTCTTATGTAGACTGAGCTTTACAGGTGACTCCGTTTGACCATGAAACAACATGCCTTCACAACGTACGCTGGGTTGTTTTCAAAATTTTCGGTTTCTATTACCTCAGTTATTCCTAAGGGGCGGGCTTTACGTTACCTTAACCCCTGGGGTTTTTCTTGTGGGTTTAGTTTTTCTTGATCGGACTTAATACAGAAACGAAGAGACGCAGCATCCTTGCTATATTAACATTTATAACTGACCAAGAGAAACTAAACCAATACGAGAAACCTCTGGGAACAGGGTATACGTTGGCACGCTAGACCGAAACCGTTTTGCTGTATTTCACTTGTACTTGGTTGACAGTAGTATTACCATTTGCTTCAGGATTTTGCTCATGTAACATTGGTTTGCGCAGTTAAAATGTGTCGTTTGACGTTTTAAAACTACTGCGTTTCATATACACTTTATTGGGCGTGAATTATACATTTTTTATAGTGCACATGTCTTTCAATAAACACAGGCAGTTTAGCTGTCCAAAACCCTTTTTTGAGAGATTTGCAAAGTTTTCACATAAATTGACTAAAAAATCACAGCAATTTAAGGCAAATTTTAGAACTTCGTTTAAATATAGGGAAAGGTAATTCACTAACATTCTTAAATTTTGTACACTTAAAATTTTTGAAAGATCGCCTTTAAATGCCATTACTCTAGAAAATCAATGGAGAGACCAGCTTGACTATTGAGACACCCGTGTTCTGTACATTTAATTTGATTCTTTTAATATCGATTGTTTTTGCAGTCTTACCACGAATATATGAAAATAGCCCCCTCACTTATCGAGCTTGCTATGCCGCTTTAGAAAATTATGCCTAAATATCAATGATTTTTTTTTAAACTCGTTCAAAAAGCTTTATATGGGACTTATAACTCCAAGCTACAAAAACGCCACACAAGTTACAAAAGCTCCACAAAAGGTTACAAAAGGTCCATATCAAGGTTACAAAAGGTCCATATGAGGTTACAAAAGCTCCATATCAAGCCAGGTTACAAAAGGTCCATAAGGTTACAAAAGGTCCATACAAGTTACAAAAGCTCCATATTAAGGTTACAAAAGCTCCCTATTGAAGTTACAAAAGCTCCAATTCACCTATCTCTCTCTCTCTCTCTCTCTCTCTCTCTCTCTCTCTCTCTCTCTCTCTCTCTCTCTCTCTCTCTCTCTCTGTAGATGAAAAGTACGGTGCTTTTGTAACATTTCCTATCCATTAGGAGAAATTCTTTGCATTTAAGCAAAAGTGTTTGTTTTTTTTTACGAACTAAAGCATTTTTGTCTTATACTTGAGTTCATAAAAAATTGTAGTGTTTCCTCTAAAGAAAAAGGAGCAGCAACCTTAAACGCGGGAAATAGGTTACAAAAGGTCCCTATGCAGTGCTTAGATCTAGATTTTTTAAAAATACCGATTTTTTAAAGCAAAATTACAAAATATACGCATATTAGGGTGGTTAAGTCAATTATCTTCACAAGCACTGACTCTTATTATCGATCTTTCATCTCCACAAAATTGTCGAGCGGAAATATTATGAACCTTTCTCAGGCTCATGCCCAATTTTGATGAGAGTAGAAATTATTTATGACAATTCGTTTGTGGCCTGAAAATTTACCCAAATTCAACCAAATTTGGACGGAACGTAAATGTTGATTGTATGTATCAGGCAGTTTGATTTCGGCTTGATCGGTAAAATTTTTCAGCTATTTTTTTCACTTTTATTTGGGGACCTCAAGGTTACAAAAGATCCATAACGCTAGAAAATCAAAGTTTTTCAGAATTAAAGTACACACACAAGGTAATGTCCAGAATATTACATCTGACGAAGGCCTATGCTCCTGGTGACTGTGAGACAAGTTTTGGTGAAATATCATATCATTTAAGGTCCTCAAATATGGGTTTTAAAATTTCTCTGATCTCAGTTACAAGACTGGACTGTCAAACCTGCCTGAAAGCTAGCCTTTAAAATGTAATCATTTCTGTACGAAAATGCAACTATTTATAAACAAACTGCTTTAGCTGGTGAGTTAAACACATTTCTTCTATGCTGAGGCAACTTTCCTGCCGACATCGTATTAAGACATACCGGTTTAGGAACGGGCAAGAGGTGATACGCTAGCTAGCCACATACGCCACCTGTTAGCTTTGCCTTTGCTAATGTTATGAAATAATGCAAAGTTAATTTCGTTCATGTAACTTCTCTCTGGTAAATACCCTATTAATTTATATGTTTTTCCATGTATGAGCATGCACTTGTAAATTTGTTTATTTCTTACTCCTTTGTTTTAAGAAAGGGGTTTCTTATTTTATAAAATCTTATTTTAAGAAAATATTTTCTTGTTTTAAGAAAATGGTCTCTTAATTTAAGAAACGAGTACTTATTTTAAGAAAATGTTTTCTTATTTAAAGAAACAATTACTTATTTCAAGAAAATAGTTTCTTATTTAATTAAAAGATAATTTTGTGGAAACAACACGTAGATTTATCATCGCAAAGCTTTCAGTCCATAAGCTCGGATCTTCATCACTGCTAATAAATCATTTTTTAAGAAAATGGTTTCCTATTTTAGGAAGCTATTACTCATTTTAAGAAAATCTTTTCTTGTTCTAAGAAAAAATAGTTTCTGATTTTAAAAAAATGGTTTCTTATTTCAAGAAACAATTACTTATTTCAAGAGAACTTTGTTTCGATTTAGAAAAAAGTTCCTTGTTTTAAGAACATAAAACAGATAAAAAGTGACTTTAACTTGAACATACTGATCAAAATGTGGGTTACACAGGGCACTGCACACTCTGGAAAGCATGAAAAAATAACAATCTCGTGGCTCGTACTCCACTGGCAGATATAGATCAGTCACGTAACAAGCCCGTTTGCAGGCTAAACACCCTGAAATTCGGGTATTTCGCAATCATTGCAAATGTTGTTGTCTGGAACCTCACTAGCGAAGAAATTCCTTATAAAATTGGCGGCGGTTTTGTTATTTGGCGTTTTTGAAGACGATATACAGAGATAATATTCTCATTTGACAACGAAATAAGGTAGAGTGATTGTGATTATGTGTTTATAATATATCGTATCGGGCGTGGAATATTTTGTTCAACACGTGAAATGTGTTGTTTTATATACTAAAATTTTTTCGTTTGTTATCCAGAGAAAGCGGTCTGACTCAAGGATAGAGGAGAAAGTAAGCTGTAGAGAAGAAAAAGCAACAAGGTATGAAAATATTTCTTCACAATAGCTTGTATTTATCAAACTATATATTTAACATCTTGCCACGTGGGTCGTGTGCGCTTTTGTATGCAAATTAGTAACTTTTAATGCATTAGAATGTTGACGCTTCAAATAAAATGACTTAGAAGAGATGTGCCAGAGAAATTCTTCCTCTGTTCTTCACTTAAATAAATGTCTCTTTAAAAAATCCTCACTACAGAGATACCATGAGTGTGTGTGTGTGTTTAGATGTATCACACTTATATATATCAAATATTAATACATTCTAATGTATTATTTTGCCTCCACCGCATATTTGTCGTTTGTAATGCTGCATTAGATGCGTGTTTTAGTTCTAACAGATTATGTTTTCGAGAATACAAATTACTAAGAGCACTTTTCTAATTTACAAACTGTTTTAGGTTACTAGTCAAATCTTTGTTATAACTATATGGACCCCTGTTCAAAACTAGAATAATCATGCATCTTCATAAAAATAATAAGACATGATACACATTGCACAGTCATTGAGACTTAATCGTTTTGTTTTACTGAATTGTTTAAATTCTAGGTTGTGTTATTATTGTAATATATATTGTAGATCCTTTACAATGATGGAAAGTGTGTTAAAACATGCTGAACAAATTATATTGGTCTATGACCTATATTTCTGCCAATAATAATAGATATAAAACTCCTAACAGCCAATTACAGGCCACGAACATTTTATTTTGTTAAATTCAGTTCATATTTTTTATGTTGTGTGTAATTTATAGGCCATAGTCATCTTTTGATAAAAAATTTGGAAGCCTCTATTCTGTAAAATTCATAGTTGATGTGCTATGTGTGTGCTAATTAATGCATGTCTTCTTAGATAAAATAGTTTTGCTCCAACCTTTGGTACCATATATACAGTATGTGATTCACCACTAAAATAACTGTCCATGCCTGTGCTATATATGATGATACATACGATCATATATCAGTTAATCTCACCAAGTTAAAGTGGCTTATTCAGTCATTGATCTACAAACAGAAGTGATTGTGTATACTCCTGCTATGTGCTGAGGTTGATATATAGATAATGAAATCAAGAAGAGTTATGCTGGTTATTTTGTTTCAAAATCCCCATTTAAAACTGTCTACAAGCCAGTTATTTGAGTTTAAAAACTTCCATGAGACTGTATTCTATAGTAGCGAAAAGGCTTCTGCCATTTTTTCGATTAGTTTTGCTCTTCTAGCTATTTTGTATTGCATGGAGATACTGTATAAAATTTTGAGTCAGGAAAATTCAAGCAGTTTAACATGCCATGTCAAAGTAAATCTGAGATTAATTGAAGTATATACACATTTAATGTACTGTACAAACTGAAGTGGTTGTCTATGGCCCTGCTATATAGTGAGATTGATATATTGATAATTAAATGAAGAAGAGTTATGCTGATTATTTTGTTAAATACAAGCATTTTAGCATGTCATGTCAAAGTAGACCTAAAAATAACTGAAGTATACATTTGATGGTACAAACAGAAGTGATTGTGTATACCCCTGCTATATGCTGAGTTGATATATAGATAATGAAATCAAGAAGAGTTGTGCTGGTTATTTGGGAAAATTCGAGCATTTTAACATGTCATGTCAAAGTAGATCTGAAAATAACTGAAGTATACATTTGATGTACAAACTGATGTGATTGTGTATACCCCTGCTATAAGCTGAGGTTGGTATATAGATAATGAAATCAAGAAGACTTGTGCTTTTTTTATTTGGGAAAAGTTAAGCATTTTAACATGTCATGTCAAAGTAGATCTGAAAATTACTGAAGTATACATTTGATGTACACACTGATGTGATTGTGTATACCCCTGCTATATGCTGAGGTTGATATATAGGTAATGAAATCAAGAAGAGTTGTGCTGGTTATTTGGGAAAATTTGAGCATTTTAACATGTCATGTCCAAAGTAGATCTGAAAATAACTGAAGTATACATTTGATGTACACACTGATGTGATTGTGTATACCCCTGCTATATGGCCAAAGAGGTTGATATATAGATAATGAAATCAAGAAGAGTTGTGCTGGTTATTTTGTTTCAAAATCCCCATTCAAAACTGTCTGCAAGCCAGTTATTTGAGTTTAAAAACTTCCATGAGCCTGGATACTATGGTAGCAAAAAGCCTTCTGCCAATTTTTTCAATTAGTTTTGCTCTTCTAGCTAATTTGTATTGCATGGAAGTACTGTATAAAATTTTGAGATGGGAAAATTCAAGCAGTTTAACATGCCATGTCAAGGTAAATCTGAGATTAATTGAAGTATACATTTGATGTACTGTACAAACTGAAGTGATTGTCTATGGCCCTGCTATATAGTGAGATTGATATATTGATAATGAAATGAAGAAGAGTTATGCTGATTATTTTGTTAAATACAAGCATTTTAGCATGTCATGTCAAAGTAGACCTGAAAATAACTGAAGTATACATTTGATGGTACAAACAGAAGTGATTGTGTATACCCCTGCTATATGCTGAGTTGATATATAGATAATGAAATCAAGAAGAGTTGTGCTGGTTATTTGGGAAAATACAAGCATTTTAGCATGTCATGTCAAAGTAAATTTAAGAATAACTGTAGTATACATTTGATCTACCAACTGAAGCGATTGTGTATACCCTGCTATATGCTGAGATTGATTTATAGATAATGAAATCAAGAGGACTTTGTGTATTCATTGTATGTAACCAAACCTTAACTTGAGTTATAAGTATGTATTTAAGATCTAACTAGAACTTACATAAGTTGACATATTTATAACCTCAACTTTGTGCATTACTAATTATATTAACTATGAGTGCTTCCACTACATATTCACAATAATAATAATAAAGTCTTTATTTAATGAGGGTAGCTAAGATCTATTTTTAAACTGTTTTGTATAGTTTGCAGGTAGTAACTGCAAAGGTCTTTTTGCCTTCAGTCTTGCCGTATCTGGTGGTACGCATATGTCGATCGCAAGACTAAGCTTTAAGCAAGATTAAGCTTGAAGGAATCTTCTATATATGCTGGGACTCTGTTTATCCTTCCTACATATGCATCCTTCCTTCTTTATATAAGATATTCAAACATGCACTAATTACAGTATTATATGCTGGTATACAACATACATATATTTTGGTTCTTTTTTGTCCTTCAAAGGATTTCTAAAAGTTCCTAAATAACCTAATAAGTTTAAATGTTCTAAGTATAATACATATGCTTAGAGGTTGAATCTCGTAGTCCGAAGGAATGTTGGGAATCCTGCTAGATAGTGAGTTTAAGAGTTGTCGAGCTTTTGGAATATGAAACTGATCCCTTCGATACTGTCTTCTATCAGATTCAATGATATATGACCTATCATTTTGTTTGCTAACCACAATTCCTTTACACCAACAAGAAGACGAACTGGGTTTGATCTAGGTTTGGATATGCTCTCCAACTACCAATGATTGTAAGGGTTTCGAAACTCTGTCATAATATCTATTGTTCTGCTGTTTCTTCTTAACCGTTGCCTTAACAATGCTCTTGGTGGGTACAACAACGGGTGCCAGTAACTCAGGCTTAATAGGCAAAGTAGTTCTTGTTCTCCGAGACATCAGTTTCTCATTTTTTGACGCAAGCTCACCTGGAGTGTTTCTCTGCTCCAAAATGGCTAACCAAGGATCATTGCTTAGTTTAAGAATCATTTTTGCTGCTTCACTGCTGTCTCCATTTTGGTTAGGGTGATTACGAGGTAGGATACTGGAATTTTCATATTTCTGCAAATTTCTTATATTCACGGCTCATATACTTGCGCCCATTGTCTGATATAACAAACTCTGGTACTCCATGCCTTGAAAAGATCTTCTTAGTTTGCGAAACCACGTTTTGCGCACTTACTTCTGACAGCTCTTTGATATCCCAATATTTCGTAAGATTATCAACCACGACAACGTACATGTCTTTCTTGAGCGTGAACTAACCCGTACTAACGTACTGCCATCTACGTTTTGGAAAAGACTGACTTTGCATTGGCTGTTTGGTTTGTTCTGGTTTACTCTCTTGGCAAGTTTGACAGTTATCGTGTTGATACTTGACGTCGTTCTGGATCGTTAGCCAATAAACTGAATCATGAGCTACTCTGATACATCTTTCTGCTCCCAAGTGACCGCTGTGTGTTTGCTCCAGCAAAAGAGGTCGCATTGCTGTAGGTATCAGAACTCTTGTGGCTCGGTAGATTATCCCATCTTGAACAGACAATTCACCACGGCAATGCTAATATTCTCTGACATTGAAAGGGGTTTGTGTCTTGTCACCAACGCCAACCATACGTAATCAATGTTGCCTTTATGAAATGGAGACCTTGAAAGATGATCACTGATGTACATACGGCTTCCTTATTGTTACTTAACCTCTACTTTTCGAGTCTTAACATCATGCCTTGTGACGTCTTTGGTGCAGTATAAATACTCTTCGCCAGGATTGTTTATAGTCTGTTAACGCTTTAATGTTTTCTCTTCCGTGCAGAAAATGATCAAACCTTGTGCATCCGAACACAAGACCGAGACTTTCTTTTTCAATGTGCCAGTATCTTTGCTTAGATTGACTTAGGGTACGACGGGCGAATGCAACAGGTCTTCCTTTCTGTAATAATTCAACTCCAAGTCCGTAATCGCTAACATCGGTTTCCAAGGTGACTTCTTTATTCAGGTCTTAGTACTGCAACACTGGTGGCTCCGTAATCATCTTCTGGTAGCATGCCTTTAATCGTAAATATGTGGCCATTGTACTTCGCGCTTTGCTGATTAAACTTTAACTTTGTCTTGTTCAGCTTGAGTTTGCACTCACGGCATCTGTTGGGTAGCCTAAAAAGATGCTGGTCATGATCCACTACAGCTCCTTTGTAAGAATTACCACACACGAGCACGGACATTCTCTCGGTTTATGGCTTTTTCCACAATATTTGCACTTGACCGTGGTCTTGGATTCGAATTTCTCCTTGTTGTGCATTCCTTTCTCTCTAATGGTGTGAATTGGACTTTCACCAAGTCTCTATTTGTTTCAATTCATTTTTTATCTTTCAGCTGCTCTGACTTTATCTACAAAACTTTCTAGTGTCAAGGTCTTTTCTCTGAGTAGTCTGCTTCTTATTCATCACCGATTCCTACGACTAACCTATTACGAATGAGTTGGCTAGTCAGAGTCCCATAATCACATGTCAATGACAATTTTCTAAGTCGATTCAAATACTGATCTATAGTTTCATTCTCTTTTTGAACTGTCATATTAAACAAATAGCCTTCGATGCTGCTATTAAACTATCTGGATCAGGTGGATCTGTAACTTGTGAGTTCTGAGCTATCTGATTTGCTTCTTTACCAAGTGCAGTATATAATGTTGCCATCACTACAACTTTATCTTTTTTATCTAGCCCCGTAGCTAATGTAAAGTTTTTCCAACTTTTCTTTAAATACTTTCAATTATCAGTCAAATTGTCTTTCGTATTCATCGGCGATGGCGGTGGTATTTGACTGGAAATAGCTACTGAAGGTATTGCTAATGGTGTAGACAACGTTTCTTCTTCGTCTGACATATTTTATGCTGGGAATGCTCATGAAATACACATGCTAAACAATCACTCACTACAACAATGTTTAAGCGTTTGCTTATCTTTGAAAGTTCCACTCTGTCGTGGCGTTGACACAGTAAAATTCTTCTCGCGTTGGGCGACTATCCTGTTTGTTTTTCTTGTTTAACGATCAATTTCTTCTTAAATGCGGCGTGTTTTCGCTTCCAGTTTACTAAATTGTTCTGCTCAAACCATCTCCTGGTACCATGTTGTGTATTCATTATAAGTAACCAAACCTTAACTTGTGTTATAAGCTTGTATTTAAGCTTGCAAATAATTTTAATTGCATGGAGGTTTATATGTCAGTACTGTACGTTCTGGCATTTCACGTGTGTATAATGTAGTCTGTTGCAGTTAAAATTGCTTTATGCATTAAGTTTGTAACTTTAGTTAACAACTGATGATTATTATACTTGAGAAATTAGGACAGCTTTTGAAGTTCCATTCGTAACTGAAATTTTTTTTCCTTGTTAAATCTTCCAAAGCATGTGTTCTTACTTGTAAGATTTGTTATCTTGTTTAAGAATCTTGATTATAACGACTTGTTGTGATAACAACAAGTAATATTTCAGAAGTGTAACATCTCTCGTCCAGTCACGGTGAAGTATGTAGGTTGGGCTAAGCTGATTGTTAAAAACAAATAGAAATAATTATATCACTTTTATGTATGACGATCGTCTGTGATCACTTTGCTTTTAAATATTTTTTATAGTGAATACTTCTGAATTGTATGAAAATCTAAGAAATGCTGTGCAAGCTTGTCTGCGAGTTTTCATTCCCAAAAAATGCAGGACATATTCTGGCTATTCTTTCCCAAATTCAAGACCTTGTTAAAGTAAGTACGATGAAGTTTTGTCAAATTATGGTTGGTGTAGTATGGTTGGTGTAGCTCTGTGTGATGTGCATTGGGTTATGAAAACATCTTACAATTTCCGTGTTGGAAAGGACCTTTTTTAATTGCGAATCGCTAATGCTTGTTTTAAATATTTTCTGGTGTACAGTAAATGTTATTTTTCAAACAAATATATACCATGGACTGTTTACTGGATGCAATGCAAATACAAATTGTAAGACTGAACTGAGCTCTTAACATTTCAAAACAATTTCGAGTCTCTGTTAAAGTTAAAGTGTCAAGAATAGATTTTGTGTTCGTGTGTACTTTAAAACCTACAATTTAATTATTTTGTAGAATGTAAAAGGAGAATTTAAGGATCAGTGGAAAGATGTGAAAGGCGAAAGAACTATTAAATTCAAAATTCGTATGCCTGATTGGGTAAAGCATTATAATATATCATTTCACCTACTCTTAAATGCAAATAATGTGATTATCTAATTAATACACTCCACATTTGTTCCAGTTTTCCTCATAAATTCATAATTTTACTGCGTGTGAGCAGGGCGCACCCAGGGTCGATAATTGGTAGACATTAATCTTTAGTTGCATACAGTAAGTTCTGAGTTTAGATTTTTTCGTTGTCTTGGTCAGAAGAAAGTATCATATCCTTATCCCTGTCTTTAATTGCCAACATCGGAAAAGCTTCCCCGATATCTGAAGTAAGCCCGATTCTCATGTCAAACTACGGGGAGAAAGTTAGGGCCTGTCTGTAAGCAATCGTTTATTGAATATTCACGTTTCGGTTGGTTTGCCGACTCATCATCGTATACGATCCTAAGCTTTGTCGTTTCGCAATCTTTTCGTACAAGTTTATGGTGAGTTTTCGATTTCGTCGTCTGGCACAGTTTCTGCGATCCTATTTTTTACCTAATAATTTTTTATGGATAATTTGGTCGTATTCATGCAGTAACTTTGGATGACGCAACATACTGCGATGTAGAGATCTGAGGTGGTTTTCATATAGATGATAATCACTCAATCACACTTAAAGGTCAGCCTTGTTTCCAGTGGCGGCCATGCCTTCCTTTAGGCTCTGGATCCCGGAATTTCTCCTACGCATCAACTAATGGATATCGTGTTCCTTTAAACTGGCTGTCGCTACTCCCAATAACCATGTTTATCATACCTCTAGAAATTTCATTGTAACTAAACTTGCTATCGATTGCCACAGGGACAAATTCTCCTCGCACATTGTCACCTTCAATAAAGTACCAATAATAGTGGAACTCAATAAGGACATCAATAGACTCGTTTAAATCAGAACTGTAGGCTTTCGATAACTTTGTGAAGTGTGCCGGTTTTCTGGGTGTGATGTTGGGTTCGATATCAAACCATTAATAATATAGGAGCGCTCGCTTCCACTGTCAAATAAGATCGTTACCTGAGCTGATTTGACCCATCGTCATCTATAGGTTACAGTTTGTAACATAACTTGTCCGATGCTGCACGTTCGTCGAGCGTTGTTTCATCAGATTCGGAAACTTCTAGTTCTTCAGGTGAGAGTTTAGATGAATTTCATAGAAATATTTTACAAGGTGGCGAAGTACTAGGCTATCAATTTGAACCTAGACGAGATAGTAACAATGGCAGTGGTGAATCAGCTGACATCGAAGACGACCAAAATGTCTCCTGACGAGTACGAATCTGTCGTTCGTTTGAGCAGCCTTGACTGGTAAAACATCATACTTCATAGTTTATATTGACGAATTGTATTTTTGTGTTCGTCGATTGTGTCATTATTCTCAGTGAAATATATTATTATTACTAGGTGTTTATGCGAACATTGCCAGATAATGGATAGGGAAGAGGAATGCATCTGTTTTCATGAAATCGACCAGGTCGCTAACAACTCGTATTTCTTTCCCAACAACTCCCCAACACCACCGCACTAGCTGACGGTACGCACAATGGTGAGAGATTTTGTGCTCAGGACCTTCATATGCTGTACTCCCGTTCTGCTGCTTAAAATCCAGCTAAGCAGCCTGTAAAACCATCTATCTAAACAGACTGTATGGAAACCTGGATTATCTATTATGCAATCATATGACAGGGTTGGTTTAGTGTATTCCATACCTTCTTGATTTTTTTAGCGACCTGTTCGATTTCATGACAACAGACGCATTCCTCTTCCCTATGCATTATCTGGCAATGTTCGCATAAACGCCTGGTAATGATAATTTATTTCACTGGGAATGACACAATTGCCAGGGTGCATTCTGTGTAAAGTTCACGCCGAAGATTCATGATTGTACGCCGACTTTTATTATAAAGTACATTATGATTTTTGAAACCCCACGCCGAAGATCTTCGGCCTACGGCACTTCAAATGCACCCTGGCACAATTGACGAACACGAAAATACAATTTGTCAATATAAACTATGAAGAATGATGTTTTACCAGTCAAGGTTGCCCAAACGAACGACAGATTCGTCCTCGTCAGAAGACATATTTTGGTCGTCTTCGATGTCAGCTGATTCACCACTGCCATTGTTACTATCTCGTCTAGGTTCAAGTTGATAGCCTAGTACTTCGCCACCTTGTAAAATATTTCTATGAAATTCATCTAAACTCTCACCTGAAGAACTAGAAGTTTCCGAATCTGATGAAACAACGCTCGATGAGACTTAGGAGTGCCCGAACTCACTACCAGCAACTGTAGACAGCTGTTTCGCCCTTATATGTTATAACACAAAAGGAATTTCCGGGTGTTTGGGCAATGTCTGAAAAAGTCCTCGAAAACATATTAAGGAGTTTCGGGATTCATATTTAATCTTGAACCTACGGTAGCTTGCCATTTAAAACAAAATAGCATTTGACAAAAAAATGGGTTAATACTAAGAGACTCTATTCTATCTTTCTAAGGATATCAAGAAACCTTTGGAAAGTTCCAGTGATAATTCAAGTGATGAAAGGTGGATCCCTTCGATGGATGCACCTACCCAAACGAAAGGTGTACAAGTACATGGAAGCAAGAGGTTGAAGAAAGAAACGGAGGAAGTTACGATCATTGACGACCAAGCATCAACCAGCATCATTGCTCCCACAAAAAGAACGAGTACTTTTAATGCTGACGAAGTTGTGACCATTCATACACAATTTAAGGACATGATTTGTAAAAGCACGGCAATATTTAAAAAGGTGGTCGAAAAACGATGTTCCTCAAGCCGCGATGGGCGTGCCTTGATGCAGAAATTGTCTGCTTTAACGTTACATAATCAGTTTAAGTATGAACGAAGGAAGTTTAGAAATGGGTTGGAAAATAAACGACAATAGGTTGTTTGGTAATTCATTAAAAAGCTTGAAACCAAGTTCATTCTACTAACATTGGAAAGTGAATGCATTAAATTTTCTTAGTCAGATAATGATTTTGGAATAAAATGCGAACATCTTTGTTAGCATATTTGTTTTATATTTTTGACCTATTCACTGGCAAAAAAAAGCTAAACATTTTTTATACAATCGCTCCTGGATGAAAAATAAAATTACTTCCTTGCACGCATAAAAACTTTTGTAGTATAAATAGTTGAAGTATTGAGGGTTGATTAAAAACGTGATTAATAATCTTGTCAATTGTTTACTTCATAAGATGAAGCTTTCTTAACTAAGGCCTCGTCCACACGTGTCCGGATGAATTTGAAAACGCAAAAATATTTCTTGGAATATGCGTTTCGTCCACAGTTATCACCTCAAACTCAAATTGGCTGCAAGCTATTTTATTAGTTCTACAGCTCGTAATGCTCTTTGAATTTGAAGGGTGCCGATTTTTAATACACAGTGTATGGTCAGTGTGGGCCAACTGTTGAATTGTATGGTGCATCAGTACCTGTAGCATAGTGGTCACAATAATTGAAGAAATATTTCAACGGCTGGATCTAAGTTTTTTACAGACTATCAACAGCAAGGGAATTCACCTCAGAAGTCGGTTGTAAGCTAGATAAATTCCTCGGGGCCTGCGGCCCCTCAGGATTTATCTAGTTTATAACTCCTTCTTCGGTTTGTATCTTATACTTTGTATCATGTAGTGCTGGTAATAGAAGGAATAGGCAATTGTGACGAAATCAAAGTTGTGTAGACTGAGCTTTACAGGTGACTCCGTTTGACCATGAAACAACATGCCTTCACAACGTAGGCTGGGTTGTTTTCAAAAGCTTCGGTTTCTATTACCTCAGTTATTTCTAAGGGGCGGGCTTTACGTTACCTTAACCCCCGGGGTTTCTCTTGTGGTTTTAGTTTTTCTTGATCGGATTTAATACAGAAACGAAGAGACGTAGCATCCTTGCTGTATTAACATTTATAACTGACCAAGAGAAACTAAACCAATACGAGAAACCTCTGGGAACAGGGTATACGTTGGCACGCTAGACCGAAACCGTTTTGCTGTATTTCACTTGTACTTGGTTGACAGTAGTGTTACCATTTGCTTCAGGATTTTGCACATGTAGCATTGGTTTGCGCAGTTAAAATGTGTCGTTTGACGTTTTAAAACTACTGCGTTTCATAAACACTTTATTGGGCGTGAATTATACATTTTTTATAGTGCACATGTGTTTCAATAAACACAGGCAGTTGAGCTGTCCAAAACCCTTTTTTGAGAGATTTGCAAAGTTTTCACATAAATTGACTAAAAAATCACAGCAATTTAAGCCAAATTTTAGAACTTCGTATAAATATCGGGAAAGGTAATTCACTAACATTCTTAAATTTTGTACACTTGAAATTTGTGAAAGATCGCCTTTAAATGCCATTACTCTAGAAAATCAATGGCGAGACCAGCTTGACTATTGAGACGCCCGTGTTCTGTACATTTAATTTGATTCTTGTAATATCGATTGTTTTTGCAGTCTGACCACGAATATATGAAAATAGCCCCCTCACTTATCGAGCTTGCTACGCCGCTTTAGAAAATTATGCCTAAATATCAATGATTTTTTTTTAAACTCTTTCAAAAAGCTTTATATGGGACTTATAACTCCAAGCTACAAAAACGCCACACAAGTTACAAAAGCTCCACACAAGGTTACAAAAGCTCCACAAAAGGTTACAAAAGCTCCATATCAAGGTTACAAAAGGTCCATATGAGGTTACAAAAGCTCCATATCAAGCCAGGTTACAAAAGGTCCATAAGGTTACAAAAGGTCCATACAAGTTACAAAAGCTCCATATTAAGGTTACAAAAGCTCCCTATTGAAGTTACAAAAGCTCCAATTCACCTATCTCTCTCTCTCTCTCTCTCTCTCTCTCTCTCTCTCTCTCTCTCTCTCTCTCTCTCTCGTATTGACGTTCTTGTATGTTCACCAAGGCTTCGAGTGTGGAAAACCAACCTGTTGTTCTCGAAAATATCTTTGCACGAAATGTACGTTTCTGAAAGATTGAAAATTAGTTGATGATATTGATAATGTAGCTAAACCAAGGATGTTCTATTTATGTAAAATGTGATGTATAGCTAATTTACCGGACGTGACTCAGATAACTAGATAGTTTCTGGAGACTGTAGATCGAGACCATTTAAAGCATATCCCCATACGAAACGAGCAAAGCTACCTGTTATACCAACGATTTTTAAAAATCTGGTCCTTCTAATGGTATTTCTAGTATTTTCATGTGAACTTTTTATTTTTTAGACAAAAAACGAATTGTTTTTTTTGTGATGTTTAAAATTGTTTTATATATATTTTCGGCATAATTTGTCACACGCTCGATTTAACCTTTACGCAGTAAACACGAGTTTCTGAAACGTTGGTGCCTGCAGTTTGCAGAGAAAGCCAAGGTATACATACATTATAATACTTTTTGCTTTGATTTAATGCTGTTTTGTACGTTTTTTACCAGTTTGTTTCTCAGTTTTACAATCAGTTCCTGAGTATCCAAGTGGGCAATTACACACATATCCTCCAGATCGATCAACAACACATGTTGTCCCATTCTTACATGGAGACGACAAACAAACGTCAACTGAAATAAATACAGCAAAATTGTGGTCAGAAAATTTATTATCCTTGTTCAACTCATGGTTGTAAGTTGGAGATCGAAGATCAAAAACATTTGTCTCGAAATATGCACTGATTAGTTGTGTCATTAAATTCTCATATGCCAGCCGGCTCATGATCATTAACTTCATGAGTTCAAAGCAGGAGGCATCCTGGTTGCAGGGGCTTCTTTTCGGTGACATACGTAGACAGAAGACGGGGCAAAGCCTTGTTGTCACATGAACAAATTTTGTAGCATGTTTAGAAAATTTATTACAGAAAATTAGCACGCGATAATTTGTTTGCAAAATTTTCCAACTACATTGATCACGTGTCAACGATCCTGGGCCTTCTACTCCACAGTCCGTTACGAAGTCTCTGGGAAAAAGGTTGAGCAGGAGAGTGCATGTACAAATATTGACGTAGTCGTGTTAAATTTGAAAATTCAAAACGAATATACAAAGATTGACCCTCCCCGCAATTATAGCGCCAGTGATAAGCTGGTGACCATAGAAGTTTTATGTTGCTAGACCTAGAATAAATGATTATTATCTGGTTTACATAGTCATTTGTTTTTATAAGCATCAATTTTTAAGATGCTATCGTGACTATGTTTCCCAGGCTAAATCCTTATAATTATATAACATCCGAGTGAGACTTCACCTTCTGTACTTTGTAATCAAAGGCTCATAAAAACATTGACAATGAATTAAGATCGTCATGTCAAAATGTCAATCGCTACAAAGTAGGTATCCAGTGTTACCTGAACATCGGTTCAACGGTGTAATTACGTGAAAGTTGGTTTAAGGTTGTATGAATGTTGGCTGAACATTGTCTGAATATTGTAATTACGGCGTATTCTAACGCGCATATCTTGAAAGTTTGTTTAAGGTTGATTGTGTTAGCTGGGAATGTTGCTAGACCTGATCACTATACATGGTTTACATAGTTGCCATTAAAAGAACGGAACGCGCTGGATGGCCGAAAAAGCCGTATTTTGTCCCAAAAAAGAAAATAGATTGAAAAATGCTTTCCTTTTTATGCAAGCTATGTTTAATTATTATATAGGTTGTTGCCTCATACTGCTACCAAAGCACAGAATTCACAATAAGACTTTTATGCTGTAAATACGTGCAAAGATTTTGTAGTAATATTTAACAATTAGATTACTTGCTCTCGATTTCTATGCGGTGAAAGTTAATTCGGACTTCGCCCTCATCAACGATCACCGCATAGAAATCGAGAGCGAATAATCTAATTGTTTCAGTAGAAACAGAGGTCAAACATGGAATATTCAACAAAAAAATTGATTTTTAAGCAATCTCTATAGGAGGATGATTGTTTCGCTACTCGCTATCTATCGAGGAATAGATAGCGAGTAGAGTAACCAATCAAATTACAGCATTTGCAATAGTAAACTATTACGATTCGACTAAATAGGCATAGCGGAGCTGCAACCCTCGAAAACCAACAGCGATTTACTTATGCGTTAATTGAATGCTCAAACAAATTAAGCAGATATTAAAGTATTTATTCAGTGAGTTGATGCGGGAAAGTGGAAGTTCCGTTCAAACCCTATCCAAGTCTGACAAGATAAAGCTATCAAAACTGGGTATATCGAGCAATACATACTAGATATTCTAGACTTTTTTAATTAATGGAATGGTATAAAATTGGACTTTGTATGGATACTAATGTTAAGAAAAGTTACCAAATATTAGTCAAAATGAGATTAATATTTGAGATTAATACACATGACAGAGCATCCGGCTATTTAGTACATGCATATCTGGCAAAAACAGTACACAGGTACCAAGCCATGTATATGCTGAGAAAACATGAACATTTTTTGTCTATTGTTAATGGTATTACAGACAATAAATGTCATATATGCATGTACCTTAATATTTCACAGTTAAAAGAATTACCCGATGTCCTCAATTGACAAATGGCGGATATTATTAGTTGAGGTGTATGCTAAACGGGTGATTGTGAAATGTTAATTAGTTTTTATAAACAATATTACAATGTAGATTTATGTTCAACCTATGTGAAAAGGTTACGCTTGTCAAATTGCACGAGCCAAAAGTTTATTAAACCTTTAACCGTACGTATATTTCAGTCCATGACATTACTCGCTCAACTAATTTTACTACTTTAACTTTATTTTCAAGCATCGATGTTTTAACTTTTATAATATGTACAACCGTTTTAGACCATAATATATCAAGGTCTCATCATATCAGTTTTATGTCATTCAAACGTTGCATTTTACACCGTACATTATATCGATAAAAATGACCCGAACAATTTTCAAGATATTTTAGAGAAAAACACTATAAAATTTAAATACGCACAAGATTATCCCTGTTTTCAAGCGCACATGCAGGTTTAATACAAGCAGCTAGTCTTAAAGCCAAATTGTGTTTTTAAAGTCATTTGACGGCACTTATTTTCGTGAATTTTTGCATTGAAAAATTTTGTCGATTATATAGAGCTCATATTTGTGTAGCATTCTTCCTTCGGTTGTTAAATACGTTTTGAAATGTTTTTTTACTATCTTAGCAGCACTGCAATTGACACAAAACATACATCTGAAGTGAGTCAGAACATGCTTAGACTAATGTGTTTTTTTAGGAAAATTGCTGTAAGATATTTGAAAAGTATTTCTTACTTTCACAATGTGTGCCGTTATAACCAGGTTGACATTTACAATGATATCCATCCGATCCATTGACAACACATGATCCTCCATGTAGGCACTTTGAGGAAGAACAAATGCTATCTGAAATTAAAAATGTTATATTTGCAATTGGTCAGTTGATATGCCAGCCACTTTAAGGCATCATAGTGAAAGGCATTAGGAAATCTTCGGAATGCCCTAAATAGTTTTTTTAACAAATTTGTATTATGTAAATCTATCAGCATTGTTAAGTAAATAATACTGATGCATACATGCACGCATTGGTTACCCTACCCCGCCCTCCCCCCTCTCTCCGAACAGGGATTTAGAACCGAGTTCCATCAGGTGTACATAGTTCACAAACACGATCAAATGATGATCGATTGTAATTCAAACTTAGAATAAATTGTTCCAAAATTTATAAATCTACAGGGCGTCCCCAAAAGCCGAAACCATAAAATATTATGTATATTAATGTGGTAGGTATAATAAATCCAATATTTTTGAGAAAATTTATTTCGAACGTTTAGAAAATCTAAAATTTGTTTAACTGCATTTACTGCTCTTAAGCAAACAATATGCAACATTTTTGTCTTGCTAATAATAAAGTGTAAGGAAGAAACAGCCAAGTGTGCAATTAAGAAGTATTCTCACAACATTTCCAAAGTGCATTACACAGCATAATGGCATAAGACGAGTTTTCCCATTTTTTTTGTAATAAAAGATTCAGATATTATACATTGACCTTTCTTGCAAGAGATCAATGTTTAAACTCGCCTAAAACATGTAACAAATGGGCATGTCTTGTAGCTGCGTGGCAACAACAAGAAACATGTTAAAGCATTTGCAGCAAAAACAATACGGCTGCATGCGATTTTCCTACGTTGATAGTGGGTCAAAACTATCGAAATAAATGAAAGAAGAGTCACAAACATACAGATATAGCATTATCGCTTTTAATTTTGGCATTTCAACGACTGCTAAATTAGCAAGCCACGAAGTTCAACAACTCAAATGCAAAGAGATTTTACTATCGGTGTACTTTGAAAAAACTGTTACAAAAATTGGTTTCTTATTTTCTCTAGAGGGTGTTTTAAAAAAGTAGAAAAATCTGAAACAACTCTCTGTTTTGGGAAGCACCTCAATGTCCGATGTTTTTTTATTAAAATAGGTTGTTTTGGTACTTATATTATACAACAAACCGAAAAAATGAGAAATTTAAATATTCAATACTTCGGGGGGGGGGGGAGAAGGGGGGGGGGGGTTGTGTCTTTTACGACAAGTTAAATATGCCTTGCACGGAAAACTTAAGTGCTTAAAAGTAATTTTCACTCGGTGGATAGAAATTTTGTAGGGTGCCGTATTGCTATACAAAATTTCATAAAATTTGATCAAGTCTAAGCCGTTCAAAACGTCGCGCAAACTTCTGTATTTTTAGCAAAATTATCTTTGTTCGTGTTTATAATTTATATGTATTTACCTAATTTGCACACAACTTCCAAAGGACATGTAATTAAAATTAGAACATTTCTTCATGAAAATGATTCTCATTGAGAAAAATATACGTTCGCACGACGTTTTGAATGGCTTAAAGTGCTTATAAAACGAAATTTTCTCCAGCAATTTTCGTATTGCATTGGAAAGATCAGTTAAAATCATTGTATAACTTCTTTGATAGAATTTTTGTAACTGCCTTACTTTTCGAGATATTCAATTTTATTTGATTTCAAAATTACCTAACCAGTGACGTCATATTGCATAATGAGCGACTTTATTCTTTAATACAATTATTTAAACACGGTAGCCTATTCAGTAAAATATTTACAATCTGATTTTCAAAGGGCCGTGTAACTACACTATAATAAAAATACAAAATACAATAATAATGGAAGTAGATATTAGATTCGTCGCTTGAACGCAGATAAGGAAAGTTCGTCAAAGTTCTCAGTTATGCTATTTGGTAATTCGTTCCACCCTTGTGCTGCCCTATACGAAAAGCTTCTTTTGAGAAAGTTAGTTTTTGGCTTTGGCAGAGCTAATTTAGAGTTATTACTCCTAAGGTGATAATTGTCATTATTGCATTTAATAAATAATTTTTGAAGATAAGTAGAAATCCTATCTGTTAGAGCTTTAAATGACATAATAATCTCCCTTCTTTTTAAAGTGTCTTCAATAGGTATCCATGAGAGATCGGCAAGTATTTGGGTGGAACGAACATCATACGTTTGACCAGTAATTACTCGTGCTGCTCTCCTTTGCAAATTTGAGAATTTACTAAGGATGGTACTAGAACCATCATTCCACACGGTTGAGCAATATGTAAAGTAAGGTAATACTAACGCATTATACATCTTAACAAGAATATGCTGGGGAAAAAATGGTTTAGCTCTTCTTAATAGTGCAATACTTTTCGACTTTACGACTGTTAGATTGCTTATTTTGTAGCATATAATAGAGGAAAATAACTAAAACTACACTAACATGTGTGTAGGCTATGTTTAACATCCAGACCTGGGTATTTAGGTGTTATATCTTGAGTACTTTTTAAATTAATTCAGCTTTTTTGAAAAGTGATTATGCAGTATGACGTCACTGGTTAGGTAATTTTCAAATCAAATAAAATTGAATATCTCGAAAAGTAAGGCAGTTACAAAAATTCTATCAAAGAAGTTATACAGTGATTTTAACTGATCTTTCCAATGCAATACGAAAATTGTTGGAGAAAATTTCGTTTCATAAGCACTTTAAACTCAATCAAATTCCTTGAAATTTTTAACAGCAATAAAACACCTAACATATTTTCTACCTATTAACTCAAAATTACTTTAAAGCATTTAAATCTCGCGCGCAAGCCATTTTTAATGTGTTTGAAAATACGCATAACCCTGGGTTTGAAACATTTGAATTTCAGAATATTTTTATCTATTCTACACCGTAAGTAACGAAGTCATGTATATTAATAAAAACTTCATAGGCCTGCTTCAAGCCGCTTCGCGAGGTTGAGAACCGTTTCAAAGTTATAAACATGAATTTAAAAAATGTTGCAGCAAGTTTTTTGAATTTCTACTTGACTGTAGAGTTTTTTATGTAGCTTTCCATTCAGCAGAAGCATTTATGTATAAAAAAAGTTTTAGTTTTTGCTCTTCTTATCAAATTTTGTCTTTTATTTTCATAACTTTGTGAAATTCGCTCAAAATGCTGGCGCCGTGCATTATGGACTGATAATGCACGCTCATAAGCCAATCACATTGCAGATTTTACAATACATATACTATAAAAGAAAGGAAATAAAATGTTGCGAACGTACACAGCGTCACAGGTAATCGAGTCGTATGGGTTAAATCTATTGGCTATGATATGTTTGTGTAAATTTCGAGTGTTTATTGTTTCTCCTGCATTCTGATTGGTCAAGATTCACTGTTCCTTAAGTGATAATCACTGGCTAGTGACTTTAGCTTTTTGTTTTATGTGTCTTTTTATACAGTAAATAAATTATAAATTTGAAGTTAATTTTTATAAGGTTTTGTTGATTATCATTTTTAAACACCTGGAAATTTAAACTAAACAATTACTCGCCTCCGGCTCGATGATTGCAAGCCTATATCCATTTCTTTTTCGGCTCAGCTAATATAGGCTTGTAGTTGCCTCGCCTTCGACGACTTATTGTTAGTAGTTTAATGTCCATGACCTCCACTCGGTGCATGGTTATTCTTAATCGTCATTGCCCTGAAACTCTGTTTTATCTTAACTGACATACAGTATATTAATCGTTTCTTACTTTCACAAAGGGTGCCTGAATATCCCGGTAGGCATGTGCAATGGAGTCCTGTTGATCCATTAACTTGACATATTCCCCCATTTTCACACGGAGATAAAGAGCAAGCGTGAGCTGAAATAACAATGGCAATAACACCATGACATGCACTCTAACATTTGCGGTTCTCAATCTCTTATAAAACTGTGCTTACTTTAAAGTTCTTATGCATCAAAATTTAACGTGAAATTTTTAAATAGGAGCATACACAGAATATTTCGAATGTATATAATAAAATATTTTCTGCAAAGATATTGACCAATATTTGGTATGAATATTGCATAATGAGTAACTGCGGGATATTCTACTTCAAATTCATAGAATTTTTCCTAGTAAGATCAGATTCTCGCGCTTAAATAATGACGCCATGTATCTTGATGGGCGAAGGAAGTCTACCATATACCTCCATGGCTTAGTGATCCGAGCATTACACCAGCATGTAACGGAGGACCTACATACGGTTTAGAATTTTTTCCCAACTGACTCAGGCTTCAATTTTAACATCTAGATGAGCTCTTCTCGTAATAATTGCTGATTATTTACGATTAATTATTTTATTTAAGATCAAGTATGTAGGTACATTCAAATATACTTTGCTGGCAGAAGGAATTTTATAAAAAAATGATTTTCTTACTTTCACAGCGAGGTCCAAAATATCCAAGTTGACATTTGCAGGAATATCCTTCCGACGCATTAACAAAACATGATCCGTTATTCAGACACGAGCAGTTTCTAGCTGAAATAACAAAACGTAACACGTTAGCCGTGCAAGACACGAAAAGTAAAGCACAGATGTTTGCGAATCTTCTGAACTTATGCATGATTGGTCGCATATGCTGTTAGTTACAACATCACTTTCGTTGCACTTAATCGAATTATCTGAAACTCATTAATAATTCATGAAGCAATTAGCAAATCATGTTAGTCTATTTTCCTCACATGATGATACTGAATACTTGACGAAGTACGTTGATCCAGTCCTAGGACTGGATCAAAATTAATTCAGTCCAAGGACTGCAGATATAATTAATAATTCATTCGTTTGAGATGTCATTCCAAATCCGACTATGAGGACTGGACTAGATTTCAAGTCCTTGTAGTTGGATCAAACTGCGCGCACTTGAAATCTAGTCCAGTCCTCATAGTCAGATTTGAAATATCACATCTCTAATTTATTGTATTAACAGGCAGGCAGATTGGCTTGAGACTCGACATTTCTTTATTGCGCATTTCATACGCGACTTTCGCACTTCTCTTTGCATATTAAGAGATCAATCACATTTGCATAGTTTAACTCAATTAGCGACACATAGCAGCATGCAGCTATGTATAGCATGAGTTATAATGTCATTCGTATGACATTTTTATTATGGAAGCAATAAGGCATTTTCTCTAACTTGCTTTGTTGTGTAGATTTTGACCTATGTTTGATATGCAAATTGACATGACTGCGAGGTCACAATGCATAATCTGTAAATGCAAACTAGTACTGCAGGATGCCAATCAATTTAATTAGTCGAAATATATGTATATAAATACATTATTGAGTTTTCAGTATGTTCACGCAAACATACCTATACGTGTCTATGTCGCTTGATGTAGAACATTCCATGTTCTCGAGGTCTTGCGATCACTCAATATAAAAGTGACATCACAGTGATGTTGACTAACCTAACATCTGCACGTTAGAACAAGTTAAGAGAGTTGCAAAAAACCCTTTTATTAGAACGTTTGGAATGTTCTTTAGGTTGGTGTCGTAAAAGTGTATGATTAAAGCTCGATCCTTAGGGCATTTAAGCAGCATAGTGTGAAATCGTGTGTGTCTTGACCATTACGAAATATATATATATATATATATATATATATATATATATATATATATATATATATATATATATATATATATATATATATATATATATATATATGGGCTAAATTCTTGTCGGATTTCGATTGTTGGAGGATTGTTAAAATTCCAATCTGAATATAAGCCTTCCCAGCCTATATCGAATATAGCCATAGAAGTAAGCAGTACGGGTGAGCCATTGCATAATATACTGGTCTCTAGAATACCAAAATTATTTCTGACTTTCCCAAATAGAGCATGAATATACAAGCTGACGCATACAAATACATGCAGTGGATTCATTCACACACTGAGACACATTCTGTACACACTGAGAGAACCAGCAAGTGTTCGTTGAGCGGATGTGCTTTTAGTTACAGAATACTTCCAATCTGCTGAAATACATTTAGCTAGTATCTCAGATTTTTGAGTATTTTATTATAATCCCATTCCAAATTCTTAAAATCCTTTGCTAATCGCCCTTTCAAATCACATTCATGACCTGGTAAAAACCCTAGGAACCAAGTATTCGAGTGGTGATAGCGTGCGGATTAAAGCGAAATATATAGCCTTACTTATATTTGTGATGGTTTTGTTTTCATGTCTCTCGGACTCTTCAGGTATGCAACTAGAATTGTACTCCTAAAAACAGAAGACATGTGTTACTGTTCGGATTTATTCTTTTTTAACCTACGTTAAAGGGGCACTTCGATAAAACTTTAGGGACCTTTTTTTTCTGTTTTCTGAAACTGCGTTTCTTGAAATACATACCGATAAAATATCAGCGCAAAGTATTGAGTAGAAGACTTTCAAAGCTCCGATCGAAAATTCGTATTTTACGGCCGCCATTGATTTGAGCCTGTTTTTTAATTGTGAACTGCTGTCTGTTGTGACGTCATTTTCTCACTTCCTTTCTGCTTTCATTAAAATGTACATGTTGACATATTTACACATATCGCTTGCTGTGACAGCCGAAAGAAAGTGAGAAAATGACGTCACAACAGACCGCTGTTCATAATTAAACAACAGGCTTAAATCAATGGCGGCCGTAAAATACGAATTTTTGATTGGAGCTTTGAAAGCTTCCCTACTCAATATTTTGTCCTGATATTTTACTGGTATATATTTCAAGAAACGCAGTTTCAGAAAATAAAAAAAATGGCCCCCAAAGTTTAATCAAAGCGCCCCTTTAAACATCTTATGATGTAAATGTAATAGCTGATGAAGGGTTCCTGAATATTGGACTTTAAGTGTAATAGCTTTTTTAGAAAATTTCTCTTGTTTCTACCTGCGTCGATTTTTCCTTTTGTCAACATCTTAGAGGAAAAGAGCCTTTGAAAGTTGTTCATTTCGTTTTATGGTTATACAAACTCTTCATGCACGAAACTGAAAATTAAATAGTTCTGATAACCTTTTGTGGCTGATTGAAAAAGAAATGATGAAACGAAGGGTTTGCCTCTAAAATGTAGGACGTATTTTCCACCAATCCATGCAATAATTCACATCTGTCCGTTTGATTGGCACTAGTGGCATGGTTATAGTTCATGGATCTGCAACATGGATGGGAAAAGCAGAGATCGACACAAGCACTTCTCCAAGAAACGTTGCGAACTTCCAAAACTGGCGCATTAAGTCGAAAACCTATTAAAAGACAAGAAGTAGATAAAGCCATTTTTGCATCAGATAGAAATCGAGCTCCTTAATTTTGTTGTCTAAACAACGCAGTAGTACATGTTGATTTTCAAAAGCTCTTGTGCTTCAGTTTCCTGACCACTTCGTCCTTTTTAATTTTTTCCAGATCCAAAAAATAATGTAGATAATTTAATTTTACCACAACCAACACTATCTTGAATTACAGTCAGGTTATTAGGAAAGCAAATGTAATGTGTCTAGGGAACTCGAATTTGAGTTCACTGAGAAATATTACTGTAGCTTACTGTATTATGGATTTACCAAATTGAATGTTATAAACTTTTCCATTTTGCATAAAAACTGTCTTTAAAAATACAAACGAAATTCCACCGTCTATTTGCTATTTGGAGGTAAGATCACTCACTGCTCAAAGCAGGCCAGCTTTGTGGTTTACTTTCTTCAATCCATTATTTTACCCAAAACTTAAGTTGCTCAAAGTTTTTATTTTGTGCACCAATAACAATGTATGTGCTTTCTGTACATTCAGAAGAAATGTTTAGAACGGTTTTGGATCGTTTAACTTTTAGCGTCAGTCACGATTATTTAATGTGTATTTGCTTGCGTTTTTCGTTCCTAGTGTAAATTGCTAATATGAATTCGTAAGTTTTCTCCAGGTGCATTTTTTTACTGCTTTTTCGTTCATTTGGTTAATGTCTTTGGTAGATTGAAGTACAGTTTAGGGTTGAACATTTCTGGTTTTTTAAACTTTTGGCTTTTTTATATATCCTGTGAATTTTTTTCGGATTTGTGGACAGTGATTTAGAACAGTGATCTAGAATCTTCAGCTTGTTTTTTGTTTTTTCACACCAAGACGCGCTAACGTGTGACCTCTCCGCAACAAATCAAAAAGCTCCAAAAATTGTAGAAGATATTGATTACGAGATGAAATAAAATATTAATATTTTAGTAGACTTAAGGTGGCTCCCTACCGTTGCAGGGTAGATATATATAGATCAGTGTGGAGCTTCGCCGACCGGCAAATGTTTTGAAATGAACGACACATTAAAAGTTGTGTTTTGAGGTTTTTCTGCGGCGAAAACACCATTGTTCTGTACATGATAAAAAATTTGTAAAACCTAAGCAGTATATATGTTTTCAACTGGTTTTGTTGTCCGACTGCGTTTTCCTAAGCTTTTATTTTTAGCTGTTTTCGAAATGCTTTCGTATGTCGAGTCGAAGTTTTAGCACGTCAGCCATGATTTTATGAATTTTAGCCTTGATTATCCGCTGTTTCCTTCGGTGCATTTTTTAAAACTACGTCCAGTTATTATGCCATGTCTAAGGTAAGACATATTCGAATGTAAAAAAATCTACAAATAAGTTTTCCCGCAATCGAAACCCACGAATATATCAGAATCTGAATTATAAACCTGTTTTCAAATTTTGATATCTTTTTCCTTTATACATCAATAAACAACTAAAAATATTTCAGAAAAAATGGCCGAAGAGAAAGAAAGTTATAGTTCATTCATTGTAAAATTAAGCATTAAAACTGCAAAAAATAGAACGATATAGTAACCATAGCAACACTTATTTTGTTTCTATTTTTCTATATATGCACATCAAATACCTTCATATCTTTCCTGAAAGCACTCACATTGCCCTGTTTCAAGTGTAGTCAGTACAAATTTCGTTGCAAGCTGATGTGTCTTGAAAAGCCTAACATTTTATGCTGCTGTAGGGAGCCACCTTAAAAGAACTTTATTACAATTTGGCAAAGATATTGCAATTTTGAATGCACAGCTTTAACATTCAAAAATATAATCGTATATCTTTGAGGTGTTATACATTATTACGAAATAATTTTAGGTCATTTCCTTGAGGTGATCTTGGATGGTGAAAAAAAGCTATTCAGAGTTTCTTTCATTAGTATCTCTCTCGAAATGATATAGACACAAAATTTCTTAAATTCAACCTTAAAAACAATAAACAATCAGTGAATGAGGTAGAGAAGGGTAGGAGAAATTACATTCAGGCCGAGGTTTGTGTTATCACGAGCCGAGACCTTAATAATTAATAGTTATTCTACGAAGGGTAGCATAACTGCTTTATTGTATAGACAACAATTACAACTGCGACCAAAAAACTTCCCAGTGCAGTTATTTTTTCATAAAATATACTTATTAATGAGTTTAGCAATGCAAACAACTTCAGCTAATACCGCATAAAACACTGCTTATCGTTATTTAAAATTATGTTTCAAAAAAATTTTGCCCATAGTATCAAATTCTTTAAAAATATAAATGTTTTAGGTGATAAAACGCTTGTTGATCTGAAAATTGAGCACAGTTTTTGTTATTATTGCAATTCCAGCTTCCGGTGGACTTATTCAGTATTGATTCGTAAGTAGTACATTTGTATTATTTCCTTTAAATGCAATAATTTTCGTACATGAATTCTGTATTGATTGTTTAGGTAGTACATTTAAATCAAGTACTAACAAGTACTAAACTTCAAGAACTTTATCTAAGTTTATGTGTTGTACGTATGGCCAAGAAAGGCGGTCAAAATGTTCAAAACAAGATTTTTTGCGATCGAAAAACTTTCGGCCGCTATCTTGCTTTCTCTACTAGTATCTGTCTTCTCTACTAGTAGGATATGAGCTAATATCCTACTAGTAGCGAGCCAATCAGATTACAGAATAGTTAATATTCGATGGCAGTCTATATAATGATTCCTGATACCCTACGAAAACCAAATTCAATAATTGCTATTTTATTATTTATTTGTATTTATGTTAGAGTCAGAATAAACGCCTCACTTGTAAACAAGATGCAAGCAACTGAAAAAGCCATCTGTATTTCTCACATTTGACATAAGCAACATAAATTATTGTGTACTAATTCGAATATGGGTTTACAATATTCTATGGTGATGTCATAACTCGAGCGAATTTGAGGATTTCAATAAATAATAATGAAACAGATGACATAGATAGATAGATAGATAGATAGATAGATAGATAGATAGATAGATAGATAGATAGATAGATAGATAGATAGATAGATAGATAGATAGATAGATAGATAGATAGATAGATAGATAGATAGATAGATAGATAGATAGATAGATAGATAGATAGATAGATAGATAGATAGATAGATAGATAGATAGATAGATAGATAGATAGATAGATAGATAGATAGATAGATAGATAGATAGATAGATAGATAGATAGATAGATAGATAGATAGATAGATAGATAGATAGATAGATAGATAGATAGATAGATAGATAGATAGATAGATAGATAGATAGATAGATAGATAGATAGATAGATAGATAGATAGATAGATAGATAGATAGATAGATAGATAGATAGATAGATAGATAGATAGATAGATAGATAGATAGATAGATAGATAGATAGATAGATAGATAGATAGATAGATAGATAGATAGATAGATAGATAGATAGATAGATAGATAGATAGATAGATAGATAGATAGATAGATAGATAGATAGATAGATAGATAGATAGATAGATAGATAGATAGATAGATAGATAGATAGATAGATAGATAGATAGATAGATAGATAGATAGATAGATGTAGATATAAAGGCACTGCACGTTCAAACGAGTCCTCATCAGAATAACACGAAGTGCCTTTATATCAAGAAGCCTTAGCTAAGAGTGGCTATCAACACAAATTAAAATTCCAACAACTCCGACATCACAAAAAACCTATAACTCGAAGGGTCGAAAACGAAATATAACCTGGTATAATCCACCATTTAGCAAAATGTCGCTACTAATATTGGTCAGACCTTCCTTAAGATCTTAGACGACGAATTTCCCGCAAGCTATACCTTACATAAGATATTGAACAGAAACACTGTCAAGATTAGCTACTGCAGCATGAGCAATTTTAAGCAAATCATTGACGGGCATAACAAATCTAAGCTATCCCATCGAGATATAACGAGCGAAGAGAAAAAGTGCAATTGCCAGAAGCAAGTGAATGCCCTATGTCTAATAACTGTCTTGCAAAATCTGTTATCCAACAAGCCACGGTGAAAACATCTGACAAACGGCCCACCCAAACATATGTTGGACTAACAGAAAATCTATTCAAAACTCGATACACCAATCACAAAGCTTCATTTAATAACCTTAAGAAGCGAAACTCGGTTAGGTGGAAAACGTGGACATGCGGACTGCGGACAGCGGAAATTCCTTAGTCAGAATAAGAAAATTCCTTACGTGTCCGCATTTTCCACTTTGGTGGAAAACGCGAACACCTTAGAAAATGCTCAGAAAATGTGTAAAAACGTCAGAATAAGAAAATTCCTTACGTGTCCGCATTTTCCACTTTAGTGGAAAACGCGAACACCTTAGAAAATGCTCAGAAAATGTGTAAAAACGTCAGAATTAGAAAATTCCTTACGTGTCCGTATTTTCTACTTTAGTGGAAAACGCGGACACCTTAGAAAATGCTCAGAAAATGTGTAAAAACGTCAGAATAAGAAAATTCCTTACGTATCCGCATTTTCCACTTTATATAGTGGAAAATGCGAACACCTTAGAAAATGCTCAGAAAATGTGTAAAAACGTCAGAATAAGAAAATTCCTTACGTATCCGCATTTTCCACTTTAGTGGAAAACGCGGACACCTTAGAAAATGCTCAGAAAATGCTTAAAAACGTCAGAATCAGAAAATTTCTTACGTGTCCGCATTTTCTACTTTAGTAAAAAACGCGGACACCTTAGAAAATGCTCAGAAAATGAGTAAAAACGTCAGAATAAGAACATTAAGTAAAACAGTTGCTTGACCAAGTAAAGCAGTATAAAATTTTGAATCTAAGCACTAAAAAACGTATACTTAAATAAGTTAGCCCTAATTGTAGTGTCAGGTTTGTTGTTTTCTTGACCATTATTTTATTTACCTTATTTATTTGCGATTTATGTCTTAAAAGCTTGCTATGAACTATAGGGATATTAAAATGTTGCTATTACATGCAGAGTCCCAGTTAAGAAAGTTTGAATTCGAAGCGCCATCAAAATTAGTTAAACACACAGTTTTCGTAAAATCATTTTATTTAATGCCAAATTCTCATAACATTTTTAACAAAACTTTGTTAATACTGTATATTGAACCGCAATCAAATTGTTTTCAAGTCAATGTACAATATTGTATATTGTACTTGCAAAACAACCTTAAAATTACTTTTTATGATAAGATCCCTAAAAACAATGTGGCTATTGAAATACTTCGGTCTTCAATAAGAGCGTAACAAGCCCGAAGATTTAGTCCCGTTATGAACATATGTTCTGTAAAAACAATCAATTTCTAAAGAAATGAATGATGAGAATGGTTTGAAAATAGAATGGCGGGACTGAATCGTCGAGCTGGCTACCCTATTGTTCTTTGCAGATTTCAGTTAAGTCTTATCACCAATAACAACGCTAGATGTAATTTCGAGCATATCGCAGAGCATCGCGATTCAAGATGGCGTCTCTATTATTGATATTTAATAATGATATCAACGCAACGTAGTTGTTCTAACTATTATTTTAAAAACACTTAACTACGAGACCAAGCTCGCGCAGATTAGTTACGTTTCCCAAATCAAAGGTGGGTAATCCATGACTAACAGCTTTTCGCTTTTTTATAATACCGGGGAATTTAAAGCTCTTTGACATACCCGACATGATTGTAGTCAATGTAGACCGTATGATTCGATTCTACATCTCTTATAAGAGGTCTTCTAATCACCAACCACTAAACCTGACCTTAATTATTTAGAACAGTAAATATATGAAAATAAGTAAGCCACATACAAAAATACCGTAGTTTTCCAAAGACAGACGAAAGCTTATGAACATCTTGCTAAGAACACCAACGCGAAATGCAATTTGAGTTGTTTGACTTCGGCGATGTCAAAGACTGTGTTAGCGGATATGATTGGAATTTTCTTTTTTGCGTGTCCGCAGTCCGCTGTCCGCTGTCCGCAGTCCGCTGCCCGCAGTGCTGTCCGCGGTCCGCATGTCCGCGTTTCCCACCTAACCGCGAAACTCCACTGAATTAAGTAAACACATCTGGGATTTCAAGGACAATAACATTAATTACTCCAATACCTGGAAAATTTTGAAACGAGCTAAGTCTTACAGTAATGCATCAAAGAGATGCAATTTATGTATCTGGGAGAAGTATTAAATTAATTGTAAACCTGATATGGCATCACTTAATCGATGCAACGAACTTGTCTCTACGTGTAGACACGCTAAGAAATATTTGCTTGAAAACTTTATAACCTGACACGATTTTTTTTTCGTCACAAAACTTGAGGTGTTAATTGACTTGTAATCGGATAAACATGCATATATATCCATCTGTACATTTTTTAAAAGTTCGTTAGAAGCTAGAGGGAAAACACAGGCTATTTTATCTGAGGAGTGCCACGTTAATTGCGCAATACAAAACTATATAGTAATAAATATGCCAAACAAAACTTGCTAAGTTTTTGGGGTCACCACCAACCTATACTAACAAGCTTTGCGAGTGGTTGGTTATAACAATGAAAGAAAATAAACTATAGAAATTGGTTTTCTAAAGAACGAATCACAAACAATGATGACTTTTGTTTCGAAAGGCCAATCACAAAGCTCTATCATTTTAGGTTGGTATTTACCCAGTTTTTGTGATTTCGTGCTTACAACAACACGCGTCACCGGTTACCTTTACTGCCTCGACAGGATCGGCTGGTGAATCGTCTTCGGATACCTCACTACCTAATTCATCAAGCAGTGCGCAAAATGTCGACCCAAGCTTCTTGAACGACGCCCAGATTTCGCAAGTCCAGTCATTGTGTCACGGAGCATCGAGCAAGTTATGGCCGACATTGCTTCCAACGCCGCACGTGCCGCCTTGAGCGCTATACAGAGTTCGCCTCAACAAAAAACGCTAGCAAAGATCATTGAACATCCTGCCAGCTCATGCCATCAGAATCCGGACACGGCTACCACAACTTTTGCCAACCTAGATCTCGCATCGTGTGTACAAGCGATGTCATGCCTTTTGGCCTCACATGATTTCATGCCAGATTTCCTTTGTCTGCCATTTCTTAGATGACTTTTTGCTTATTGAACCTCAGCATGATGTTGCACCTCCAAAGAGTTTATGCCAATTCTGCGATGATGATTACCTTTAGCAATTTAAACATTCATGTGGCAGCTGGAATTTATGGGTATTATATTAGCCTTATTTCAAACGCCGTATTTTGCATGTGTCGAATGCAATTGCATTAATTACGTTCATGCAAAATTCGACGTCTGGAACAATTAAATTCGACGTTTGTAATTTAGGTCGACCGCAACTTTAAATTCGACCGACTCTGTCGCATAATGCGACCAAAATGCGACGTGGTTTCAAACCTCGCATTTTGCATGCGTCGAATTAATTGAACGAGGTGTTCAAATGAGACATCATGTAACATTGTGTAAGTTGATTCAGATCACATGTTTGTTTCTTCCCGCTATATTTGTGTAAAAATGGCGGCTTTACGACAACTCACGGAGAGTTCGCCAAAGCTACAAGAAAGAAGTAGAAAAGAATCCAAGGAGCACTCGTGTTGTATAAGGTGTGGCGTAAAAACGAACTATGTTTGCATACAATGCTCAACGTCTGTATGTAATCGGTGTTAAAAATTTGAAAATGATTAGTCGTGTGAAGGCTGGGAAGCTGGAAGATCAGTTGCATACTGCTTGAACTGCAGTATTTTCATGTCTGACAACAATGAAGAAGAAATAAATGCGTTTTTAGATAGTCACGCAACAACAAAAAACGGTAGTATTCCTGGTAGCACAGCTTCATGCAGGTTTGTTTTAAAAATGTGTTTTCTATCAATATCAAAGATATCCATCTGACAAAATGAAATTATGATTTTTTATTTGATATATTAATTTTAATACACAAGGATAATTAGCTCACTTTCATTCTTATATTAAGCATCACCGGTATATATTGTTTTGAAATTGATTGTATTTTTGTTGTGTGAGCATAAATTATGTTTGGGCTATTCCATTCAGTAACCGTACCCCCCCCCCGACCAGGACCTATGTTTTTCAATATCCCTGGCTGTCTTTACAGCTCTCCCTGAAGAATTGCTATCTGATATTAAATATCCCTACTGAAATCAGTTGTTACCTCTGAAGAAATGCTATATTTAGACGTTACTCCTGAAGAACTTCACTTCTGATTCACTTCCGAAAGTTGTACCCCTTAAGAATTCCATGGTCATTTGACCATATCCCTAATTTATAAGGAATTCCAGGGTTATTTTGAACATGACCCCTTCAGAATTCCAAGGTCTTCGATGAGGGTTGGTACAGTTATTAAATGGAATAGCCCTTTACAAACATGCAGCCTATACCTCCCCCCAACCAACATTGATCTTCACTTCAGTATCCTTAGTAGAAATTATACATGATCCATGGAGGGAATGCACCAGTTACATGTAATGTACAGATTGCTTTTTATATTTTGGTTCGAATTGAACATGTTCTGTATTTTCTAATATACTTGTAGTGAAGATTCTGATGAATACACACCCCATGAACAAAGTGGCTCAAAATCCAAGAAAAATGACAAGAAAGGAAAGCCTGGAAGAAAAGCTATGTGGAGTACTGCTACTCGTGATGATTTAGTGGACATCATTACTTGTGATGAACGGTATCAAAGAAAGTTAATATTCACTAACAGCAAAAACCAAAACAATAGCATAATATATGGGGCCGGAAGTTTCAAAGAAGTAGACTGTAAGAGCAAATGAAAGGGGAGAGAAGATTTTGTTCAATATTCAGCAAGTTCGAACAAAATTTAAACGGTGTTTCAGTGATTGTAAAAGGCAGCTATGACAATCAAAACAACGACTGGAATCAAGCGTTTTCAAAATGAAAAAGGTTATTGGAAATGGTTTGACCACTTGCTCTTCCCACTTGTCAAAACACGAGATTCATGCCAACCAGAAATGGCTGTTGAACCTTCAGCCCTAGGTGATATCAGTGAGGAAGAAGAGGTTGCAAGAACATTTGAAGATTTTGTTCCTACAAAGAAATTGAAGCTTCCTAAGAAAAATAAGATGGCTGAAGCTATTGATTTACTTAAGCAAGTTGTTGAAAAAGACCCTGCAAAGGAACTATTCAGTTCCATGAAGGACGAAGCATGAAAGCATGAATTGCAGTTAGTTGAGCTGATGCTGAAACACAACAACCACACAAACAACCAGGTTAATTTCAGTCCTCCGCAGGATAAATCTGCTGAGCATCCTAGAGCTACCCTGGATATGCCCCAGAATACATGGGCTGGCGCTCCTGAATACTTTGATTCTCAAGGTGTTGAAAGCCCTATGTACATGTCAACTACAAACAATCAGCAAAGCTCTGTTCATCATCCAAATGCACATGGAAATAGCCTGATTATTCCAAGTTGGCAAGGAAGTTATCAGAAGTGAAGAAAGACTAAATTTATACGACTGGTAAACAGTCATTAAAAGTTGTATAAGTTCAAATTTATTTGGTTAACTTTACTTTACGATTATGTACAAATTCTTTGAAATCTGAAAATTAACTCAACATATAGTATTCAAATATAGTATATAAAGGATATTGTAGGAATTTCTTATTGGGTTAAATTTGAAACATACATGTAAATATATATGTCAAGAAACTACTGTTATTATTATTTCATTTATGTCTGACTGTAATATAAACATCTGTTCTGTATTTAAAACACACTGCATGTAGTTCTAAGTTAAGAGTACTGTGCAGCAAAAGCAAAAATTTCGTTCTAAGCTAAGTTTTGCAGGTACTGTTTACATTTATCTTTAAGAATATTTTCCTGTCTTACAATTACTTCTTTATGAAAGCAATCTTCACTATTTTCTATTTGTTATTTTGACACTTTATGATCTTTAATTTAGCTCATGAGTAGTTGGTCAAGCTGGTTCAACTGCTTTATGTATTTATTCCTTTTGAACAGAGACAAGAGCTTACTGGTTCCACTCTTTCATTTTGGGAGCCACTTATTCGTTGCGGCCTGGGGCTAGTAGCTTCCCCCCTCTGTGAAGCTTGAACAGGGAAATGGAATCTCTGATCATACAGAGAATTTTTCTGCAAAATGTTGTTTTAAAGCTGATCTTTGTTTGTGCTACCCCCCCCCCCTCCCCCCGATTTAAACAACCAGCATGGGACTAGACAAGGGGAGCATAGTGTAGATGTAGTAAAAGCCCTCTCCATGGTAAGACAATAACCTTAAAGGAAAATTTGAAGAATATATCATCAGTATCTAAATTTGTATCTGGACTGTCTCTTTTTCTAGCCAAAGTATTTCAGTCAGTACAGCTCAAACGTTTTCAGCCTGGCACGACAAATCTCGTACCTTTGTGCAATTTTGTATTTGTAGGACTTCCCTGATCTTTTCTCTATTTCATTTTTCACTTGTGACCGGATCAATAGAGAGGTCCAGCTTTTTTGGGATTGTGTCACCCATAGCTAGACAAACATTATGCAGCACCATACATGCCAGTGCAAATGTTCGCACATTTTCGGCGGAGCTTTCACACTTTCGCAGCAATACGCGCCACCTCCCCTTTAACTGGCCATAGGCACCGGCTTAAACGATAATTAAAGTATCTTTGCTTTGGTGACAAAACTGCGTCGGTGTAAGGTTTCATAAGCCATGGTGCTAGTTGGAATGCAGAATCACCAACAATCAGAGGGGGGACAATTTGTTTGGCTATCGTCTTTCCTACTGAAGGCAGGACATTTCCGCTTTCAATATTCGACCATAGCTCAGTTGATTTAAAAATGATGGAATCGTGAATCGTGTGAGTTTCCAAGATATACGCAACTGCCTTATGAAAATCGATAGTGTGAGTCAACCAATGCCATGAGAACGATTGAATAAAAATTCTTGAAATTTTGGTTTACCTTACAGGATTCCAATGCACCTGGAGGGCATTTAAGAGGGATATGACAGCCATCGATTGCTGACCAGCAACAAGGAAATTGCCTCATTTCTTCCATATCAACGACTTTATTATGGAACTCATCTTCCGAATGTGGCATGTATTTGTTGACACTTTCTTCTCAAAGCACTTCAACAATGGCTTCAGACACCTCCCTTGTTATCGTTGCACATGTTGACACTCCAAGACCACACAGTTCTAATATAGTGTGGTAGTATGTTCCACGGCCTAGACGGTAGAGGCATAAACTGTAGCTAGGCGTAAAGCTGGCTCCACGGGCTCTTCAACTACATTTTTTCTTTCCAAAGCATGAGTAGGAGTATGTTTCCCACACTAGATTCCACCAGCCCGAATTACGTTGAAGTCGTCAACATGATGAACGCAGAGTTGGAAATGTTGAATTTCGGCCAGACAAAAGCAGCGCGACTACAAACGAAACTTTAAGTATCTGCTGTTTCCGGTTTATCAAAACATGTAAAGCTGACTCAATTTTCTTTCTTCTTTGCCTAGCTCACGACAATACACTTTTAAATAACACAAATTTGTTCACGTTGTTCGAACCTGGCGCCATACCGCGCTACACGTGCGCCACACGGCAATGTTGATTTTTATGCGACTTACCGCTGCTCATAAGGATCGCAAATCGTGTTTTTTCTAATTCGACGCACGCAAAGTTTGGCGTTAGAAATGAATCGACTTTAATTGATAATTTTTAAATTCGACGTTTGAAACAGGCGTCGATTTTTTTTTCGATTTGGTCTAATATAATACGAATTGTATTCAATACATGCAAAATGCGAATGAAATGTATATAATGCGTTTGAAACAGGCCTTAGACACCCTGAAAATGGAAGCTCGTCTCCCACTTGATAAAATCGGTAGACTGAAGTTATAATGATAATAATAATAATAATAACTTCTTTATTTAAACTGGTGAAACCGATCAGTTAACAAAATATCAGCTGGTATAAACCGATGACCAGCATTAATATATAAATAGTTTACATCCATAGTACTATACTATATATCATCTAAAAAAAAAATTAGTGCTAAGAATTACTATATGCTACAACGATGTTCGTGAGCATCAGTTTCGAAGAAAAACTTAAAAATATTGTTTTTAAAGGAGGACAAAGTCTTTAAATCTCGTAAGTATTTTGGCAAGGCGTTCCATTCTTTCGCGGCCGAACATTGAAATGACGACTCGCCCATTTTCGATTTGGTTGGAATTACGCACAACAACGTGGTGTCTCTCAAGGATCTATTATGCGTTTCTGATCTTCTACTAAAATAACCAATTAGTTGTTGGGGACAATCAATGTTGTGTATAATTTTATATACCAATTGCAAACGAAGAAAGCGCCTTCTGCTATTCAATGACAATAAGCCCAGTTTAGTGCGCATTTCTTGTGTGCACGTTTTGCGATTTGCTGATAGTATGATACGCATTGCTTGATTCTGCAGGCGCTCTAACCGCTGCGAATTCCCCTTTCCACATCTGCCCAAACTATACAGCCGTAATCCAGTGCTGGTAAAATAGTTTGTTTATATATCCTTAATAACGTCCTACAGCCAAGGAATGCCGATATTCGGCTCAGTATTTTGAGCTTAGGGTACATTCGCGCTGATAAATTCGATACATGTTTTTTCCATGTCAAACAGCTATCAATGTCGACACCGAGGTGTTTAAAATGATCTGACTGTTTCAATATTTCCACGTTTAATTTAACATGTAAATCACGCGCGTTAGCCACTGAATATCTGGATCCAATAACCATGACTTCCGTCTTCTTATGATTACTTATCGGACCGTACTGATCAAGCCAAGAATCAATAATTATGTTTAAGGTCTTCATTAACATATTGTTCGGCTATGTTAATATCTTTCGAGGTAGCATAAAGTTCAGTGTCATCAGCATACAGTGAACTCTTACTCTTTTGACAAACATTGAGAATACCATCAATATGAATATTAAACAATGTTGGGCCAAGGACAGACCCCTGAGGAGCTCCGTGTGTAATATTCCGATGATCTGATTCTGCTCCTCCACTTACGACGAGCTGCTCGAGAGGTAACTTCTGAACCATTCAATTCATTATCCTTTACACCATGCTGTTTGAGCTTATGTAGTAAGATGTCATGATCTATAACATCAAAAGCTTTACGAAGATCAAGAAAAGCACAAACAACTTTTTTACCTTTATCGATTGCTAATTTCCAAGCATCAACGGCTCTAATAAGAGCTACTGTTGTAGAGGAGTGTTTAACGTAAGCATATTGATGCTGGCTGATAGGGCGAACATTTTGTGCAAAAGCTTGAAGGTTTGAATTTGCAAAAGATTCCTGGATTTTAGAGATACATGGCAGTACTGATATTGGTCTATGATTGTCACGTTCAGTTTTCAATCCTCCTTTATATAATGGAGTTACCTTTGCTACTTTCCATATTGAGGGAAATTTACCACTCACGTATGATGCATTGAATATGTTCGTCACAACTTTACTAATGTAAGGTGCGGCAATCTTTAAAATTTTAGCAGGAATATTATCTGCACCGGTAGCTTTAAATGAATCCATCGTTTGCAGGGCATAGAACACATCTGCTTCGCACAAGGATTGAAATTTAAAAGTACTTGTGGAATTGATTATTGGTTGTTCAATTGGATATAGTTCGGTATCCCATGATGGTCGATTTCCTAGAAGCGTTGATGCAATAGTCGTAAAATATTAATTTAATGAATTCGCTATATCTTTCTCGTTTGTCCGTTCTTTGTCATTTACCACTAGCTTGTTTATTACGCTTCGATTACTTTTAGACGGTAAAACGCTACGAAGTATATCCCAAAAAGCACGGGGATTACTACGATTTTCACTAAGCTTATTAGAGAAATAATTCCTCCTAGCCTTCCTATTTGCGCTCGTCACTCTGTTCCTGAGATGTTTGTATTCTTTCCAGTCACAAGTCAATCCTGACTTTACTGCTTTTTTATGAGCTTGATCGCGAGCTCTCATCAATCGAAGTACTTCACCATTCAGCCATGGATGCGTTTGCTTTCGTATGCGTTTCCGTCTTAAAGGAAAGTGTTGTTCAATCAATGGCTTCATCAATAAGTCCCAAGCAGAAGACATATCGTCAACGTCATCAAAAGTCTCGATCACACTCCATGGAGCTTGTTGCAAGCTAACCACAAAGTCAGTGACAGAAGTTTCATTCCAGGACTGAGTTGTTATTATCTTACATTTATTAGGTCGAGTCGTTTTACGATGCATAATGCCAAGGATGGGATAATGATCGCTAAGAGCTGTAGTAAGAACTCCTACACCCTCAAAAACACAGGGCGTCGAAGTGATTAAGACGTCTATTACTGACTGACTATTGTTTGTTACCCGAGTTGGTTTTTTAATGCTTTTTGGACAATTTGAGAACAACTGGACGTTCTTTTACTTTTACTGGACGTTCTGGTTGTCATTTCATGCATATAAAATAAACCCTGACCCAAACCTCAACCCTAACCCTATCCGTGATAATCCCAATAATTTATTGGATACAATCATTTTATTGGGATACAACGTTCGGATCGGGTGGTGTTTGTGAGGTTGAAGTCTCAAATGTCAACTTCAGGCCCCATAGACTTAATACGTCACACATACATAATTTAGATCTGAAGACTGTAAGGTAAAAACTTCATTTCACTACGCTGACCCCTTCAGCAAGCGCTAATTTCCAAAGGGGGCGTAGTTTAACGATCACATACATACTTTTACTAGAAATACATGCATGCAGCAACCCCTTGCCACTAACCAAGCAAGTGCTTAACTATATTTTCTGAATTACATGAAATATTTGTATAGGTTGTCACAGCAACACGGCAATTTTTATTCTTTCTCTATATTTTTTCACAAAAGGACAAAATATATCAGTTTTTAATCCATGTTTTAATGACGATTTTTTTAATTGGCACAACATTTGTCATCGGTATGTTATTATGCCTAATATAAGCTTAAATTTGGTATAAAATACGCCCTATTAATTACATAAAACGTTTTGAAACATTTATGAAGCTAAATTTTTATCTACATAAACTTTGAGTTTGAAATAAAACCGTTTAAAGCCAATTTTATATCTGCGCTCGTATTCTATTACATGTAAAGTTCGTCAATATTTTGAAATACAGTAATAAGAAGACATTGCATTTACAAAACATAAACTTACTCTGAAATTTAAACAGTGAATAGACTGGATGAGTCTACTCACTGTATATTCACTATAAAGCATTAAAACACAAGTATAAATACGCATTATCAACAAACTTGCCTTGTGTTTCACGCCATAGTCAACTCTTGGTGCTTCTCTGTATTTTCCCAGAACTAATTTATCTTCAAGAGTCTTGTGCAGTCGTTTTCGTCTGAGTTCTCCCCTTTTTGAATGCCTTAAGTGTTCGCTACTCCTGATAGTCCGCCATATACTTGAGATCAGAAATGACCACCCTTCGTTGGTGAACCATGGCGGCCGTACGCCTGGAACTTTAGACTTCGCTAATGCTTTCCCTTTCCCAGGTGTAAATAGCCGTACGGAATTAGTGCCCTCGCCCTGGGCTAACGTCCGAAACGGCGCTTCTCGCCGTTGGCTGGGGGATTAAAAATATTAAGCTATTACAATATACAGACAATACGTTAGTGCATGGAATATTTAAAATTGCTCATAAATTGGAAGATAGTACTCACATGAAATTAGTAAGTAGATTTAGGAATTGCCCAGGTGCACAAATGCTGGTTTTAAAGGCAGCAAGTGGTTCTTTGTTACGTATATCATATGAGAGGCTGTTCCACAGTTTTGCCTCTCTACAGCTAATACTCTTTTTTAGATAATCAGTCTTAGGTTGTGGCAAACAAAGTTTAGTGGAAGATTGTAATGCCGAGAGGAAGACGTTACATGAAAAATATTGGATGATCGTTTGGGTGCAGATCGTGGGTTATTTTATACATCTGGCCTGCAACAAACTGAGCCCGCCTTTCACTTCAGGTCTTCTAGTTAAGTTCAGCTAGAGCAATTTCAGACTGTCCATGTTCGTTTTTACGACCCACTATTATTCTAGCAGCCCTATTTTGTAATTTCTGTAAGTGATTGCAAAGTGTCAACAATAATCAAAGTGCGGTAAAACTAGTGCATTGTAAGCACATATTAACGTATTATGATCAGCATGAGGCATTAGTTTCCTGATCGCCCTAATGCCGGATGAGACTTTTTTCGAAATTACTTCAATGTGCTAATTCCAAGATAAAATTTCATCAATATATGCCCTAAGTGCCTTTTTTTCTTTTACCTTTTTGGTTGGTATGTCTCCGACATGCACTTTTGGAGCATGAAATAAGTTGATCCGATTAATAAATACCCAGTTTTGACAAGATTTAAAGATAATTTATTTGCTGAGAGCCATGGTTTGATATTTGCATGTTTAACACCCCTTGGTCAGGTTAAGGACTGTCCATTGGGGTTTTATTCTTCTTGGTCAGCTTGAGACCTACGGACTGTCCAAGTGTTACATTGGTCAGGTTTTCGTCAGGGATTGGCTACCCCCAGCAAGGCTCTGCTTACAGGGCATTCAGTCAGAATCAGTGCCGTTTAGGGTGTGACGTGAGTAGGCCAAGGGATGATGCTTTTCACTATACAATTGGAGTCTTCACACCCCGGAACCCCTACTACCACAAAGAGTCTGGGTGTAGTCAATCTGTTTTCAGTATTCAACAGCTTGGTTTATTAACTACTTGTAGAAAAAACAAGATGGCGGCCAAAAGTTTTTAGATCGCAAAAAATCTTGTATCTCTCATATTTTTTAGGAATTTTTAACTTTGGCAAAATTGATTTGAAACATAATTTTAAATAACGATATTAAGTAATGTTTTATGAGGTACTAGCTGAAGTTGTTTACACTGCTAAACTGACTAATAAGTATATTTGAGTAAATATAACTGCCTTGGGATGTTTTTTTGGTAGCAGTTGTTGTCTATATAATAAAACCGCTATTCTACTCACTTTCGTCGCATATGAGTAATAGCTGATTCGGCACTGGGCACCTCATCGGCTATCAGCTCACATACGACTCGAGTTCGTAGAATAACCATAGGTGGTCCAGAAAGCGGTAGTTTTTAGCCTTAAATCAGTCGTGTACATAATATTCCTTTCACAGCTGTCAGAAACTCGCGGCATCATTTTTTCTCGTGCGAAAGTCGGCCTGTCTCGCGAGACGTTCGTATAGTACTATTAGTTTAATATCTTCCCAAGGTTAGCAACTAAGAGGGTGCTAAAGGGAGGGGGGTTTCGGATCACGTTTCATGAGAGGAAAAACAGCCATTTCACAATTCACAGGTAAAAAATTAGTAATTTCATGAAACTTAATGAACTCGTTTTTAGCTGTGTAAATTTAATGCTTTTCTTAACCCGTCAGCTTATTTTTACGTTGTAAAAGTAAAAAGCACCGTTGAAAGCTCAAATTCGGACGAATTTTTGTAAAAACAGCCAATATATGTAGAAAAAAATGAAGAAAAAAATGAATTTAGTCAAATTGTTGTAACCAATGCATTGTACTTTGTTCTTTTTGCACTTATCCCTACTCTTGCAGCTCAGTGCCAATTATGGCTCAGGTATAGGCATGTAAATCATATTTCACGACAAAAAATTCTATAAATCTCGTTTCACAACAAATGCTCTCGTGATTTGAATGTCAATTAAACGGTTAAATCAATTACGTCAAATCTAACTTAGCCAAAAAGGTTTAATTAATTCATGCGCGCGTAAAGAAGAAAGAGAAATCAATCTGCCATGGTAGAGAGAACGCAGCTTCTACTATCCATTGGCTTACCCTCCTGATCTATCGTACTAGGCTTCTCAATTTCAATTGATTCTCCCATTTTGCGAGAGAACTTGATTATCTGAACTAGAGATGATTATCCATCACTAAAATGGTCGTTGCATTCCATTTGATGCAATGGTCATTAGTGCATGACTGTTTAGCCACTGTTGATTTTTGAGTTCGGCTTTATCGCAATTAGTTCTATGTTCTTTAAGACGTTGTGAAAGATTTCGGCCAGTCTCACGTACCGACGTAAACCAACAGGACTCGTAGACAATTACATGGAGTAGATGAAAATACGCCCACCTTGAATGAAGCACTGTGGATGACCTTAAATGAGGAGCATTGCTCCACGGCTAAAAGAATGATCTTTGCTCCTTCTATGAGAATTTTCAACAAAGCACGTTGCACTCAAATGGCTAAATTCACAAAATTGTCATACTATGGTTGAAAGATTTATCGCAAGCAAAAAGAAGAATAGGCTGATCATTCACAACGACGCACTATTATTAATAGAAGTGGAAGAAAAATAACGCCGATTGAAGAAGATGTCTTTGCTCTCGGCTTAAATTTCGCTGTTTTATACCACGCGTCCTTATTAAAGTGAAATTGTCCGACATTTGGAGCCGAAACTTTTCCATCCAAAGAACGACACAGCTTGTAACATCCGTGTCCAAGTCACTGAGGTTCTACGACGTGCGAAGCTTCCAAGTTCAAATTTAACCAAGAATATGAAGGATGCTGTGAGAAACTTAGGAACAAATAAGTCTATACTCACCTTTGTTTGGGAGCTGATTTTTCTGTCATGGTTTATGTTTTTCGAGTTAGCTTGGGCTCTTCTGAGACTTTTAGCATCCACATAGTATAAAATTTTAATCACTTGTCTGAGCTCCAAGCAATTGGCATGTGTTGATATTAACTACATACTTTAACAGCTGATAAGGGTAATGCTACAGTTATCTTTGATCGTGTAGAATATGACAACAAAATTTTGGCTTTTTTAAACACCACGACTTACAAAGAGCTTAAGAGTGACTCTACAGCTAGAATTGAAAGTATGTTCCAAACTATCTGATCTTAAAAAGGCAGAAATGTCGATCACCCAAAGGACCCTCGTATCAGTTAACTTTAGAACTTTCATTCAGCTATAGAAAATGGTAATGCGATGTGACAAATTAGCTCAAATATAGCTCAATGCTTGCGCTTGCTAAGTAATGTTTTTCACGATTTACAACGGTGAAAGAACTTTGCTATTATGCGTCGTTATTTATACAATTTCGAGGGTTTTTTCAAATTTCAACAAGGGTTGCTGAAACTGCGTGTACATTAATACGAAAAAAATATAATTCTTTTATAATATAGCACAAAAAATATAAAATAACACCGTAGCTTTATCGTAACACCTGAGCGTTCAAAATTTACAAATGCTGTGTTATAATTACTATATATTGCCCTTAGCTTGCAGCTATTTGCAGGTACGGGTTTGCTGACGTTTTAAGCATGACGTATTTTGAACAATTAGCCACGCTCAAATACGTCAAACTTTAAGACAATAATAAAGGAAAATACGTGAAACGAAATGTGCCTGGATTGCGTGCATTTCATGCATGAAAGGTTTCAAATTGTTTTATTAAGGGTTATCATCGTGAAAAACGTTGCTAAAGTTAGCTGAACGTTTTGTTTAGCACAACTTTCGTTTGAACTTGAATATTAATATTCATTCAAAAGACGTCGCGCCTGAAGGGGAAATGTGTCCGTAACACTGCTCACACTTGTGCACAAATACTTAGCTAAATACAGGTTATATATGCTCAACGTAAATTTAAATTTTCAATTTTAGTTAGCGTTGATATTTTGGGGAAAAATGCAAAACCTATTAAATTTGAAAGCCAAAACATCTATTTTTTAAGCTAACACAATATCTAACACTTATTAGTATACGTCAAAGGCTAAACAACCTGCAGTTATCTAATATGATGCTTTTAACAGTCTCTACATGTAAATCTGACCTAGGGTAAACAACTGATAAAAGTACTCTAAGGACGTTTTTTAACGTTTTGTTAATAACTTTATAATATAGGATTATCTGTAAAGTCGTTCGAGCCACTTAAAGTCAGTTTTCCAATAGCAGGTGACATATATAATCGACAGGCAGGGTTAAGCTGCAATGTTATGTTATCTAGCGTTAAAATTGCAATTATTGGAAATAAAGTAAATATTCTGGAGTAAATATAAAGTGGTATCTATTTCTTGGAATACATATCATGCAGATGAAATCACAAGCCCTTTGATTCTTCTAAAATGCTTTAGTTTGAGATAATGATACGTAAGAGACACATCCGCCTGCCTATATACAAAAGGAAATTAATTCATATAACTTAAGGTTCCTCTCAGTTTTTCGCATACATGTCCCATATTCAATAAATAGAAAATAGATCTTGATTCACGGATGCTTATCAGATGAATTGAATAGAATATAGCTGACTTTAATTTCAAAAGTTTTTTTTCAAAACATATATAATAAACGCTAATGATGTACGTTCATGTCGCTAAATTGGTATGACCAATTTTGGGAATCATTAACGCGCATAAGCATTGCATATATGTGGTGACACGTCATTGCACAACACACCGAATATTAAAATACGTCCTATGTGCCGGCGTCATTTATATAGAGCTGAAACGTTGGCAGTGAGAGGAGCATCGTTTTTGAAGGTAAGCTATTTTTAAACCTCTTGTTTAAATTTGCCAGTGGAAACTGCAAAATGCCTCATACTGTTGTGTATTGTATGCATATACACACACCACACACACACACATATATATATATACATATATATATATATATATATATATATATATATATATATATATATATATATATATATATATATATATATATATATATATATATATATATATATATATATATATATATATATATACAACAATAATTTGTGTTGGGTTATAAAAACCAATTATAAAGTGCTCAATAGATTTCCAGAGCATAATCAACAAATAAGACACAAAGACTTAGCAAGTTGTGTAAGGCATATTCATTACTATTTAGTTTCGTGCTAAACTTAGTATAGCACTCTTCAGACAAATAGCCTAAGTTATATGATCTATAGAGTAAACTCTATATATATATATTTGTTACTCTATAGATCATTAGGCTATTTGTCTGAAGAGTGCTATACTAAGTGTAGTACGAAACTAAATAGTAATGAATATGCCTTACACAACTTGCTAAGTCTTTGTATATATATATATATATATATATATATATATATATATATATATATATATATATATATATATATATATATATATATATATATATATATATATATATATATATATATATATATATATAAGGTAAATTAGAAGAGAAATATGAAAGAAATATTAAAGAAGTATTAGTGTAGCTGTGCAACAAATTGTGACAACGTTTCGCATTGAATTTCCTATTCTTACTGAAAAATTAACGAAACAGGTTTATATATAATTCAGTGAGGATAATAGTTGTTATTCCTTCCTGGCTATCTTTTGGGCAGGGGGCACATGAAAAGTTTAAATTGCTTTGTTTTACAGCTTCTACGTTTCCTGGGCGACGAAATAAAAAGTTGGCCATTCACAAATGTTCGCGCCTTGTTTATGTATTTTTGCCCTTGAAGTTTATGCAGCATTAAACTTTTAAAATTAAGATAAAAATGTTGCGAGCTGGCAAAAATTTTGGAAATTAAGTCTCAAGTTTAAAAATTTTAGACCTTTAGAACACATATTGAGATGGATGTCAAATTCAGTTTTTTTAAAGTTTGTTTCTTTCTGCCAGATGCAAGGAAATACCTCGCGAAGAAATGACAACCTACTTTACTGTAATTTGGTGCTTCAATTTAAAATATTGAGGCTTCTACTTCTGTTCATTTGTGTGATGGCGATGTTCAAGGGATTGTATTCTCAAGAGGTTATTACTACTACAGAAATAATCCTTTGTTACAATACCTCACTTGAAGGTCAGTGTATGGTTAGATCTAGACAAGGCTTTAGAAGAAATATTTCTAAAGTTAAAAACAAGCTGTTGAAAAAATCCAAGGTGGGCCACTACTAAAAATATCTTTTAGTTTCTAATGCAATCGTAAAATTTTTTTGCTTGGGCAGCTTCCTGATTTAAAAGATACTTTGTTAATTCTTGTCATTATTTATTGAACATAATTCAGAGCGATGGATGATTAAATAATTAAAAGTGGATGAAATCGTCCTATTCGATCGGTAGTTGCCCAAACTTTGACTTATTACATTACCATAAAATATTGAAAACACATACTTGACATTATGACGCCACGCTAATTTATGTTGCTTGTGGCAAATGCTAGAAAATATAAATAGCTTATTCTCCGGTGGCCGGCGTCTTGTCTACATGGCAAACGTTAATTCTGAGTCTAATAATGCTGTATAAATACAAATAAATGATAAAACAATTATTAAATTCGGCTTCGGCAGATAACACAGACTTCTGCCTTTAATTAATAATTCCTCATATCCCATACTCGACCTCATTCACTGATTGTTTATTGTTGCTATGGTCGAACTTCACAAATTTTATGCCCATGATTTCGAGAGACTGAAATATTAATGGGAGAAACTTTGACAATTTTTGGTTCATTATCCAAGATAAACTCAAGGACACAACTTAAATTATTTCGTAACTTTGTATAACACTTCTAAAATAGACGGTTAAATTTTTTATTATAAATCCGTGTATTCACAATAGCAATATCTTTGCCAAATTTTTATAAAGTTCACGTTTTTTAGTTCATCTTGCAGACAATGTCCTGTACATTTTTTTTAAATTTTACGCGAGCTGATGCATAATAATTGACACGTGATTGATATATTGATACAGTGGAATACCACAGCCTTTTTGATAATGATATTATGTGAAGAAAGCTCCAAAAAAATGTACAGGACATTGTTTACGAGATGAGCTAACATAAGTGAACTTTATTGAAATTTGGCAAAGATATTGCAATTATGAATGCACAGCTTTATAATAAGAAATATAACTGTCTATTTGAGAGGTTACAAAATCGTGCTGCCAGGGTGCTGACTTCATCTAGTTACGATACAAATGCCGATTATTTGTTTGATAAACTTGGTTGGAAAAAGCTGGCATCTCAGCGCAAGATGGCAAAGGCTATCATGGTGTATAAATCCTTAAATGGTCTTGCACCAGATTACCTTTCTGAAATGTTTGTTGACCGCAGTAGCATTACAAATTATGCGTTGAGAGACACCGGTGGCAAATTAGCTTTGCCGCAACCACGTACTAACTACCTGAAAAATAGTTTTGGCTGTAGCGGTGCGGCTCTGTGGAACTCTTCCTGCCGAGTTACGACAGGCTAGCACTCCGCATAAATTTAGATTCGACTGTAGTAACTTCTTTTGACAATTGTAAATATTTTACTTACTTATCTTTACTAACTGCACGGCACTCATGGAAAACAGGTATAGTTATGTGAATACGTATTTGTATAATTTGTAATATATACTTTCTTTGTGCTTATGTAATTTCCTATGTAATTTTATTATATATATATTTGTAAATCCTGATGAGTCAAACGTGGCTAAATAAAGTTCACTCACTCACTCAGGTGTTATTTAACAAATAGATTTCATTTTTGCGTGCGTCTGTACTGTAATAGATCACAGATGACGTCATAGCGTGTGAAGAAGAAAAAAGTACGCACGAGACGCAGTCGAGTGCGTGACTTTTTGTTCTTCACACGCTATGGCGTCATCTGTGATCTATTACAGTACAGAAGCACAAAAAAATGAAATCTATTTGTTTTATATCATAATAAAGTTGACAAAACTCATGCGAAGACACGCGAAATAAATTCACTAAATTAGATCACGCCATCAGTTGACGTCATCCGTGCGTGTGTACTTTAATAACACACAGCTCGCGACCAATGAAAATGCAGAATGAACACGTATTATTATATAAACAAAGTTACGAAATAATTTAACTTTTCTTACGCGTCGCTGATAAGCCAGCAGGAATATGTGAAAATGCCAAAACCCTATTCGGAGGATTTAAGATGGAGAATGATATTTCAGTGACTATTTTATGAGAACAGCTATGTAGCAATAGCTTCACAATTATTTGTTCTTCCAGAAACTGTTCAAAGAACAATTTCTACCTTTTTAACCACTGGAGTTTTGAAACCGTGCAATATTAGCCGGCCTAGTGGGAGCGTCACTTTATTTCCTCGTGAAGAATATATCATTATGGATTGTGTTCTTCGAACGTCCCAAATACAGCTTCAATAATTAGCTAATCATGTGCTGAATGCAACTAGCTCTGTCTTTGGCCCGCTAATTTGCTGCATGTTCACATGTCTGCCTGTAATATTTTCAGTAATCCTTTGCATGGAGACCCTCTAGTTTCAGACGTCGAACTTGATTGGGCCTAGCAAAGCTTGCGACCGTAAATTTTGGCGTTTTATCTTGTAAGCTGAAGTCATTGTATGTGCACAAAAAGAGCATATTTCTTTCAGGGTGTCCCACAAAAAGCAGACGCTATTGAATTCAACTATTGTTAAAATTTGAATGGCCTAGCAGTGAAATTGTTCCAGAGTGCCCCTGAAAAATGAACGGTGTTGAAATCACTTATTGTTAGAACTTTGAGTGGCCTAGCACTATCTTCTAACAATTATAAGTGATTTTAACAGCGTTTATTTTTCAGGGGCACTCTGGAACAATTCACTGCTAGGCCATTCAAATTTTAACAATAGTTGAATTGAATAGCGTCTGCTTTTTGTGGGACACCCTGAAAGAAATATGCTCTTTATATATAAACCGATATAGTTGAATGAAGCTCGTAGCACGTCTAGTTAAAAAGTTACGAGCGAATTTATATCGGGTTTTTTGGTCGTCATGCGCCAGAAGAAAAGCATGACAAGAAAGAATAATTTGGCAAAATACGCATGCGCTGAAGACGGCTTAAGGCGATTTAGCCAATAGGATGGCAATATTTCTAATTGGAAATCGTGCCGGCCTGAATAGAGCATGACATGCGAGCATATTTACCCAGTTGTCGTGCATTAAGGCAAAATTACAGAACAGTTCGAAATGGCCAAATATAATGCAACTTCGCTTAATTTTAAGAGATTTTTGAAATAATATATTAAGTATTTTAAGCAGCAATTTAATATTTTGAAAAAACGCATTTTTTGGCAAAATTTTACTCGTGCCCAGCATGACAAGCATGACCGCTAGCTTCGCCACTGCTGTTAGTCCATTCAAATTCTAACAATACTTGAATTAAACAGCGTCCGGTTTTTGTGGGACACCCTGTACAGGGTGTACATGTCTCAAAAGAAGGCAAACGATTAAAATAATTTATTGTTCAAATTTGAATGCCTTTGCTGTATTCCCAATCCCATAAAAGATTACATGTATTAATATATTTATAATATACAGTCGAACCTCCATTAAGCGGCCCGCCATTAAGTGGCCACACTCTATTAAACGGCCACATGTCAAAGTCCCAAAAATATTTAGTATATATTATTAAAGATAAGACCTCCATTGAACGGCCACCTCTATTAAGCGGCCACGGCCACCTTCGAGTGGTCCCAAGCAGTGTTTTTTTAATAACTATAACCTCCTTTAAACGGTCAGCCAGTTTTTTCAAACACAATTTTCACCAAAATTAAACGGCTAAAAAATATGTTTGTTAAGATTTTAATCAACACGTGTCCCTTACTGACATCGTGTAGCAGTAATCTAATTTTAAAATATTGTCTAACAAATATTTACGTTTCCGTTCCTCTAATTTAGTTCACTTTAGCATCAAATCCCTCTTTCTGTAGCTTTTCTTATTGCCAACTTATTGAAAATGCATCTCCCATAAATTGATATTCACACGGAATTTCCAAACCATAGCCACCGCCTCTATTTACTCGTTTGCCTTTGATAACTACTTTTCCAATGTTTGTCGCTCGTTTTAGAAACTTTGTGAGCCAGATTGCCATTATTTTAGGAACTTGTCCAACTACTTCAAAATCGTCGCTCATTTCATTCGGATGTGGACTCTTCATTTTGGAGGACATATCACGAAGTTGCTTTGAGTTCTGACGTGTTTTGACATTCTTTTCACATTTAAGCGAGCTATCACGAACAACTGCAACAGCATTTGCGTCCTCCTTATTGCTAGGCTCTCGCTCAAGACAAAGTTCATCGTCGATACGTGGTAGCCAAATATCCATATATGCATGATAACCTCTGACAAACGAAACTACTTGAAGTTTATGCGCCATTACTGAATTTTTCTTCGACTTGCTAGACCACTAATACAAATCTTGTCTTGTTTGTGACAAAATGTGGCCTGTTCCGTTTTCGTTTGTAAGTAGGAAATTGGATTATGCCTCGCCTTGAGCAAAAATTCGCCAATGTTGAATTACATTACAATAATAGTGATGTTCCGAAACACAGTTTCGAAATGTCTGAGTTGGCGAATACAATATTTTGTCAAACGTGCGGCAGTGAAACCAATTACAAATGTTTAACAAATGTTCGATATCTGCACCCGAAGAGACACCCGGTTGGAAAGCTGGCTGTAGCGTGGCGTTCTGTTGTCCTTGCGAAGCAACAACTACAAGGCCAAAGGACAGAACAACGTGTAATGATACTGGAGAAAATAGTGATCAGACGAAGCTTAAGTCTAGCCCCGGAACCAGTCGCTTGAGCAACCAAAGTTTAAACCTGAAGACCAAGCGCAAATGTCTCGACCTGGATGAAAAAGTTGCTGTAATCGACTACGCTAAAAGTCATCCTAATCTTGGAGCCAGAAAGATAGCAGAACATTTTAAAACTGGACGAACGCAGATCCAGACCATACTTAAAAACAAGGAATCAATACTTGCTTTGCACGAAACAGGCGACGAGAGGCTTAAACAAAAGCGACAGCGCATGGCTAAATACTCCAATGTAAATCAAGCTGTGTGGGAATGGTATACCATGTGCAGAAAATCGAATATACCAGTTTCTGGCCCAATGATTCAGGAAGAGGCTCTGTTAACAGCCGAAAGATTGGAAATTAAAGATTTTACCGGGTCAAATGGTTGGTTGGAAAAATTCAGGAAACAACACAATATATGCATTATGGCAGTTGCAGGAGAAGAGGGTGATGTCAGACCTGAGACGGTTGAAAGCTGGAGTGAGAGGGCACGAGAAATAACCAGAGGTTGGAATAAAGAAGATGTTTGGAATATGGACGAAACAGGCAGTTTTTGGCGTGGTCTTCCAGAGAAGAGCCTTGACGAAAGAGGAAAAAGATGTAGAGGTGGGAAAAAGGCAAAGCAGCGCAACACGTGGGCATTTTTTGTTAACGCTGCGGGAGAAAAAGAAGATCCGATTGTTATCGGGAAGTCTACAAAACCTCGGTGCTTCAAGCACTTAAAAGACAAAACGCGTACGTGCAAATGCCGTTATTTTTCAAACAGTAAAGCCTGGATGAGCCCGCACGGATATTATGACAGAAAATTTGTTCTTGTTTGACAATTTTGGACTTGTTTTAAACCACGTTTTTTTCTCTTTCGAACAAGCCGTAATTCGTATTTTTACTCCCAGTAACGTATGTGCTATGACAAATTTAGTAAAAGCTATCAACTTGAGATGCCCTCCAATTATGCAAATTCACTATGTCCGTCACGATCGCCTGTTAAATTTTTAACTTTTTTGCTTATTACACAAATGGTATTTCTGTTAAACTTAGTAAAACTTTTTATAAAGCTTTACAGAAGATAACGGACCGTTAACGTGCACTACGAACGGATGGGCTCAATGAATCGACATGAATATTGACATTATGCAATTTCGACAACATTGTGCACGCGCGGATAAACAAAACGCTAATTTCGATCATTATTTTGGCATAAATCTAAGGTTTTTGTTAAAGTAAACGGTCCGTTGTCTTCTGTAAAGCTTTATAACAAGTTTTATTAATTTTAACAGAAATACCATTTATGTAATAAGCAAAAAAATTTAAAATTTAACTGGCGACCATGAAAGACATAGTGAATTTGCATAATTGGAGGGCATCTCAAATCGATAGCTTTTACTAAATCTGTCATAGCACATACGTTACTGGGAGTAAAAATACGAATTACGGCTTGTTCAAAAGAGAAAAGAACGTGGTTTAAAACAAGCTCAAAATTGTACTATAAGCTTCAGTTATTTAGAAATAATTAGACACAAAAGATGGGCTCCGTTTCTTTTTATACACCCTGTAGAAACCAAGATATCATCCACTCGCACCACCACAAAAGGGATTCCCTGTAATAAGTTTTCCATCTTTTGCTGGAAAATCCCTGGGGAAGAAGAGATGCCATAGGGCAATCGGTTAAGTTGGAAAAGCCCTTTGTGCGCATTAATTATGGTAAACTTCTTTGATTGGTCTTCTAATGGAATTTGCTGATAAGCTTGGCTCATATCCAGTTTACTGAGCTTATCGCGCCCCCCATTCAAGGTCGCGAACAGGTCTTTTGCTTTAGGAATGGGGTAATTATCTAGCCTTACAGCTTGATTTACTGTAACTTTGTACTCCCCACATATTAGTAGTAATATAGGTACCGATCGAGCCTTTTTTTTAGGGCGCCGCAAGGGTACCGCAGGGCGCCGCAAGCCTCCATAGGGCGCCGCAAGGGTACCGCAGGGCGCCGAAAGCCTCCATAGGGCGCCGCAAGGGTACCGCAGGGCGCCGCACTAATTAGTATGCGAGAATGTCGCGCGCTGATTGGTCGAAAAACGTACGTACACCCCGTGACGTACACGATAGCCGTGCTCTGATTGGTTAAAACAGCGTACGTATACCCCGTGACGTACGCCATAGCCGTGCTCTGATTTGTTAAAACAGCGTACGTATGCCCCGTGACGTACGCTATAGCCGCGCTCTGGTTGGTTAAAACAGCGTACGTATGCCCCGTGACGTACGCTATAGTCGCGCTCTGATTGGTTAAAGCAGCGTACGTATACCCCGTGACGTACGCTATAGTCGCGCTCTGGTTGGTTAAAACAGTGTACGTATACCCCGTGACGTACGCCATAGGCGCGCTCTTTTGCCGACATGATCTGATATGTCGCACCAAGAAAGTGAAGAAAGAGGGTCCTAATCAGGATCGTTTATTCTATTGTTGTCCTCATTCAAGAGAAAGTGCTTGTGACTTCTTTGAGTGGAAACCTGACGAAGACCCCCTTGAGGCAGGTTGTGTTTGTCTGTTTAGTATGCCACCATCTTACGGATATACAGTGAGAAAGACAGGGGAGACATTTACTAGTAAGGAAACGGATTCGTAAGAAAGCGTATGACGAATTCCTTCGGCAAAAGGAAATCGGTGAACTGATTCAGGACTTACAGATCTACTAATAACTATAACAAAAGTGTGACTGTACATATAATTAAATGAACTTAAACATATAACTAAATATTGTTAAACACAAAACCAAATAAAATAGTTTTTGTAAAAGTCCCGTGGAGGGACAAATTGTGTCCCGCAAGTCCCGCAAAGTGATATTAGGTTTTGCAAAAGTCCAGTGGAGGGACACAAAGTCCCGTGGAGGGACAAATTAAGTCCCGCGAGTCCCGTTTCAGCAAAACAAACCAATGCCCGCTCACGAACTCGATTCTATTATTGTCCAAAACCACATATATCGTGTTATATGATCCCCCGTGTTGTCAAGGTTTTATTCGCCTCGGGCAAAGTGAATAAGACACAGATGGTAATAACACGCACACATGTTAGTTGTTGAAAAGATATATTCACAAAATAGCTATTTACAGATCAAATATCTAATGGAATGGTTGCAACACCGTCTTCCAAAACTTTACGTTTTGGATAAAAATAACTAAAAGCGTTTTTAACTTGAACATATGTGCACATTGTATTGTTCATAACTCTGAATCCCCTATTTACACCCGACCCACTACGTTTACTTAAAATTACATCTAAATATTTATCTTTATCAATAACATTATTCTTTTTGTTAACCCCTTTGCAACTAAATTTGTCTTTCCCATCCCCAAAACAATAATACGTTTTACTACATAGACTAATTATCCCATCCCCGTGGAAACCTGACGAAGACCCCCTTGAGCCAGGTTGTGTTTGTCTGTTTAGTATGCCACCATCTTACCGATATACAGTGAGAAAGACAGAGGAGACATTTACTTGTAAGGAAACGGATTCGTAAGAAAGCGTATGACGAATTCCTTCGGCAAAAGGAAATCGGTGAACTGATTCAGGACTTACAGATCTACTAATAACTATAACAAAAGTGTAACTGTACATATAATTAAATGAACTTAAACATATAACTAAATATTGTTAAACACAAAACCAAATAAAATAGTTTTTGTAAAAGTCCCGTGGAGGGACAAATTGTGTCCCGCAAGTCCCGCAAAGTGATATTAGGTTTTGCAAAAGTCCCGTGGAGGGACACAAAGTCCCTTGGAAGGACAAATTAAGTCCCGCGAGTCCCGTTTCAGCAAAACAAACCAATGCCCGCTCACGAACTCGATTCTATTATTGTCCAAAACCACATATATCGTATTATATGATCCCCCGTGTTGTCAAGGTTTTATTCGCCTCGGGCAAAGTGAATAAGACACAGATGGTAATAACACGCACACATGTTAGTTGTTGAAAAGATATATTCACAAAATAGCTATTTACAGATCAAATATCTAATGGAATGGTTGCAACACCGTCTTCCAAAACTTTACGTTTTGGATAAAAATAACTAAAAGCGTTTTTAACTTGAACATATGTGCACATTGTGTTGTTCATAACTCTGAGTCCCCTGTTTACACCCGACCCACTACGTTTACTTAAAATTACATCTAAATATTTATCTTTATTAATAACATTATTCTTTTTGTTAACCCCTTTGCAACTAAATTTGTCTTTCCCATCTTCAAAACAATAATACGTTTTACTACATAGACTAATTATCCCATCCCCTTCCCACTCTACTTTAAATAATCCCGGCGTTCTTTTATCCATCGGCTATTTGGTGGAAATTAGCCAGGAAAGCTATTCGCTATTGTTGGACCGTTTCTCTCATGTATTCGACCAAATCAGTCAACGAATAGTGAACGATGAGGTATGTTGTGCGTTTGACCACCTAGGTATTTTCGAGACTTGTACTTATTACTATTATGACTATTTAGGTGTGTGCTGAAAGTGGCGATGACGTTGAAGAAATGGTGCAATGTCTTCTCACATTGAATCAGGTATAGACCATATTGTTGGTCAACTTGATCTGTGTAGTTCTTGCTCTTATTACTCTTTCTTATTTTTTTTTTTTGCAGGAGACCCAAGATGAAGCGGACGCTAGTCAAGCAAGCGAGGACGAAGTGCATGAGGTAAATAATTTTAGAGGTTTAAAATTCTAGTCATGGTTTACTTATCTTTCCGGGCTTGTGATATATATGTGTAGCATTTTTTTTTCCTCCGTTTTTTTCAGGCGAGTGAGAATGAGGAAAGTGGGGAAGAAAATACAATTAAAGGTTCACCCATTAGAAAAATTGCAAGAAAAACTGGAACTCATCTCATGGAACTATCTGTTCTGGGCTTCAATTCCGGAAAGTATGATATCAACGCCGCTAAAAACCCTTTCTTTGCCCACCTCGTGAAACATGAGCAAGTTAAGTTTGTGATAAAAAGAAACAACAGCCACATGTGTCTCAAGACAATACACTTGAAGTTTCTCGATATTACAAACTACTTGGCTCCTGGATTCTCCTACGAACAATTTTTAAAAGCTTACGAGTGCACACAGACCAAAGGGTACTTTCGTCTGACAAAGTTAAACTTATCCACCTTACCGCCCCCTGAAGCCTTGAATTCAATGCTTTCCAACACCGCCATTTCCGAGGAACAATACGAGTACTGCCAGCGCGTGTGGAACGATAACAATATGGAAACGTTTCGTGACTTTTTGGTTTGATATAATAATCTTGATGTCGTTCCCTTCCTCGAGGCTATTGACAAGATGAACAAGTTTTGGAAGGAGCGAGATATAGACATGTTTAAAGACGGTGTGAGTGTGCCAGGTTTGACGATGAAATATTTATTTTCGAATGTTCCAAACGTGCATTTCTCACTGTTTAACGAAAAAGACAAAGACTTATACTATACCATGAAAGACAATAACGTCGGTGGCCCAAGTATAATATTTAACCGATACCACGAAACAGACAAAACTTTTATACGCAACGCAGAAATGACACGAAAGAAATCTAGAGCCTAAACCATGCAAGAAAGTGGTCGGTTACGACGCCAATGCGCTATACCTCTGGGCGATCATGTAAGATATGCCAACCGGACAGTTTACGCGACGACTGGAAGGCGACGAGCTCCAACTCTTTTCTCGGTATTTTTGTACCCATGTCTGATCTTTATCTGTTGTTGGTGGGCTTGCCATTCCAACCACTCGATCGCCTTTTTACCGCTCCATTGCTTTTTAGAGCCGTCGTTTTCCAGTCGTCGCGTATACTGTCCGGTTGGCATACCTGGCATGATCGCCCAGAGGTATAGCGCATTGGCGTCGTAACCGACCACTTTCTTGCATGGTTTAGGCTCTAGATTTCTTTCGTGTCATTTCTGCGTTGCGTATAAAAGTTTTGTCTGCTTCGTGGTATCGGTTAAATATTATACTTGGGCCACCGACGTTATTGTCTTTCATGGTATAGTATAAGTCTTTGTCTTTTTCGTTAAACAGTGAGAAATGCACGTTTGGAACATTCGAAAATAAATATTTCATCGTCAAACCTGGCACACTCACACCGTCTTTAAACATGTCTATATCTCGCTCCTTCCAAAACTTGTTCATCTTGTCAATAGCCTCGAGGAAGGGAACGACATCAAGATTATTATATCAAACCAAAAAGTCACGAAACGTTTCCATATTGTTATCGTTCCACACGCGCTGGCAGTACTCGTATTGTTCCTCGAAAATGGCGGTGTTGGAAAGCATTGAATTCAAGGCTTCAGGGGGCGGTAAGGTGGATAAGTTTAACTTTGTCAGACGAAAGTACCCTTTGGTCTGTGTGCACTCGTAAGCTTTTAAAAATTGTTCGTAGGAGAATCCAGGAGCCAAGTAGTTTGTAATATCGAGAAACTTCAAGTGTATTGTCTTGAGACACATGTGGCTGTTGTTTCTTTTTGTCACAAACTTAACTTGCTCATGTTTCACGAGGTGGGCAAAGAAAGGGTTTTTAGCGGCGTTGATATCATACTTTCCGGAATTGAAGCCCAGAACAGGTAGTTCCATGAGATGAAGTTCCAGTTTTTCTTGCAATTTTTCTAATGGGTGATAACCTTTAATTGTATTTTCTTCCCCACTTTCCTCATTCTCACTCGCCTGAAAAAAACGGAGGAAAAAAAAATGCTACACATATATATCACAAGCCCGGAAAGATAAGTAAACCATGACTAGAATTTTAAACCTCTAAAATTATTTACCCCATGCACTTCGTCCTCGCTTGCTTGACTAGCGTCCGCTTCATCTTGGGTCTCCTGCAAAAAAAAAAAATAAGAAAGAGTAATAAGAGCAAGAACTACACAGATCAAGTTGACCAACAATATGGTCTATACCTGATTCAATGTGAGAAGACATTGCACCATTTCTTCAACGTCATCGCCACTTTCAGCACACACCTAAATAGTCATAATAGTAATAAGTACAAGTCTCGAAAATACCTAGGTGGTCAAACGCACAACATACCTCACCGTTCACTATTCGTTGACTGATTTGGTCGAATACATGAGAGAAACGGTCCAACAATAGCGAATAGCTTTCCTGGCTAATTTCCACCAAATAGTCGATGGATAAGAGAACGCCGGGATTATTTATAGTAGAGTGGGAAGGGGATGGGATAATTAGTCTATGTAGTAAAACGTATTATTGTTTTGAAGATGGGAAAGACAAATTTAGTTGCAAAGGGGTTAACAAAAAGAATAATGTTATTAATAAAGATAAATATTTAGATGTAATTTTAAGTAAACGTAGTGGGTCGGGTGTAAATAGGGGATTCAGAGTTATGAACAATACAATGTGCACATATGTTCAAGTTAAAAACGCTTTTAGTTATTATTATCCAAAACGTAAAGTTTTGGAAGACGGTGTTGCAACCATTCCATTAGATATTTGATCTGTAAATAGCTATTTTGTGAATATATCTTTTCAACAACTAACATGTGTGCGTGTTATTACCATCTGTGTCTTATTCACTTTGCCGGAGGCGAATAAAACCTTGACAACACGGGGGATCATATAACACGATATATGTGGTTTTGGACAATAATAGAATCGAGTTCGTGAGCGGGCATTGGTTTGTTTTGCTGAAACGGGACTCGCGGGACTTAATTTGTCCCTCCACGGGACTTTGTGTCCCTCCACTGGACTTTTGCAAAACCTAATATCACTTTGCGGGACTTGCGGGACACAATTTGTCCCTCCACGGGACTTTTACAAAAACTATTTTATTTGGTTTTGTGTTTAACAATATTTAGTTATATGTTTAAGTTCATTTAATTATATGTACAGTCACACTTTTGTTATAGTTATTAGTAGATCTGTAAGTCCTGAATCAGTTCACCGATTTCCTTTTGCCGAAGGAATTCGTCATACGCTTTCTTACGAATCCGTTTCCTTACTAGTAAATGTCTCCCCTGTCTTTCTCACTGTATATCGGTAAGATGGTGGCATACTAAACAGACAAACACAACCTGCCTCAAGGGGGTCTTCGTCAGGTTTCCACTCAAAGAAGTCACAAGCACTTTCTCTTGAATGAGGACAACAATAGAATAAACGATCCTGATTAGGACCCTCTTTCTTCACTTTCTTGGTGCGACATATCAGATCATGTCGGCAAAAGAGCGCGCCTATGGCGTACGTCACGGGTATACGTACACTGTTTTAACCAACCAGAGCGCGACTATAGCGTACGTCACGGGGTATACGTACGCTGTTTTAAACAATCAGAGCGCGACTATAGCGTACGTCACGGGGCATACGTACGCTGTTTTAACCAACCAGAGCGCGGCTATAGCGTACGTCACGGGGCATACGTACGCTGTTTTAACAAATCAGAGCACGGCTATGGCGTACGTCACGGGGTATACGTACGCTGTTTTAACCAATCAGAGCACGGCTATAGTGTACGTCACGGTGTGTACGTCACGGGGTGTACGTACGTTTTTCGACCAATCAGCGCGCGACATTCTCGCATACTAATTAGTGCGGCGCCCTGCGGTACCCTTGCGGCGCCCTATGGAGGCTTGCGGCGCCCTGCGGTACCCTTGCGGCGCCCTATGGAGGCTTGCGGCGCCCTGCGGTACCCTTGCGGCGCCCTAAAAAAAAGGCTCGATCGGTACCTATATTACTACTCATATTCGAACTGACTTGTCTTCCTTTACAATGAATACGTTTGGGGCTGCCCACTCTGCAAACTGTACTGGTTCTACCGTCCCTTCTGCCTGCGGTCTCTCCAATTCTTCCTCTACTCTCTTTTTCAGTGAATAGGGGACAGGACGTGCTTTGCAGGAAATTGGGTTTGCATCTGCAGCAGCATGTATCTTTGCCATGGGGCCTGTAAATGTTCCTAATCCCTCCTGAAATCACTGTTCGTATTTCTGAACTGGAATATATTTCTTCAACTGGAATACATTTCTCCAGTTTAATTTAATCTCCTGTAGCCAATTTATACCGATGAGGTTTGGGCCCTTCCCTTGAATTACTAATACTGGTAATACTGCTTCTTGATACATTTATGTCAAAACACAAGAGACCAAATCTTAACATGTATATTTCTTTCCATAGATATAGTAGGTCTAGATTGCTGACTCATAGTATAGTTACTATTGCGTAGGCGTGACCTGTATGATAAATCCAAGATGGCGCGGGAACCGGGCAAAAAACTATAAGACTCTACAGGGAAATCCATGTTTTTCGCGATTTAAAACGTCTCGTTGCTTGGAATCGCTTCGAATCACCATTTTTTGGAAACAACTAATTAGTTCGGAAGTTTTGAGCACAATTTGTATAATTTCTGTTGAATTTCTCGTGAAAATCTCGCTCGTGAAATGTGTTGTGAATTGGTCACTTGGTCAGTTCGAGACATTTGTTGTCCAAAATATGTATTTTTGACCGGCTTTGGCCTCTTGGGTGTTATTGTGACCTACAGCTATCCTAAATGAAACATTTACAAAACGATGGAGCAAAATGTTCGCGTACAAATCGATTATTCGCTTGATTTGTGTGGTGTGTGATTTTCATTTACAATGAATCATGTATACTGTAATGCAGTGTCACAGTGTGTTGATGAATCTATGGAGCAAGATGATACATTTTTTGACGTTGCCAATTTGAAAATTATTCTAACGGTATTTGTGTTCACTTCATACAATATCTTTCACGCTTAATTAGGCTTAATTAGGTTAAATTTGTGTTGAGTGTGTGCAAACTACCCAGACTGAAAAGTTCTATTTTGCGCATAAAAGATCCTTTTCACCAGAGAATTTTGCGCAGAAATGTAGAAAACTTCTAGAGTCTAATCAGGTGGTCTGGGTTCAGTTTGGTTGATGACTCTCAGACCCAGTAAATAAATTTATCATCATCAATTTATCATTATGAATATTGAGCACAGTTGGCAGGTTAGCCTAGATTTTCTGATGATTTGTGCAGATTTCTTCATGAATTATTAATGATTTTATAATCACGACTAATTTTTCATTGGAATATAGCAAATGGGCATTAGAATATTGCTTTACCATACTCGCATGTTTGCAGACTTTGCTCCAACGTTGCACAAGCTAGCAAGCAGGTGCATGTTGCATTCTATGTACAGTGTATGCAAAAGTATGCCAAAGTTTACCATTATGTTTTTAAAGTAAACATATAGTTTAAATTCAAATAAAAAAATTTCGGTCATTAAACTGTTGATTGTTCAGTTAATTCTACCCACATTTCACACACGATTCACACCAACAAAACTAGCAGCTGTAGCACCAGTTTTCGATTATATTTTGGTAATGCATATTACATAATTCAGACAATATTTACTTGATAACCTATCCGTCTTTGAAGCTCGAAAACAGTACGTTGGCTTGAAGTCGTATCTATGTAGTAAATATTACTAACGTATCAGGTATCACACACCGCACAAATCAAGCGAACAATCGATTTGTACGCGAAGATCTTGCTCCATCGTTTTGTAAATGTTTAATTTAGGATAGCTGTAGGTCACAATGACACCCAAGAGGCCAAAGCCGGTCAAAAATACATATTTTGGACAACAAATGTCTCGAACTGACCAAGTGACCAATTCACAACACATTTCACGAGCGAGATTTTCACGAGGAATTCAGCAGAAATTACACAAATAGTGCTCAAAACTTCCGAAATAATTAGTTGTTTCCAAGAAATGTTGATTCGAAGCGATTCCAAGCAACGAGACGTTTTAAAACATGGATTTCCCTGTAGAGTCCTATAGTTTTTTGTCCGGTTCCCGCGCCATCTTGGATTTATCATACAGGTCACGCCTCCGATGGAGAGTCAGCAATCTAGACCTACTATGTCTATGTTTCTTTCCTAAGTCGCCATGACAGTTTGTCCTTCCACTTGTGGTGTTTCCACTTACTCACACAAACTTCCCTACCTAACAGGTACACACACTGATTCAAACATTTGTTCATTGCTTTTTCTCATATTGTGAATTCAGTTATAATTTCATGCATGCACAGTTATTAATTGCTCATTTAAACTCCGTTTTAAACGAGGCACACAAAAATATGCTAATCAATCCACTAGGTACGAACACTACAATATTTCACCCGTGCACATCTCTGCGTTCAACTTTATACTTAAAGCATTCAAATTTTTACAATAGGTTATTTTAATCGTTTGCCTTCTTTAGAGACGTGTACACCCTGTGTATCGGTCGGAGAGAATTTTTTTCTTTTTATGCACATAAAATGACTTCGACTTACAAGATAAAACGCTAAAATTTACAGTCGCAAGCTTTTCTGGGCCAGATCAAGTGCGACGTCTGAAACTAGAGGGTCTCCATGCAAAGGATGATTGAAAACGATTACAAGCATATATATGAACATGCAGCATAATTAGCAGGCCAAAGGCAGAACCAGTTGCATTCACCACATGATTAGCTATTACATGAAGCTGTATTAGTGGCGTTCTAAGATTCTTCATGAGGAAATAAAGTGGCGCTCCCACTAGGCCGGCCTATATTGCAAGGTTTCCCATCTCCAGTGGTTAAAAAGGTAGAAATTGCTGGTCGAACAGTTTCTGGAAGAATAATAATTGTGAAGCTATTGCTACATAACTTCTTCCATAAAATAGTCTGCATCTTAAATCTTTTGAATAGGGTTTTGGCCTTTTCACATATTCCAGATGGGTTATCAGCCACGCGCAAGAACCACACAATTAGAATTTCACGCATGTTGATCATAGAAATAATAGATATAGAATGCGTACTCCTATCTTTTCTCAGTAAAAATTTTGTCTCCACAAAATGGCCGATTTATAAGGGCATTTTGGCTAAACCCAGACTCTTACGCAGAGAATTTCGCGCGGTTGCGAGGAATGCGATTCTTTTTTTTTTGTCAGGCAAAGTTTACAGAAAGATAAAAATTCGTGACCTTACATGGAAAAATCGTTCATAAAAACCTTTAAACAAAGGAAAACGAATTTTATAAGTTTTTACGAGAAAGGATTAGTCCTGAGCAGATAATACAAAGAGATTGGACTTACAAAATACAAGTTTTCAAGATTGCTGCAAAAGCCGAAAAAGATAAAACTCAAAAACAGAGTCAGATGATGAAAAACAATCTCAGCAGGTGTTTTTTAGCGTTTTAATATACATATATATGAAAACAGTTACGATAATTGTTAGTTACAAAGAACGAAATGGTTACCTTTGTTGGTTTTTGTCTGTGTTTCTCAAAAAAATATACTTAAAAGGCATGCAATTTGGCAATGGCAATTTCAAGTAATCGATATTTGCTCATACAATTGCATTTTACACTCAACATAATAGTGTGCTATAGTTTACATAGCTGCTGTTTTTTGAAAAGTGGCCAAATAATCGTTTTTTCATTGACTTTTATAGCTTAACATATATATATATATATATATATATATATATATATATATATATATATATATATATATATATATATATAGTATTAGGTTTTCCCGTTTATAAAAACTTTTGAAAGAGTGCTCAATGGGTATCCAGAGCATAATTTATTTATACGACTCAACAAATTCCACTAGGCATCTTTATTACTAACTAGTTTCGTACCACGAGATGTGGCACTCATCAGATAAAATAGCCTAATCTATTAGATAGCCTAATCGATTAGGCTATTTTATCTGATTAGTGCCACATCTCGTGGTACGAAACTAGTTAGTAATAAAGATGCCTAGTGGAATTTGTTGAGTCGTATAAATAAGTTAATGTATACATATATACAATTATCAATGTTTTGAGACAACAACATAAGAGCGCTCGATATTGATTTAAATAGAGCGTAAATAAATGAACGAATTAAAGACGAGAAATACTTTTCCTGTCGCTACTCAGAGTTTCACGCGCTTAGGCGATCAAGGCAGTTGCCTGATGATCGCCTAAGCGCGTGAAACTCTGAGTAGCGACAGAAAGAGTATTTCTCGTCTTTAATTCGTTCATTTATGTATATACACATATATATATATATATATATATATATATATATATATATATATATATATATATATATATATATATATATATATATATATATATATATATATATAAAGATATATATATGTATATATATACATATATATATATATATATATATATATATATATATATATATATATATATATATATATATATATATATATATATATATATATATATATCAGAATGGTTACGAGACTTGTCAATGATTTTAGAGCGCTAAATACCACTACTGGTAGAGCGGGTATATTTATTTATTTCGTTGACCCGCTGTGCTACTCCGAGTTTCACGCTATAAAGCGATCGTCAGGCAACTGACAGTCCTGGTGAAGCTGCTCTCTATTTACAGTTTGATACTAGGTATCGCGTTACATGTCTACACTTGGCAAATAGTTCGGTTCGTTTGTTCAATAAGGCATTGTCTTTGTTTTAAAGATAATAAGTTTTTCCTCAAAGCATACAGTAGGTAACACCTTCTAGAACCAGCTTTGTAAACAGGAACCTTCTTAAGCAATGACCATTTGATAGTGAATGACTTTTCTGCTGCCTTCAATTCCCATACATGCTTTGATAGCTCTGTTTCCGTTGAGTACTTTTTGTGAGTGAGTGACTTCGCGTGGTTTCTAAATCTTGTTAGAATTGAAGGCAGCAGAAAAGTCATTCAGTATCAAATGGTCATTGCTTAAGAAGGTTCTTGTTTACAAAGTTGGTTCTAGAAGGTGTAACCTATGTCTTGAGGAAAAACTTACTATCATGAAAAACAAAGATAATGCCTTATTGAACAAACGAACCGAACTATTTACCAAGTGTAGACATGTAACGCGATACCTAGTATCAAACTGTAAATAGAGAGTAGCTTCACCAAATCTTTCAGTTGCCTGACGATCGCTTTATAGCGTGAAACTCGGAATAGTACAGCAGGTATACGATATATATATATATATATATATATATATATATATATATATATATATATATATATATATATATATATATATATATATATATATATATATATATATATATATATATATATAAGAAAAATTGTTTTTCACTCCAGAAAAATTGTTTTGCAACTCGCTATCTATGGAGAAATAGATAGCGAGTAGAGTAGCCAATCAAATTACAGCATTTGCATTTGTATGCCAGTATGTTTCTACTAATTCAAAATAGTGTTAGCCGTGGTAAAATTTCCTCAAAGTTAAATATCTTTTTGGATCTGGAAACAATTCAGGAATGGAGAAGTGGTCAGGAAATTGAAGTAGGCTACAAGATCTTTTGAAAATCAACACGCACTACTACGTCGTAAATCCTTATCTACTCCTTGTCTTTTAATAGGGTTTCGACTTAATGCGCCAGTTTTGGAAGTTCGCCATGTTTCTCGCAGAAGTGCTTGTGTCGATCTCTGCTTTGCCAATCCATGTTGCAGGTCAACAAACTACAACTATGCCACTTCAGCCAATCAAACGGACAGATGTGAATTATTGCATGAGTTGGTGGAAAATACGTCCTACATCTTAGAACCAAACTCATCGTTTCATCATTTCTTTTTCAATAAGCCACAAAAGGTTATTAGAACTATTCAGTTTCAAGTTTTGTGCAAGAAAAGTTTGTACGATCATAAAACAAGCAGGTTACAAAAGCTCATTTTCTACAAGATGTTGTGGAAGAAAAGATTTGACAAAGCAAGAAACAAGTGGAATTTTCTTCCGCATATAGCCTACCTTCTCGAGTTGCACCTTTACGTCCAAAACTCATGAGTCCTTTACTAGCTATTACATTTAAACCATAAGATGTTTAATGCGGGTTGAAGAAGAATAAATGTGAACAGTAACACATGTCTTGTTTTTCTAGGATTACAATTCCAGTTGCATTCCTGAGAAGTCAGTGAAACATGAAAACATCACAAATATAAGTATGGATTATTGATTTCGCTTTGATTCCCCTGCACTCACCTTTCAAATGCCTAATTTCAAGGAATTTTAGTATGATTAGCACTGGATTTAAGAGTTTTAAATATGCTTATACCTCAATTGAAATTCCTCAAAAATCCCAGGTGAAGATACTGAACGACTCTCATTACATTGCAAATGTTCTCTGACGTATCAGCACGCGCAACCAACTATAACACCTGCTCGCCCTCTCCATATCTGATTAACGGATCATGTGTGAGTTGCCCCACAGGATATCTTTGTACGTATCGGCCTGGATATCTAGGCTGTCGTGGTGAATGTGAGAAATAATTTAGACCTTCTAGAGATACATTGAATTAATTTTGCAATGGTTGACCATTACCGCTTACTTTTATGGCACATTTGATAAGAGCTGCAACATTAAATGGTCGGGGCGGGATTCTAAGACTGTTCTGCTAACTGAGAATCCCTTACACTAGTACAGCAGAGCAAGCTACAAACTCTCATGTGTGCAAGTTGGCTGCAAGTTTGAACAGATTCTAAAGAAAATAAAGTGAAAATAATACATACACATCCACATGTCAAAATTCATTTCAGGAACCGTCGGGAGAGCGCATCAACCATGTGTTCCGACAAGTCCGATAACTATTACACATCATGCGGTCACAGACTGTACTTTTAAAGTGGATTGCTTATACAGAACAGGAATATATGAATCCTCCAGATGATCGCCCTCTAAGTGCTTCTGAAAATCAACTTTCAAGAAAATACACACAGTCTTTGCTATCCTTATTATTTTTTACCAATCGATCCACTGATCAACGTACAAATTTCGTTTTTAATTTACGTGTGACTCGCTTTCTACTCAATGTCAAAAAAGCGGATGATGTGTGATTAATGGATCTGTTTCTGCAAGTCAATAAATTGAAAATTATTCAGGTCCGATCATTACAAGTGAATAAGAGAAAAAATACACACTGGTATACGCACTTAAAGTAATTTCTTTTTTAATGGCAATTGAGCCTAATTACTGCGTCCTATGTTAGATGTGAGCTGGATGTATTCGTATCGTTTTCTCGTTTCGATGAACGGAACGATTGGTTAACTCAAGTTTTGTTATTTCAGCTAACAACTGTTTGTCCTCTCCTTGTCTGAATAACGGAACATGTCTTGTCAATGGCTTGACAGGATATTCTTGCAAATGTCGACTTGGATATTTCGGACCTGGTTGTGAAAGTAAGAAAATTTTCTGTATCTATTTGTATATTCCTTGTGCTAGCCAAGAAATGTGAACTATATGTCTGTAGCTTTATAAATGTTGGAATCAAAGAATGTTTTCTTGGTTATGGTCTATGTGTGGTAATTTGTAGCATATAGAAACAGCAGTGCGATTATGAATTTTACATATTAATTTTTATTTACTTATGACTTCAACGTATAGTTGTAGCAAGAACGTAACTAGAACGTTTATTCGGGGGGGGGGGGGTGTATGTTCATATATTCATGTTTTGCCCGGCAGATTTTTCATGAAATTGAGAAATTTGAGTTCGTCACCAGAACTTCATCAATTAAACTGTTTATAAAACTTATATACACTGAATATAAATTGAAATCGTAGGCTATAAGCTATATAGTCAGTCAACAAATTTTAAAAAAACATTACAAACGCGAAGTATAATAAGAGAAGTGTAAAATCTGCCTAATCTAACAGCGCTTGCTCGATTTCGTGTTGAACTTCCGCCCATGTGCGTTTGGTATTAATTAATTGCTACTGATCTCTATAATAGTGGCGGATCTAGCGTAGGTCAAAATAAATTACCACAGCTCATTCTAGGATATATTTACATTTTAAAATACCTTCAAAGCAACTTCATTGGTTAGATTTTATTCTTTTGAAATTCATAATCTATGACATTGTTATAAAGTTATAATTTTGAATTTAAAATTGAGCTGCTCTATAAAAACAATGAAGCACAAGGGTACGAGGCAGAAAGTTCTACCTTTGTAACGTATTTTCACAGTGATTTTGCATTAGTTGTTAAATGAAATCAAATGAATTATAGTTTAAAAATTAATCTGATTTTCCTAGATTTTAGCATGATTTCGATGCATGCATGATTTCGAGAGAAACCTTAATGATAAAAACTTGGAACAAGTTTTTGACAGTGAGAGAATGTATAAAGTTCGTTCATTTCAGTTCATCCCCTAGAGAAGTGCCATTACTACATGATCAGAAAGTTTCGCCTTTAAATATTGAGTATCAGACGAGTTATTATGTTTGAAATGTGGAAAATTGGCTTTTTCAGCAGCCGGAGAAAATAACTTAACGCTTCTTTTGGATACATTAATAACTTAAACAATGCAATGCAATGCAATAGAACAATAAAGCGCTAAGAAAAGCCAATGAAAGTCTGCCTTTTGTTCAGCTTAAAATCATAGTTTTACCGTAACAAGCTTTGCAGTTTGCTGAATTTATATAGGTTTATTAATATTTTTTGTGTTTGAAATTCTGGAAATGTCTAGAGAATCCCGATGACAATATCTAAAGTCATACACGTTTTAAAAATGAAGCCTTATTAAACAGTTAAAAAGTTATCCTTAACTCAACAGTGGGAAGCCGAGGGAGGTCTGCTTTCTTCTGATAAGGAAAGGAAGCTACGCCTTTGCAATATTGGTGCAATGCTTTGAACACGAAGCTGCAGAGGTGGCAGATTTCCCAAGCTCATCACGAAAAGTGTAGCAATATATTTTCCATGGTCATTTACATTATTCTGTATATGCTTCCATCATAAAAATTCCACCCCAAATTTTGATACAAAGGACCTTTAAACGTTTTAAGACATTGAGAATTGCGTATATTAACCATCATGTCATGGTATAGTTGCTATTGTTATTGTTTTTTCAGCTCACGCTTGCTCTTCCTTTCCGTGTGAAAATGGGGGAACATGTCATGTTAATGAATCAACAGGATTTCATTGCACATGCTTGCCCGGATATTCAGGCACCATTTGTGAAAGTAAGAATACTATTAATATATGTCTGTTATAAAACTGCAGGTAAGAGCGTTGCAGGACAAGTTTTTCAAAAATTATCCTTGAATGGATGTCGTGAAAAGCAAATTACAACATATACTCACTTAGACTGCAATGAATGATACAAAGACTAAAGTGTGACAAATGTTATCAAACACGACGCGAAATGGATTGGTATGCGAAGAGTACGTGACATAACTTAACAACTTACTTCAGCTTTCAAATCTGAGACGCTAGGCACATGCACGCGGCATTCTTCTTCGTTTATAATATACAGTGGGGTTGAGAAAATTTTAGAAAACGCGTTCCAAACTAAATCGGGATGTTCCAAACTATTTTTTTCAGCAAAATTTGGGAAAAAAACGTGAAATTGCGGAGGGTCCGCATATTTTGCTAAAAAAGGCTATATGTGCAGAGATATCAGACAAAAACACCATTTTCCAAAAAAACATGAAATTTTTTGAAAAATTGCACATTAAATAATTCATTATTACATAAATTACACATGCTTAGTTGTCATATACATTTTAAATATTGTACCATTAAAATACTACACAAGTAAACTATATACAATATAATAAAATATAAAAGCCTTCGTAAAGAAAGAAGTCAAATTAACTGAGCCTAAAAACACGAACTGTAAAATTATCGAATTCAGGATTGTTTTTCTTGGGTAGACAAAAGAGTCAGAATTTCGAACCGTCTATAATACTAATTCCGCAATATTTTACTAAAAACGTAAAAAGGTTATCATAGAGGGTTCAGAATTTCTGACTCTTTGTAACCCAGTGTGTCCAAATTGTTAAATTTAGAATTGGCATCTTCGATAAGATAGAAGGATAAGAATTTCTGAACCTTCTATAAAGCTCATTCCGCAATATTTTGCAATATTGAGCTCATCCTAAATATTCCGCAAATTGGAACAGCAAAATCGATTTTTTCGCCCTATAAGCAGCCTTTTTGGCTCGTATCTCTGTATTTTGCGGAAAATTACAGCAGAACCTAAGAAATCGTAAATTTCCTACAAAATGGTTCCTCGAGAAACGCCAAATTTGGTGATTCCGCAATTTTTCAATATTTTTGGCATATATTTTTCAAAAATTTTCCGCAAAATTGATCATTTTAAACTAGAAAGTCTGTTGACTTTGTACTCTTTCTCCATTTTTCAGTAAAAAAACAGGATTTTTCTGAAAAAAAATTAAAATTCCGCAAAATACAGGAAAAAAAGTGAAAAAAATACTTTGGAATATCCCAATTTAGTTTGGAACGCGTTAGAAGTTCTTAAGGAAAAGGCCACACTGTGAAAACAATAGTCATGCAAATTAGATAGTTCGTTAAGAACACCTTTCCATATAGAATTTGGTAGACATTTGCTTAACTAATATATTTCTGAAAATATGCAACGTGGAAACAGCCTAATTTCTGTCTTGAACAAAACATGACTACCATTGTCGACAAAAGCGTTGAATATTTGTCACGTCATTTTTAGGGAATCCTAAAGAACCTTTTGAGACATCGCTAACTCAAACACTAAGTTTAATTTGGTTGACTGCATCTTATATAATGTGGAAGATTAATAACAAAATAAAGAGAGTGAAAAATGGATATTCTTCATTCGCCTAAAGTAGACAAAATTCAGCAATTTGCATCCAACGTGACGTTTGCTGTTTAAAACGTTAACGTGATGTTTGCTGTTATAAGTGTTACTGTTTAAATGATCAAAACTGAGCCCGTTTTATGTGAAGGAAACGGTTATTTACAAGGTTTTTCGCTTTTGTATCATTAGAAATCCTGAACAAGATACTACTCCACGAAATTAGTACTTATGTTTTGTAGTAAAACGTGCATGAAACAATGACATACCATGACAGTTACGACAGTGGCGGATTTAGCGTAGGTCAAAATATATTACTACAGCTCATTCTTGGATATATTTACATTTTAAAATACCTTCAAAGCAATTTCATTGGTTAGGTTTTCTTCTTTTGAAATTCATAACCTATGACATTGTTATAAAGTTGTTTTGAATTTAAAATTGGGCTGCTATAATTTATTCTGACCTACGCTGGATCCGCCACTGAGTTACGATTACAGAACCGTCGGGTTTTGCAAAGGGACTTCCGTTTCAAACGGCCAAACTACGTCACGTTATAAACTTAAAAAAAAACACGATAGTGTTTGCGCTTAGTGATTGAACGCAAATTGCTGTATATTGTTTTTCCAAATTTCTGTCACTTTCAGAAACTACTTCAATGTTTTTGAAAAAGAAAACAATTAAAGGCATGTAAGAACTTCTGTATAACATATAGTGCGTATGTCGATTGCTATGTTGACCATTGCGAATATTTCATACCCTTGGCTTTACTGCCTTCAATTTGCAACTGTAGCAGGTCAATGGAACAAACGTCATATGACCAACTGTACATAACGTTTTTATTTTTAGTTAGTATTTGTTCGCCCTTAAAATGCCTACATGGTGGATCATGTGTTTTCAATGGATCAGATGAATATCATTGTCAATGTCGACCCGGATATAGCAGCACTCATTGCGAAATTAAGAAACAAATTTCAGTTACCTCACAACCATTTCTTCCAAAGAAACAATCGTCTAAGAGTACTCTCACTTGCGTCAAATGCAACGCTGGTCAAAATAGCAGAAGTCAAAAAGACACTTTTAAACGTATTTAATTTTGAAAGGCAAATGCTAAACAAAAATGAGCTGTATATTTTGCAAAAAGTGAGATCCAAACAGTCACAAGGAAAAAGAAGAGTCATGACTGACTTGAAAAGTTTGAAGAAAATACAATCAGTGCTTGAATATAAGTGCCCATATCAAACCTTTAAGTCACAGTTGCTATAATAACTCTCCTCAATTTTATAGACAAAAATAAGACTCAAAAACACGCAATGCAAATTCAATAACTGCTAATGACAATCTGTTATTATCTATGCTATGACCTGTTGTGTAAAAGCCGAGACAGACTGGACGCGATTTGACAGAGCGAATTTTCGATTCTCAACGCCCTTTAACCTTAATCCTTTTCTATTCAGTCATATACTAGACCAATTTTAATCATTATTGATTCAGTTTCATTAGAAATTAATCATTTCTATTGCCATAAAGACGTGAATATTTGCATGACAAGACCAAATGCTGGTAGTTTCTCTACTGAACAAACTAGCTGCAGTATAAAAAATAATGATACATGATTTATGAAATAATGCTTATGATTTCAAATAATGATTTCCTATTCCATTTCCAACTTACAACCTGAACAACTTTTCAATTCACCGTAGTTTTGCAACTGGTATTTTATTATTTTAGCTGATGTTTGTTCGTCATCTCCATGTGAAAATGGGAAAAAGTGTGCTCTTGATGGATCTGGAGGATACAATTGTACTTGTCGACTTGGGTACTCGGGGACTAATTGCACAATTAGGAAACAAATAGGTAAAATTACAGAACGTAACGACATTATTAAGTACTAGAAATGCATGCATGCAGCAACCCCTCGCCACTAAGAGCATGCAACTATATTTTCGGAATTACATGAAGTACTTCAATTGGTTGTTGTCATAACAACACGGCAATTGTTATTCTTTCTGTATATTTTTTCAAAATGACAAAATATCAGTTTTTAATCCTTGTTTTATTGACAATTTTTTTAAATGGCACAACATTTGTCATCAGTATGTTATTACACCTAATGTAAAGTCTCGCATTTACGAAACATAAACTTACTCTGGAATTTAAACAGTGAATAGACTGGATGAATACGGCTACGCCGGCCTTTATAAAGCATCAAAACACAAGTATAAATACGCATTATCAACGAACTTGCCTTGTGTTTCACGCCATAGTCAATTCTTGGCGCTTCTCTGTATTTTCCCCGAATTAATCTCTCTTCAAGAGTCTTGTGGCAGTCGTTTTCGTCTTATTTCTCGCCTTTTTGGATGCCTTAAGTGTTTGCTACTCCTGATAGTCCGCCATATTCCTGAGATCAGAAATGACCACTTTTCGTTGGTTGTGAAAGTTGCCAAATCTTTTTGCAAAAATACGAAATATTGTAGTGCAATACAGTCCGCCATATTTTTGAGATCAGTGATGACCACCGACTCACCGCCACCCTTGAACCACGCGCCCGCGATATTTAATGAACTTCAGACTTTGCTAAGCTTTCCTTTTCGCGGGTGTAAATAGCCATGCGGAATTAGTACCCTCGCACGGCGCTTGCGCCGTCGGCTCGGGGATAAAGGCAAACTCAATTGCAAAAGTGTTGCATGCAATAATTCGGCTCAGTATACAGTTAAAAGCAATATAGCATTTTAGGAACTTACATGGAGCGTCATGCTTGTCGGCTGTGAAGCTAAATTTTGTCGTATTTTAAAATTTTTAGGGCCGTTGATTTAAAGTACTTTGATAAACGTAAACAACAGGCCAGAAGCTTTCATGACAGAGCAGCGCCAACGTAATACTTTGCATACTTAGATAAGCATTTATCGAAGATTTTAGTGTTTAATGCAATAACATCAAAATGATTATGCAAATCGTGGGCGTGTGAGAAACTACGAAAATACATGCAACATTTTTTGGAGGATACACTCAGAATAATAGCTTTTCAATCAGTTCAATTCATATTTTCCTGAAGGCCTAAAAAAATGTTCAATGTACTGGACATAGAGACTAAATTTAGGGAACAGATTTTTAATAAAATGACTAACAACAACAAATCACTAATATCCTCTACTAACTTTTCAATTTTAGAAACACACGTTTCGTGCAAAAATATTTTCGACAACAACAGGTTGGTTGTCTATAATCCATGTTTACGTAATCCTATTAATATGTAGACCTTCAATACCATTAATAGCAGAGAGGAAAGCAAAGAGTAGGGTTGCGAAAACGTGCCAATTTTTAGCAAGAGCCCTGTTATAGTTTGGGTGCAATAGTAGCAAATATTGATTATATCTTTCCTTTAGTTCGGCGATCGATGGAATTTATTACCTCCAGTTAAACGAGAGCTCAGAAATTTATCCAGTTTATTGTCACATGTCAAGTTTGTCCCCGAATTGTAGTGGAGGTGGTTGGACATTAGTCATGAAATTGGATGGACATAAGGTGAAGAATTTCATAGTAAACAAAAGATACGTTTTTACTCTGATGATAGTACTAGGTCAATTAATGTGACAAAAATACACAGTAGCCAATATTTAGCAAGAAGTTTTTATGCGTCGAACATATACACGTCGCATTTTTATAATAGCAGGTAAAGAACATTCAAAAGTATACTGATCTAGCATACAATAAAACATTTTCACAAACTTTGTTGACTTCCTGATGGCTTGATATGCATTGACATTACAGTGATTGTATGATGAGTATAACTGCAAAACCGTTCTACAAAGGACGTTCTACATTAATCTTGTATCTCTAAGAGTATCTTTGTGTGAGCACTGAAAACTCTATTTTGTTATAAATGGAATGGATTGGCAGGAAGTGATGTAAGCGATATTAGTTAGTTCCAATCTTCCAAATTCCAATGTGACATTGGACGACATCTACTTAAAAAGTTTAAAAATATGGAAAATGTTGCGTCAAGTCATTTTGGACGTTCGATACACTGCCTTTTCAAAAAATGTTTCGTACATTGTCGATGCATTAGGCGTCAAAAAATTAAGAATAGGTTTTGGTTAATGTTCACCTGAATTGCTTTTCAGACAACATTCGACTACAGCTCTGAACTGTGGACAAATCACGATACATTGCAAGTTGAAGCAGGTCTGGAGGGTTTGGCAAAGGACGAAGCTAAGTTAGCTTCGTACCACAACACACCATTCACGAAAATATGCCTGGGTATGTCTGAGAAAGAAGCTACAAATTGGATTCTTGTGAACCATACTGCAGAGTCGCTGCACAGTGTGATTGCAGATGGAAGGTACAAGTATTTTGCGTCAAAAGCAGGGAGGGTTAAGTGGATGTCACTCATAAATGAAGCCTTATTACAACCACATTGCAACAAAGAAGGATTTAACGTTCAATTTTCTTATCGTCAACCAAAGCTTCGCATTGGCATTGCCGGTAATAACGAAGATAATTGCGATTCGTGTGATTCTGCTATTGGCTTTGGAATTCAAATGTGGACTTGGAAGGGGTTAGCGTGGACCACTGGGAAACCGTCGAGTGGGGACTTTATGTTTTGGCAAAAGTTGAGGACATTCGGATATATTTTGGTTCAGTGAATAATTAACCTTGAAATGAAAAAAGATCAACGCTGAACTATTTTATAACTTATTTGACTTGAAACGCACATGCAACCTATGAGAAGTACAAGTATACTCGTCTGGTGACTTCAGTCAATTAATGAATCTATCAATCAAACAATCAATCAATCAATAGACCACTTGCACGTGACGTCACACGCAACGATTTCGTAATTTAGCGGTCATGTTGGGGACAAATTTAAAAACAAAACGTGCATTTTTCAAGCACAATATTAATACGCGCCAGCGGCGGGCATTAATATTGTGCTTGAAAAATGCACGTTTTGTTTTTAACAGCTCATTACTACAGCTCATTCTTGGATATATTTACATTTTAAAACACCTTCAAAGCAATTTCATTGGTAAGATTTTATTCTTTGGAAATTCATAACCAATGACATTGCTATAAAGTTATTTTGAATTTAAAATTGGGCTGCTATAATTTATTTTGACCTATGCTGGATCCGCCACTGATACGTGCGGCGTACGTGTTTTTTTAATGAAATATTTTAAACGTTTGTTCATTTTTGAATTGCAACTGTGCACGTTTTACATCGTTTTATACATTAACAAATATATAATATTTTATCAACTGTGCACGTTTTGTAAACGTGCTTCGTTTTTTGCCCTCCAATATGGCGGATAGCAACGTGATGTGTGACGTAACTGCAAGTGATCTATAACTTTATTTAAGTGTCAGCTTATAGGGCAGGTATACCACTAAATAGGGGCATTTTTTATCTAAAAATACTATGTACTACTAGTATTATGAAGATATTTAAAAAGCTATAGTATGTACAATAAAATCTACAGTGTACAGTTTAAGAGTTACACAAAACACAGTTGGTGCATATGTTATCATGTAACAAGGTTGTCCGATCCACTTTACGTATATTATTCTTCAAAGAAGTCAACGCGGGTAAGTCCCTGATCTTTCTAGGTATTGTTCCATATTTTAGGACCCATAGAGCCAAGGGAATGTTTGCCAAAAGTTACAGTGTTAAACCTGTAGGTAAAACAATGTCATTATTACGTAAATCCTACTTAGCACTAGGTTGTTGAAAGAGAGCGCTAATGTACTCCGGGCATATGTTTCTCTCAGCTTTACACATTAGCGTGGCTATGTCCTGTAATCATCTGTTCCCCAGCGAAGATACACCCGCAGCATTAAGCAGTGTATTGTAGCTAGATGACTTGTCGCAGTATATAGCTGTAAGAGCTCTTTCTTGAATACGTTCTAATCTCTTTGCGTCACTTGATCGACAAAAATGCTAGACTGTATGACAGTAAGTTAAATAGGGAACAATTGCAGCATTAAACAACTGAAGCTTAGGATATATTTATGATTCTGTTACTGATATGTGGAGATGTCGAGATACAGCCGGGCCCTCAGTCGCTCTCAAGAGTAGAATTTTAAGAGTTTATTTCAAAAAAAGATATGAAAATTGTGCATCAAAATATACGAGGACTTGAGTCTAACTTTGATATGTTGCAAGAGTTTGTTGAATCGCATGATAAAATCGATATACTCACTTTGTCTGAAACTCATCTAACTGATAATAGTTATGAGAGTTGTAGTAAATTACAGGGATTTTGTCTATCGAAATCGTGAATATGGAAAGGGCGGGGGTGTCGCAATGTTTTTGAAGGAAAATATCACATGTAAGCATAGAGTTGATCTGGAAGGAAGTCTTGCAGAATGTTTATGGATTGAAATTTATGTAAAGCGTTCCAAATCATTTCTTATCGGCTGCTTTTACCGCCCCCTGGGTCATTGAAATATCTAGCGAAAAATTATACTGATCAATTGCAACAGCATTTGAATACCATTGTGAAGGAAAAAAAGAAGCAATTATCGTGGGTGATTTTAATATTAATTACTAGGACTCACTGGAAAATACAGAGTTTAAAAGTGTAATTATTCAACACGGCTTAAAGCAAATGGTTCAAAAATCAGCTCGGATTACTAGCACGTCATCCACGCTAATTGATCTAGTTATAACAAATAAACCATCAAATCTATCGCACGTCGAAGTTGTATCCACGTCATTAAGTGATCACGACATGATTGCCTGTATAAGAAAATACACTCCCATAAACAAGCACCAAAAGTCATCAAATGTTGTAATTATATTAACTACGATGCAAATAAAATGAATGCAGATGTTTCGAAAATTGATTGGGAGCCCGTTTATGGAACAAATGACGTATATGTTTCATTACAGTTTTTCTGTAGTAAATTAAAAGTCGTTTTTGATGATCATGCCCCTTTTGTAGAAAAACGTATCAAGGGAAAAAAGAGTCCTTGGTTGTCTTGCGAGGTTGAAAAGTCCATGAACGATCGTGATAAACTTTTGAGAAAAGCATGTAAGAGTAAAAATGAAGCCGATTGGGTAGCTTATATACGTTTATTACGTAACTACTGTACCAACCTTATAAAACGCTCAAAAGCTAGTTTTCATAGGAATCTGCTTGCTGAAAATACAGGAAACCCTCATAAATATTAGTCTACTATAAAGACAATCTTTCCATCAAAAAGCATGAAATCTAAAGATACCACCGCAGTTAACGTTAACTGTGAGTCAAAAGCCAACAAATTCAGCACTTACTTCAAGAATGTAATCACAACATTGAAACTAGCTGCCATACCATTGATGAATTTCACGTGGCGTTTTGTGAAACCACGGTACAAGTCGGACGTGCAAAATCATGAACTATATCTCAAAAAATTTCATTGAGAAGGAATTGTACTCTCTAAAGCGCAATTAAGCAACAGGACTTGATGAATTACCCTCTGGTTTGTTGAAGGACTGCGCAAAAAATATCTCGGAGCCGTTGTGCTACATCATGAACTAGCTTGTCCATCAAAACCAGTATTGTACCCAATATCTGGAAATCAGCAAAAGTAGTTCCTATTTTTAAATCTGGTAAGCACGATCTACCTGAGAATTACCTACCGATTTCGATACTACCTGTGCTTTCCAAGGTTTTTGAAAAGGCAGTTCATTATCAACTTCCCCAGTTCTTGGAGACTAATAAACTTCTTAGTGATTCGCAATTTGGCTTCCGTAAATATCGATCTACGAAGTTAGCCGCAGCACTTTTGTGCGATAATATCCGGAAAGAAATGAACAATGGGAATATAATTGGTGCTGTATATCTCGACCTCTCGAAGGCATTCGACACTATAGGTCATGGTTTGTTGCTAAATAAATGCAATATGTACGGGGTTAGTTGGAAAGAGTTAAATTGGTTTACAGGCTATCTATTTAATAGGACTCGGATAGTCGAAATCGAAAATGTTAGATCAGACACTGAGCCTGTTTACTGTGGAGTCCCGCGGGGCTCAATTTTGGGTCCTCTCTTATTCATGGTTTTCTTTAACTATCTTGTTGAAAACCTGAACTGCCATGTTATTTAGTATGCTGATGATACAGTCATATACTATGCAAATAAAGATATTGATTGAAAAAGTTTTCAACTTAGAAATGGAAAGTGTTGGAACATACTGTAGAGAAAATGAGCTTGTGCTTAACCTCAAGAAAGGAAAGACCGAGGCAATGCCTTTTTGAACTGCAAAGCGGGTAAAACAGCAGAGTAGAGAGCTTAAGATCAGTTATAATGGTACTTCGATCTCTTTTGTGTCCGAGTATGTCTACTTGGGAAATGTGATTGATAGTACACTTACGTTACAGTCTAATTTTAATCAAGCTTATAAACGAGCAAGCAACCGTTTAAGATTACTGAAAAGCGTGAAAGAGTACCAGGATATTAATGTTGCAACACAAATATTTAATATGAAGATACTTCCGACACTGTCCTATGCTGGTCCAATTAAGCTAACGTACACACAAACACAAAAAGATCGTTTAATATCTTTGCTGAATAGAGCTAAAGATATAACAGGAAAAGACACACTTGGCGATATCCATGACGTTATTCAAAGACAAAATTGTATGTTAGTGAGAAAATGTTTGCAACAGCAAACAAACAGCGTGACTTTTAATAACTATTTTGAAACTTTTAGTCATACAATGGAGACGAGAAATAATAATTAAGTACGGTTACCTCAAGTGAAGTTAGAGACTGCAAAACAAGGATTTTATTATGGTGAAGCTAAACTTTATAATAGCCTTCCCTTAAAATTAAGAGTGGAACCTCATCTTAGCAAGTTTAAGATTTTGCTTACTGACTTTAAGTTTTAGATTTTAACATCATATGAATTTTTAGATTTATTTTAGGTTTATACTTGTAATTAAATTAATTCTCTTTTAAACAGGACAAACAACGATAGCAGTTTTATCTCTATGTAATACATAGGTGTAAATACTGATGTTTTTATCCTGTATAAAGATTGAGAAATAATAAATAATAATAAATAATGATAATAGAGATTAAGTTCCTCATTCTCATCAAAACTATCAGACGCTGGTTACTCTTCTTGCAGATACTGTTTTTTGTGTTCGTCATAAGAAGATTCTTATCAATGGGCATTCCCTAAGAGCTTCAGGCATTTCGTAGGCTTAACCTCCAAGTCATTAATTTTTATGGTGCATGTACATGGTCATTTTTATCTGCAAGTACCAGAATCAGGTACAGTAGTTATCCACATTTCCCTTCAAAAAATTATCTTTATACCATCTTTAAGCTGACTCATTATTCCATGCCCTGACAAATTATTACATACATCATTTACATTAGCAATAGATACTTCGGGCGAAACTTTCAACTTATATTAGAAATATTAAAGCCTAGATAACAACTTTAAATAGAGCCATAACATAACTATAAACTGAACAAATTTGAAGCAAACTTTTCGTTGCTATACTTGCAACATCTTCAGAGCAGTTAAGGTATAATTACAAGCAATCATAGTGATTTAACAATAACAACACTAAAAACATATAACATTACACGATATAGTACAAGATATATACAAATGTTATACAATTAAGATTAATATTAGTAGGATTAATCATACAAGGCTAAAGGCACAGAAGTAAGAATAGCATTAAGTGAGGGCTTATGTTTAGAGATATGTATAAACTTTCTCTTGGCAAAAGTTCAAAGGGTGAAGAACAGGTGGACAAAATGGAGAAATCTTCTGGAGAGGAGGATGACCAGAAGCCTGATGATGATCATGAATATTAGAAAAATGAAATTTTGAAAGAGGTTTACCAGTAAAGGCTGATGTGCTGATGAAATACGAACAGTTTCAGCAACATGCAATGCATTACATCATTGAAATTTGTATATACTGTATAAACAATATGCGATCTTAAATTTAAAGCAATGCGGTCTTTAAAGCGAAAAAAAGCCGAAAGTCATTGCATAAATCGAAAAATTTAACGAATTTGAATAAGTGCATAGGCCGAAGAAAATAGTTTGTACACCTGGGAAGGGAAGCACAAAAAGAACAATCTTTTTAGCCTTTTAGTTTCATTAGGCTCAGATCGAAGTAGATAACATGGTTTTTCAAAAATTTTGTTAAAAAACGATCTCACAATTTAAAATCATAATATTTTTAAATTTCTCAACTTCAGCATGAAAAGGTAGGTAATGGATCTTTTTCAGTTTCATATGTGAATTTGATATCAGCTAATAGCTTTGCCAAACGTGTTCTTTCCGCTGAAGTTCTCTTCATCCACCTTGGCTAGGGGGCTTAACTTTTTAATTTCACCATGACTTTCTTGTTCGCTTGAATTGTTGCACAGAAAACTTTGTAATGAAACAATCGCACCAGTATCTAAGATGGGCAAGGATCATTTTGTAGAAAGATGATCAAAGAACATAGCTCTTTCCGATCTGCGCCACTACAATGCACCGCATTGTGTATTTAATTCAGAAGAATTCTGAAGAATAATAATTCAGTTTTCGTTATGAGACCTGGGGCCGGTTGTATAAAAAGGTAGTTAAAGTTAACTGCAGTTAGCGTTAACTTCCCTAGTTAAATCCCAAACCGTAGTTAGTTAACTGCACGACTTAACTGCGTTGCACAAAACGCAGTTAGTCGGATAGTTAACTAATCACGTAGTTAACTTGCGTGGGGCTCGCGTGGGGCAGTTAACATAAATTAAAATGAATTAAGTCTTGTTTATGTAATAGTGGCTAACAAATTCGATTCAAAAATTGCAGAAGAATGCGCCTGATCTGTGATAAAAGCAATCGTTATACATTTTTTCGTGCAAATACAAACATTCACCATTATTGAAGAAAGTACTAATTCGTTGGTTTGTAAATTTCGACCTTAAAACTGGCCAAAACTTGTCTGGATCACTGGACGTCACATGTGCTAAATTGTGTAATTTGTTTGCCTGACTCACTGACGGTATCGAGAGTGCCAAGCAGATTTGCGTAAAGATGCTAAAATATTTAGTTTGCAAACATATGCTAATGAAGAAAAGCGAAGTCAATTTTGGGGACTGGTCATTGTTTGTAGTGGGGGTTACACTGTCACCTATTAGTTAAACAAGCAGTTATCAAACTCATGTCATAGAAGTGATGAAATACATGTGTGAAAACTTAATGGTATCCTTTTGTAAAGTTTTTGGCTATAGGTGGCAGTTTGTTACAGAAACTACTTCAATATTTTAATGGTTTAATCAGCAAGTTTTTAGCCAGAGAAGACATTTCTGTTTGGTGCAAACCCCCACCAAGAATAATGACAGGCCCTTACAGAATCACAGGATGAAAAATCAGATTTGCAATACATGTTCAACCCAGTGCCAAAATGCAAATGCTGTGAAGGCAAAACATTTGCTATATAGTGCAAATTTGATCATTTAAACACATATATAAATTATGAAAAACCAGGTTCACACAAAATTTGCACCTGGGTCCCAAAATGCAAATGCATCAAATGTGCACAAATCATTCAAATGTTTGGCAAATTGTTGAAGCAATATCTGTCTAAAAGAAGAATATATGAGATTTCAAATGATCAAGTTCGCACACAAATTTGTACTATATAATAGTAAATTTGTTGCCTTCATGTCATTTGCATTTTGGCACTGGGTTGAAAATGTATTGCAAATCTGATTTTTCATCCTGTGAATTGTACTATCCTTGGTTACCAAACTGCAGAGTTGGTCAGAGTTGCCCCCAAAATTTTTTGGGGAAAAGTGTAGTACCCCTGGGAAGTGCTTCATTATTTAAGCAATCAAAACTTAAATCTGCCCCAAATCTCTAAATTTTATTGTGTTTAATACCTATTTGGTTACTTTTGTACTGTTTTATACCCCTGCCCCCAGATTTTACATCCCCAAGATCTTGTAGAAAATTCTGCAGTATGGATAAATTTATCAATAAATATAAACAAGTCATTTTCATCATGAAACCTAATATGGGTTAGCCTAGATTAAAACCAACTTGGCTTGTTAAAGTTTAAATATTTCAATCTGTATGAGTTTATTCACTATTAGAAGGTACACTATATTTTTCAATATTGTGTTATACACAATAATCAATATTTATTTGATGTGTTGTTAGATGTAACAAAAGTCAATATACAACTCATGTCATATATACTGTATGTATTTGTATCATGTCTGAGGTCATATTTTCCCATGTAACCACAGTTGCCAAGCTTACAGGTATTTTTCAAGTTGAATTACTCAATTACATGTACACAAATTCAAAATGTCTGCCCATAAAGCAACTAATCCAAAACAAGGGAAGAAAACCAAAACAAAATTTTAATTCAGTAGAGTGCAACCTACTGGTTAATATAGTTGAACAAAATTTAGACACATTACGGGGCCAATTTTCGAGCACAATAACAAATGCCTAAAAGCAAAGGTTGTGTGAAACTAATTACTTCCCAGATTAACAGCTATGAAAAACGTACATGCACCAATAGAAATACGTGAAAATGGCAAAACATGACCCAAATTGACAAAAAAAAAACAAATTCTGGGATAATGCAGTCTCAATGGAAAACTGGTGGACGTCCTGCAGCAAGACCACCAAACACTACCACTGCTAAAATTATAAGTCTTTTAAGTGATGAGCCTGGTTTCGCTTTGTTAGTGGTCTCACTTCGCCGTCGATGAGTCGCCGGTCACGCTATAAAAAGCAAAGATTCTCGGCCAAATCTATAGCGTTTTAGGAGTTCTTTATCCCAGGGAAGTTGACGATTAAAAACTCTAAGTAAGCGTTGCCTTTCAGTATTATCTCGCTCATAAAAGTTGTTCACTCTTAATACAGCCGCCATATTTAACTAGGTTTTGAGAAGTTAACTATGCCATTGAGGATAGTTAACTTTAACTACTTTTTAACTGCAGTTAACGCTAACTGCTTTTTTGTACAACCGGCCTAACTACGTGGTTAAAGTTAACCACTATTTAACTACTTTTTGGGTAGTTAAAAAGCAGTTAAGTGCTTTATACAACCGGCCCCTGATCAGGAAAATGGCATTGTCATGTACTAAACTGGGATGATTATTATAGAACAAGATCCAAATGACATTCAAGCCAGAAAACAAAGTTTGACGTTTTTCTGTCTGGAATTAGATTGGATAAAGTAATTAATGATGAGTTATATATGGAGGATATTACACGGTTGCGAGAAGATATGGATTTTATGTTCGAGTGGCAAGAACAATATCTCACGAGTGTGTGCAGCGAACTCGGGAGATATTAAGTTTCTTGTACGTTTGCATGGTGAATACAATATACTTGTTAAGCTTTGTGGAAACACCACGTAAATTTATTATTGCAGAGCTTTCGATCCGTAAGCTCGGATCTTCATCAGTGCTATAATAATATGACTATTTGAATTCACACGCCCCTTTTTATACATAAAGTGTCGTGATTGTATGCTCGCATGATTTAAAAGCTAATTAAACGGTCAAATCAGCTACGTCATTTCTAACGTAGCGAAATGGTTCTAATTAACCAGCATGCGTGCGCAAAGAAGAAAGAGAAATTTAATTTTTAAATCAAATTAATTTAATTAAATTAATTTAATTTTTATTTTAATTATTTTTTTAATTTAATTTTTTTTTTGATTTTTTTTTTAAGATAATACACTTCATCTAAGAACTACCCTTTCTCCTGAGAATATATATGATCTGCTGAAACTATGTTTAACTACGACATGTTTTCAGTGGAGGGAGAAATTCTATGAACAGACACATGGTGCCCCAATGGGAAGTCCATTGTCACCTGTTATGGCCAATTTGTTCATGGAAGAATTTGAGAAGAAAGCGTTAGCCACCTCGACGTTAAAACCAAGATTCTGGTTTAGATACGTTGATGACACATTAAGCAGCTGGGCACATGGTCTAGAAAATCTCCATCGATTTCTAGAACACATTAATAGTTTACATCCTTCTATTAAGTTCACATTAGAAATGCAGAAGGAAGATAAAACTATACCTTTCTTAGATGTACTGTTAATTCAGGAAGATGGGTCATTAGGACATAAGGTGTACAGAAAACCAGCACACACGGACAGGTGTCTGCACTATAATTCATTTCACCATCCTAGCATAAAGAACTCAGTGTGTAAGACACTTATTAACCGAGCGAAAACAATTTGTGAGGTGGACAACATTGAAGGAGAACTTGAACATTTGAGAAGTGTTTTAAAAATGAATGGTTATCCTAAGAAATTCATAGACAATGCTATGAAAACACGACAACAGGTACGGGAAAAGACCGAATATCAGTCCTCTGTTAGTCTACCGTATATTGGTTCAGCTTCACATAAAATCAAAAGGATTTTAAAAGAAGCTGGCATTCAGTTATACCATTCTAGTGAAAACAAATTGTTTCGAGCACTCTGCACACATAAGGATACCGTTAATGAATTTCAGAAACCCGGTGTGTACCACATTCCATGTGAATGTGGTTTGGTATATGTTGGTGAAACTGGCCGAAATCTCTTATTACGTCTTAAAGAACATAAGACTAACTGCGAGAAAGAACAAACGAAGAAAAGCAATAGAAGCAAATCTTTAATCTTATCGTGGTGGATACCCAAGAAGAAGTGGAGCAGACAGACGAGCGAGTTGGTGTTGGTGCTCCTGGTGTTGGTGTTCCTGGTGCTGGTGCTCCTGGTGTTGGAGCTCCTGGTGTTGGAGCTCCTGGTGTTAGTGTTCCTGGTGTTGGTGTTCCTGGTGTTTGTGCTCCTGGTGTTGGGGCCCCTGGTGTGGTTTCAGAGATGGATTTTGCTGCAGCTGCCCGTGATTCCGGCGTGGGAGAACAACGAAGTCATCGTGTTCGATCAAATGAGCCGAGGACTCGTCGTCCCAATACGGTTGTCTTACATACTAAGGCGTTAGACACTGTGTCAGTTAAGGAAGTTATCGAAGCCGTTATTCGTGTTGTTGATGTAAAGGTAGTCAAGGCTGTGCAATCCATGCCACATGATCGCTACCGTGTCACATTTCGTACCAACGATGCTAAGATGAATTTTTTATCGCAGCCTTTTACAATCAAAGACGTAGAAATTGGCGTACAACCAATCGAAAGTCCGATTTTAGATGTCAGAATACTGTATGTTCCAAGTGAAGTGCCTAATAAAGTGGTTGCTGAATCTCTTGCTCAATATGGCACAGTCGAAACTATAGAGCGTGAAATGCTGACCGAACAAGGTTTCCCAACGATCGAAACTGGGACTCGAATTGCAAAGATGATGGATATTAAATCCGATATACCATGGAAATCGCGTATAGCCGAATTTCCAGTGGAAATTCGTCATAAAGGACAGCTTCCTCAATGTTTTCGATGCCGTCAATTAGGTCATCGTGCGAATGAGTGTCCAAATGACGTGGTATGTTTTAAATGTGGCATTGCTGGTCACACGCGTGATCAATGTTTTAAGTGTTCTCGCTGTGGCAAGTTTGGCCATGTTCGGGCAAACTGCCCTGAGTTGCGCCCTCCTCAGGAAGTACCTCGTGAGACAGCTGTGGTAATGGATACTGATCGGAATGGCGAATCTTCACAGGAAATACGGTCGCAGCCTGAGTCACACAATGAACAGCCACAGTCAATTTCTCAAGATACTCCCGAGTCTCAAGACCATCCTCCGCCACATGATCCCTCTACGTCCCGAGTTTCTCCTACGTCCCAGCCTCCTCCAGATACTCAAAGTTCACCTGAGCTGTTAGATACCAGTGTGGTTAGTTCTTCCCAAGGTGCCTTGATGACGGAAAAAGGAGATATGGATCTAGATTCCGATCCACTAAAGCGGAATCGTGAGAAGGCAGAGTGGACCTTAGTTCAGTCGAAGAAACCTCGAAAGCCCCGGTCGGTGATAACTCCTTATCGGTAATTTCCCTCAACGTTAATGGTATGCGTGATCCAAAGCGGCGTCGCCTAATGTTTGATTACTTATCTAAACATGTGTATGACATTGCATTACTACAAGACACAAGAATTCTAAATAAGCGTGAGTGTTTGCAATGGTCTGCCGAAAGCCGATGTAAAGGTTTTTGGAGCGTGGGTACGATTTACAGTGGTGGTGTTGGAATCTTGATTCGCGACCCGGCGAAGTTTGAAGCCATAAAGTTTGATGTTGACTATGATGGCCGAGTGTGTGTTTGTGATTTGAAGTTTAATGGAACACCTTTGCGGATCGTTAATGTCTATGTCCCTACAGTTGGTGCTGATCACTTGGAGTTTTTGTCCAATCTGGATAGATATTTGCTAACCAGTCGCAAAATCATCATGGGTGGAGACTTCAATTTCGTCTGAGACGTAGCTATGGATCGGTTTGGTGGTAACCCTTCCCATGGAAGCATTGGTAGTCCGGAAATGAAGCGCTTACTATCAAGATATTACCTGGTGGATATTTGGCGTAAACAACACCCGAAACTGAAAACGTGTACGTGGTCCAACGCAGATCGTTCCATAATGTCTCGACTAGACAAATTTTATGTATCTTCCGAATTGGTGGATGATCGGGCAGTCTTTGGGATCCACCCGTGCCATTTATCGGATCATGACTTGATTTCTCTTTCCTTATTTGATACGGATCATGTCATTACATGGGGAGGGGGTGTTTGGAAACTCAATACGTCTCTACTTGGTCATGCGAAATTACGTGATGCAATCAAATCCTTTTGGGCGGACTGGTCTGAGTCAAAAGCACTTTTCCAGGATATTGGGGAGTGGTGGGACGAAGGCAAATCTGAAATGCGAAATATTATTATTGAGAATAGCCAATCTGTTAAGAAAAAATCCAATGAACAGCGAGCTCACCTTATGAATCAATTTCACCGTCTAAGTGGAAAATGCAATTTGTCCCCCGAGGATTTAGCTCAATTACAACGAGTTCGTACAGAACTATGTGATCTTGATTGTAAACGATTGGAGGGAGTTAGAATCCGAGGTCGTGTCCGTATTATCCACAATCGAGAGAAGCCTTCTCGTTTCTTTTTTCGCCGAGAAAGATCCAATGGCTCCAAAAAATTGGTCAGTGCGCTTAAGACCGACTGTGGACGGGTTACGGATTCAGCAGCTATTATGCAAGAGCAAGTACGCTTCTACAAACGGCTATATACTTCTCAGCTTCTAGACGATCGTAATCAGGAAGAAGTTCACAAAGTTATTGACCGCCGTCTTTCCGAAGAAGAGAAACTATCCTTAGAAACACTTCTTTCCGAAGAAGAGTGTCTGCTTGCTCTCCACGCAATGCCAGCAAACCACACGCCGGGTTCTGACGGCTTACCCAAAGAGTTTTACGTTTGTTTCTGGGACATCCTAGCGAGTGACTTCGTGGCAATGGCTAACTATTGTCTAGATAAAGGGGAATTACCTCTCTCACTCCGACGGGCAATCATTACTCTGATCTTCAAAAAGGATGACCCTGAAAACCTTAAGAACTGGCGGCCCATCTCGTTGTTGAATGTCGATTATAAATTAATTGCTAAGGTGATCGCTCAACGCTTTCGTGTGGTCATGCCGTCTGTTATTCATCCTGACCAATCGTGTGCTGTCCCTGGTAGATCCTCTGACGACAATGCGACACTATTAAGAGACATTTCGGATTATGTCCATTCGAACAATCTCCAATGTGCCTTCATTGCAATTGATCAGGAAAAGGCTTTTGATTATGTTGACTGGAAATTTATGCACAAGGTTTTAGCTCGTATGAACTTTGGTCCTATCATTCGGGGCATCATCCGATGTCTGTACACTCATGTTCAAAGTGCGATACTCAGCAACGGTACTTTATCGGAATTCTTTGATGTTACGCGAGGAGTGAGACAAGGTTGTCCCTTGTCTCCCCTACTATTTGTGCTCGTTTCAGAATGCTTTGGTCAACTAATTCGGACTTGCAGCGAAATACGAGGTATCAAGCTCCCAGGCGGTCGTGAATGCAAGATCAGTCAATACGACGACGACAACACCTGCTTTGTGACCAATGACTGTGGTCTTCTCAAGGTGCTAGATGTATTTGAAAAATATGGTCGTGCAAGTGGAGCGAAGCTGAATCGAACAAAGTCAAAAGGTCTCTGGCTTGGTCGGTGAAGGCAGCGATCAGATTCTCCTGGAGGATTGATGTGGTCAGACAGCACTATCAAAATTGTTGGCTTTCACATTGGTGATATGAGCGCCGCACACAAAACATGGGATACGGGAGTAGCGAAGTTTTGCAAGGTCTTGTCGGAATGGCAGTCGAGATTCCTGACCCTGCATGGTAAATGCACTGTCCTCCGATCTTTGGCTGCATCATCCATCTGGCATTTAGTACGGATCTACCCACCTGAGCGAGCCGTCATAGATAGGCTAAAGACGGCGATGTGGAAATTCATTTGGTCCAATAAACCCGAGCTTGTAAGACGAGAAGTTTGTATTTCTGCCATCACGTCTGGTGGCTTAAATGTAATCGACATCGAAGTGCAGGGCAAGTGTCTGTTGATTCCGCGTGTACTCAAATTTCTTGAAGAAGCATCGGCCCCGTGGAAAGATTTGATGCGATACTACATTGGTCGATCTATTGGTGTCAACGATAACAGCAAAGCTAATGCAGATACTCCATCTACTTTTTACAGCATTGTTCTTCGTGTCTTGAGGGAACTCGATGTTGATCTGACGTACGCACAGCCAGCTCGATTTTATTATTCGAAGGCAATTAGTAACAGAATTACTCCTGTTCGACCAGCCTGTCAAATCAAGTGGGATCAGTACTTCCGAGGGTTAATTTGGAGTGATATTTGAAGCAGGATTCATTCGGGTTTAGAAGATCCAGTCCTACGTGACTTTTACTGGCGAACCGTACATCTCGTACTCAATGTTAATTCTTTGCTCAACAGCCGTAATCCCCGGATTTCTGCTACATGTTCGCGGTGTAAAAAGCGATGGGAAAATTTGTCGCATGCGCTCATTAATTGTTCCTTCGTTGCAGCACTATGGCGTTTTGTGCTTGACGTCTGTAACAGAATTGATCCGTCTATCACGACACTTTCCGAACGAGTGATTTTATTGGGTGAAACTGGATTGAATACAACTAGTGACCTGACGAGGTATATTATTTCAGCTGCAAAATTCGCCGCCTGGAAGGAAAGGAACTCTCACCAGTTTAACAATGCTATGAAGACTCCGTGTTTGCAATACTTTAAGACATATGTATCGAACAGATTGAACTTAGAATTTTTTGATATGGACAGAACACAATTTCAAACTCTTTGGTGTGTGAATGGAGTCTTAGGGAGAGTTACCGGCAGTAAATTTGTGTGTTTATTGTAAATAAGTATTTTTAATTGTACATACTGTGTTGCCCTAAAGGGCTTTTAATAAAAAATCGAGAAAGCCGAGCTAGAAAAATCAGCATTGGCTAAACACTCTTGGACATATGACCATCGCATGAAATGGAATGAAGCGTCCATTTTAGCGACTGAAAGTCATAAGTTCTCTCGCAAAATGAGAGAGTCAATTGAAATTGAAAAACATAGTACGATAGATCAAGAGGGTAAGCCACTAGACAGAACGTGGCGCGCTCTCTTTACAGTGCAAAACTAAATTTCTCTTTCTTCTTTGCGCACGCATGCTGGTTAATTAGAACCATTTCGCTACGTTAGAAATGACGTAGCTGATTTGACCGTTTAATTAACTTTTAAATCACGCGAGCATACAATCACGACACTTTATGTATAAAAAGGGGCATGTGAATTCAAATAGTCATATTATTATAGCACTGATGAAGATCCGAGCTTACGGATCGTGAGATATTGTTCTTGACACGAGAACACAAAATCCTTATATTCTCGCAACCGTGTAATGTTCTATTTGTTATATGGACATTTACAGTTTTACCGTCTTTCTTTCGTACAGCGAAAACAAATTTCTTCAAAATAGGCTGTAGCTCGCTAGGCGAAATATCCCCTATTTCTCTGTATTCTGTACTGTAGTACGCTGAAATGAATTCCTGGAAGTTACTGATGTCAATTATCTTTTTCCAATATAAAATGCTTTTCTATTTCTCCATATGTTATATTTGGTATGTTTTTCAGGGATTTTGTTCACAATTCTTTATTTGCATTTGCTGGTTTTGACCCAGGCTCATTTACTTCTGCTGAAGTGCCAAGTTTATCCTCCATATATATTTATATATCTAATTTAATAATATATTTAAAAATATGCTATTTGGAATATTATAAATTCAATACCTTCATTAAAGTTCTACAATTTTGTTTTACCTATGTATTTTGTTTATTTTATATTTCAGTGAAATTATATTGTATTTTCCTTGCCTAAATTCTTCAAAATTCTACGATATATTAATTTAAAAAGGTAAAACTTAGTCTTAACAAGCCCAAAATTCACAATTCAAATAATTTACAAATCTAACCTTTACGCTCGAGGATAAACGCGAGCAAATTACAACCGGGAAACAGCCACACAAAGGTCAAAAACCAGGTAATCAATTCATGTTTCGCTCACTAATATGATTCTATCTCCAAGTATCCCCTAAACCTAATCCTTAACCTTAATCAAACGTCTAACCCTAACCTCTTCTACCCCTAACGGTTGCCTTAGTTACCGAAACATAAATTGATAACCAAAAACCAAGCACTAGTTGTTTTAGGAAAGTAAACACAAAGTTGTAGGCGAGTTTTTGCGTCAAAGCAAAACAAAAGCTACAGTGCCACAAAGTCTAACTTTTCAATCTTTGACCTTTATAATATTTGAGTAAAAAATGTGTCAAATTGAAACGCTCGGTACAAAAGATCGGCAGGTCAAAACTGCTAAAAGCTTTACAATTCGAATAGATTATATATTAAGACAAAATGATATTGAAGTCTAGTTACCTGTACGCAAATCAAGTAAGCTACTCACCACAATATGTATGAAATAATGTGTCTCGTATTCTATTATTTTGTCAAACATGCTGATCATTCCAACATAAACTGAGACTGAGTTTTCTCGTGTTAAATAACCCCAAACTTAAGGCTCTGTAATTTCGACTAAACGGTCAATTTTCGAGACGAATACTCGTATATGTGGGGTTAATATCGTGCGATCGTTATCGGTAAAATGCTGTAAAAACAAAAAAGCTTAAAAGCACAATAGTGCGAGCTATTGCACCACAGTCCCAGCATGCTTTGCGAACACTGGAATTGCCTATTGTTTAAAGGCAATTGTTATACGAACGAAGAGAGCCTTATCAATGATGATATTTTTAAAACTATTTCGGATAAATTTTACCTGCATTTTTGGTTGAGGAGAAAAGGTTTAATTGCCAATTTTGAAGAGTCGATATGCTCAAAATATTGCCTAGGACACCTGCAAATAAGTCATATCAAGGACGGAGTTTTATGGCGCTGCCAAAAAAATATGCCAACACAAAATTTCAATGCGCAACGGAAGCTAGTTTGAGGGTTCACACTTGGTTATTATCGAAATCATCAAAAATTAATGTACTACTTGGTGTACAAATGCAGCAATTAGTTCCTAAAACAAGAATTGCGAATTTCATACAGTTAAACTATCGTCGACTGGTTTAATTTTGCACTAGAAGTATGCTGCGTTGTATTGTTGCAGAAAGATTCTGTACTGATTGGAGGACCCGAAGACCCAAAGAAATATATGAATCCAAGTGCAGTTAACAAAAATATGACAAGAGAAGACGAGGCTTATTTAAAAACCGTAGACGGTCGGTAGCATCTTTAATGGTCGGTAGCATCATTGATCTCGTTCCCAGATTCCTCTCGTCTCGATTAGACGAAGTTTTATTAAAAATAGATTAGAATTGTTTTGACGGTTTTCAGCTAGCTCGTTGTTAGCTCAGTCGTTTAGGCGCACGATTTCTAATAGAATAGACAGGGGGTTCGAATCCCACCCGAGGCTTTTTTATTTTTAAAGTTCGTCAAACTTGTAAGGGTTAGGTTTAGGGTTTGGGTCAGGGATTGGATTATTTAAAATTTTAAAACGCAAAATCCATTAGTTTTATCAGACACTTAGGCTTGGGAACGAGATCAATGATGCTACCGACCATTAAAGATGCTAGCTACCGACCGTCTACGGAATCTAAATTTGCGAAGACGAGTTGATGGAGCCTGGACTTTTAGCGTATTGAACGGGAAAGTAAGAAGCTGCTCCTTTCTACAGTTGCTGACAGATTTTCGGCCACCAAACTACGAATCATTAAAAGTTCATTCTTCAAGGGAGGAAACTCATCCCCAATTGTAGGAAGTCCTACGATTGTCTTACAAGGGAAGGCTACTAGATACGCCAGCAATATTTAACCTCATTTACAATGTTTTGGTGACGTCACAACAGGGATGAGCCATTCAAAGCTTCTCCTAAATACTTACCACCAATAAAATATTTGTGAAACCTTTTCAGTCCGTGCTAAAATCCGAAACATTTACCATGTGTGTGGTTAAAGGAGAAGATTAATCATTGTGCCGTAAGAAAAAAAATTGCGTGACCCCAGTTGTGACGTATCATGCATATCTACAAATATCCAAGATGGCGGACAACTAAAGATTTCAAATCAAAATATCTTACCAAATAAGGCAAAAATGAAAATTGTGTAATAGACTTCTACATATTGTTTTAGAGTCTCTTTCAAAAAAGACGATAAAAATTTTTCTTGCCATTTTCCTTTAAGTTTTAAGCTGTCTAAGAGAAACACGAGTTCGAGTTGCATACGCTTATTTTTTAAACACTGCGCATGCTTGAAGCAACAATATTCGACTTACATAGCGTTCACGTGCGGCCAGCTACATCCATGATTGTACCGTTTGATTGAGTTTGCAAATTCTGAGACGGGAGCCCATAACAATACATTCATTCGCATTTACTCGGGTACGGTAAAGTGTAAAATTTCCTGAAAGCCAGTCGAAATTATGTTTCGTCATATACTTTGATTTCGTCAAATGGGCAGCAAAATAATAAATGTACCGTAAAATCACAAGGTATAAGTATAACGTAATTGTATGATATAATGTATTCTGTATATAGAAAGTACTGTACATCTGACAAAATGAAATATTTTCATGTTCATAAGAAATAAGCAGTATGCTTCATGTATGTGTATTCGAACAATGCAGAAAAAATACTAAAACGTATAAGAGATTTGACAGGGCGTGGCTAGAGCGTTAATTGGGGGGGGGGGGTGTGTATTCATATATTCGTGTTATGACCAACTAATTTCTTTTGAAATCGGTTGTCATTAGGGTTAATTTCAAAAGAAATTAGTCGGGCATAACACGAATATATGAATATACACCCCCCCCCCCAATTAATGCTCAAGCCACGGCCCTGAGATTTGAGCTTATTAGGATTATAATACGCGATGACGAGCCTGGATATTTTTCTTGGGATCCAAGCTGTATAGTTTGTCGTATGTCGACACAATACAACATATATGTTGTATTGTGGGAGTGGCAAGATCTGAAGTGCTTATGTAATCATAATTTTTAATTGAATTTATTCTAAAAGGTTGACTAACCAATATTGAGAGGCAACATCCCCCCCTCCATATGCATGAACATCAAAATTTCAATTTATCATTAACATTTTTGAATACAACTGAGTCGAATGTCGAGTGCTTATTATTTTTTTAACGGATCTTTTGCAATCTAAACGGATGCGAAATTTGTCAGTATAGTTGAGAACTTAACATCTCCGAGATTGAAAGGAGTCAAGAAATAACAAATTTTAACAACCAGAATTTAAATAATTCTTTTTGACTGGAATGTCAAATGCTAATTTTTTTCCAAAGGTTTTTTCTTTTAAAACTTTCCCTTTCTGTAACACTTATCTCGTTCTTAAAAATATTCAATAAAGAAAGGGAAACAGGCAGTTTTACTTGTGCGCGGTTACAAAGCTCCCACCCACGAGTAACGTTGGCAATGCACGTGCACAATAATATAATATATCACAGCTATTGATTGATCAAAATGTAAATTTTTTATATTTTTTAACGAATATATATAACATACTAACTTATTTAATTATTTATTAATTTAGCTTTCGTTATTATATATTATTCAATATCTTAATGGCGGCATAGTTTAGCTCTAGCCCAATATTTAACCAGGTAGAAGCTGAAGGTCATTTGGCTGAAAAGTGGTACGTAGCAGTAGTTTCGGTACATCTCTTCAAGGAAATTAAACAGTATGGTCGATCTTGTAAACAGTTCCTGCAGGCAGTGTGAAGGCAATATCACGGGCAAGCATGGCAATTCTCCATTTAGTACTTCTGAAATGCTCACAATTCAGCTATCTCACAGTATTCTGGGGGCTATTGGCCTCGTTGAGAACATTGGTGTTGTCCTTGTTGTCTTAAGAAACCGAATCACTTTGCTTGATGTTCCATCAAATAGGTTCGTTTTCAGTTTGGCTTTAGCTGACACAGTAGCATGCCTTGCAGCTATTGCCGCAGTTGTATGCATTTCTACAGGAAGAAAATTTGACATTTTTTGTAGGATCATTCATTTCGCTTTATTGGTAAGTGTTGGAAATCTGTTGTTTTTGACATTCAATAGATTTTTTTCAGTGTACACTTCATTAAGATATCCTGCATTAATGACAGCAAAGCGAGCGAAGTTATTACAGTTGGTACCCTGGATAACTGCATTTGCGTTTTTGGGTTTGAGGCAAATTTGGCACATAACTAATGCTCAATTTGCAATGTATGCTCAAAATCTGTATTATACCGGGAGCATTTTTATGATCATCGTCTTCAACATATACATGTTGAAGCAAGCAAGATGCAAACGTAAAATGGATAGACAAATGGCTGGCTCGAAGCTAATCAAACGAGAATACCGCTTGATGATTCAATTACTTATTGTGAATGTGATTTTCTTCGGATCCTGTGTTCCACTGATGATCATATTTCACATTTATTTATCGAAAGAATCGCGTCAAACTGCATCTTATGCTTGCAAAGTGGTCTGGTGTTACTTCGCTGTTTTGCTGAACGCTGCCGCAAATCCTCTCGTTTATGGTAGAAAACTTCCAGTTTTTCAGCGATGGATAAAAAAACGCAAGCAAGAACGTCGTTTTCCATTCACTGCCAAGAATGAGACCTGTGAATGAGACGAGAATGCTTCCATTACTGCGGAATTCGCATGCATACTCGATATGAAGGTTCATCTAACAAGCCAACGCCAACGTTTGAAACTCACGTCCATGCTGTATGCTGTCAATGCAAGAGGATGACAATTTAAAATAACTTGCGGAATATAGCTAGCTAGCTGCGTACAATCTCAGTGGCATTGTACCAAAAACTTCTTAAAATTAATTGCAATAAATTATATTTGTACAGTTCTTCGTTTAGTTCTTGGTAGAAAAAATCACAGACAGAATCAGCTGATGTTAATTCTGGAACAGATAAAACAACCGCTTTATTTAATTAGGTGCACGAAATTCGCAATGCCATGTCTGCTAGATGTAATATTAGTTTCACACAGGGTGAAAAATCAGATTTGCAATACATTTACAACCCAGTGCCAAGATGCAAATGCCGCGAAGGCAACAAATTTGCTCCCACACTGCGAATTAATTGATTTCTGGCTTTCGACTAAGTTTGAAATCATTGTTTTATAGTCATCATCATCAGGAAATAATTGAAATCGTTTCCTGATGATGGCTGAAACTTAGTAGAAAGCTAGAAATAAAAAAATTCGGAGTTGCCGTTGTTTAATATTTTGTGCTTATATTTACTACTGTGTTTCGTCACCTTAATCTATTCGTTAGCGCGTTACTCGCGCTATACTTGATGTATAAATACTGCAACGATTTTCTAATCTGCAATTGAGTCTATTTAGCCATATCTCAAGGTAAGATCTGATGCAACAGCTAAGTGAAATGTATTGTATCTGTTTTTCTATGTTTCGTTCTACATATTGCTAAAAGTAAGTAAAATTCGTTTGGAAAATTGAATTTTTACGCTTTTTAAAATGAATTTGAATGAAAATTACTTTTGATCATGCCGCTCAAACAAAACAAAATCTGAAACAATTCACACCATTAAAACTGCATTAAGGCCTTGCTTGATATAGGACACACTACTAAGGAATATCGAAAGAGCTCCAACATGTAATCTGGCTGCCTTGGGTTTGTTCTCTGTGCTCAAAATCAATATTTAGAAAGCTTTCTACTTGACCCAGCCCTATTAAATAAGCCTGATTAAACCAAATTCCCCCTCCCCATTGGGAAATCTTAATTTTTAGTACTACCGCTATACAAACAGGAAAGACAGCTTCTTAATGATAGTGAAGACCGAAGATGGATTGAAAATGCATATATGTAAATAGAATAGCATGATTTAACTATTCCGTTATAACATGTATCGTGTAAATAAATACATTACAGTATTAGTAAAATTAATGACGATCTCATTTTTTTCCATTTCAGTAAATTATGTGTGATTATGAGCAAATATTCTTTTGACAGGTTTCTATATTTTCAACGAGAGCGAAAAATTTTAGTTTTAGAGAGTTTGTCAAAGATTTTCACACTAGATTGGGATCATCTAGCAGATTTAGTAATAGTCGTAGTTTTCCCCATTCCCTAAACTCACAACAAAAATCACTTGTGCATGCAAACTATCCTTAAACTTGCCAGTTTCAAAATAGCGGGGGGGGGGGGTGGGATATTTCAAAATAGATTATCAGTGAAGATGAAATCCACGACCATGGAAATATGCAATAATGAAAAGGGAATTTTCTTTCGATTGTTTGCTTAATGTTCCTCTCAAATTCTATTATATGGTGAAACATCCAAATGTTAAGGCATTGCCTTTCATCGTTTTAATGCATATATTGTAATTTAACAAATATCAAGAATTCAATGAACATTAAATAAAAATCCCAACTTTTCTTGCACAATAGAGCTTTAGGCATTATTGATAGGACAAAATTGAATTTTCTTTAGCACACGTATGTGGTAGGTAGGAAAAAAGAGCAAAAAAGCTTCAGGTAAATGACAACCTCACATTTTAAAAATAAAACTGCCCTTTGGAGACATTATATTACTCTCCCTTTTATTTAGTACCATGCGTCACAGCTGCCCTGTTTTTTGGGCGACATATATCCGCGCCTCAAAATACGACGCTTGCCGCGTTGTAAAAGTCATTTTAATAGCAGGAAAGCGAATGTCAGTTTCTGTTGTTTGGATCGAGATTTTATTCCAACTGAAGCTGAAATTGAATTCAGAGCTAGACTGGCAAACCGGATTGTCATCCAAAATGATTTTTCCATCTATTGCAACCTCCTTGGATAAACATAAAAATTAAATCTTTTGCATTTTGAATTGGGTCAGATCCATTTGCTTTTTAATTTGAATCTGTTCAGATCCATCTGCCTTAAACATTCCTCAGATCTAACCGCTCCTAACTTGAACAATGACAAATTTCGCCCCCATTGGAGGCTGAATTTTAGCGTCATGCAAACTGCTAATAAGAATATGAATGAATACATGAATGAATATGTAATTGTCATCCCCATAAAGTGGCTTTTCACAATCAATAACGGAACGGCAATTAAACACACTACACAATTCCCACGCAAATAACGAAATCAAACCTGTTACTTTTAAGCATTTTTAGGCAAGTTTCGTGCGCAAAAAATTTTTAGCGTGCTGTAAAAGACACAACCTCAAGGGTTCTGCATGTCACACTTTCTTCTATTTGTTCTACATTGCAAGTACACAACTAACAATTTAAATAACAAATCTCGTATATTCAACCGCTTCACGAAGTAGAAAGTGATTTCAGATTTTTTATCTTGTTTTAATACACCCTGTAGTCCCAGCCCTGTAGTGAACATAATTATTCACACAAACGGGCTGCTCATATTCACATTCACATGTGCAAAAACATGGAAATATTATAAAAATGTCGTCTGTGCCTGTTTGCAGGATTAATCAACGCCAGGCTTTTTCAAAATAGCTAGCAACTTTTACAATTATTTTTGCTTTTTAGCGATAACATTGCTAAACTGTTGTATTAAAATATACACACGATGAAATCACATGGGTCACGTAATTTTTTTGTTGCTAACAATTGTTTTCGTTGCGATATATTCTCGGAGTCTGTCGTCAAAGTTTAGTGAAGTAGTCTGCTAATAATTTGTTGTCAGGAGCTGTCATTTCTCCTTTGGCTTTGTCATCTATGCTTCGATCACCAAACATAGATCATGTCACCTTAAAAAATCAAGAAAGGGAATATATATTGTACTAAGTTGAGAATATACTTTGTGATTATTATAAACAAGACGCTCCGCAATACGTTAAGTCGCTGGGGCTTTACAAATCAGGCTTGAACCATAGATATCTCATATACACTAGATGATGCATCCAGCACTGTGGGCAGGCGAAAATTGAAGCCAGATCGCATGCGGTGGTCGTTCTCACAGCGTTGACACGGAGCATGATAATTTGTGTGTCTTGTATTGCGGAAAAGTTGACAATAAGTCTTCTTTTAGGCAGCTAAAAAGTATTTGATACACAAATGCAAAAAAGTATTGTGTTTTCCGTAGCATTTTTTTTATGAGTAGCAACGAACAATATGGCCAGAGCCTATTGTTATGGGAGGATACCGCTGAGATTTTTGGCTTCACTTTTTGATATACGGACAGTAAAAAGGCAAACATGTTAGAAGAGAACGTTTTAATATACGTGTAGGCTATTCAACGGCTTTTTACTACGTCTCGCGAGCTGCGCAAGGAAAGATTCAAATGCACCTTGTGCACATTTTCTTCTAGGCAGACGGACGCCTAAGTAGGTGTATTACTTGAATATTTTCAAAGGTCTACTAATTTTATACATCGTATCTTTAAACATAATAAAATAGAGTGTCGTTCTTTATAAAGAAGTCAGCAACCACTGGGTTCACTGGACATTCATAGTTTACGAAGACTATTTCTACCAAATTCCCTAATTTTATTCGATTTTATTTAATCAATCTCTTAAGCAAGATTTTGCGTTTTTACGTGCCCGAATTCTCGCTCGGATGTAAATTATAGGTATTGATTGTAGATTCGTGGATATTATTATAAATCGACCGGGTTGGAAATCGCTCAACATCTTTTACAGTAGATCTACCAAGGCAAGTGCCGCGTTATGCGAGGTGAACTGAAAATGTGGCTGGAAAGTTAAGCATGAAATATAAAATACAGTAGGAATCTCCATTTGCGAGTGCGAAGAACCTTTGATGAAATTTCATTGTAAACCAATTCAATTGTAAACCAAGTCAATATTCCTGAATATATCCTAAAACGCAGAGTCATTTGTGAATGTTCGTTATTATTCAGCAAGTTCGTTACTGTAAAAAAAATACGAACTAAACAGCCTCTAATTAAATTAGTGCAAGCGGTGAACTCAGATCGTATATTAAATGTAATATACGATCTGATTTCACTGCTTGCGCTAATTTAAATACCGTACGCCTACATCTTTGCTTAAGTTTATTTACCTCGAAAAAATTGCAATGGTCCACTTTGTTTCTCTCATCGTATTTTTAGGAACTGCTTCGTGCTAAATCTGGCTGTGATTCAATTGAATGTCTTATTTAAGAAATATAAAACATTTTTCCTGTTGCTATACAGTTATATCAACACGGAAAAACGAGAAATTGTGCGGAAACACGACGCCCGCAGGGGGGGGGTGTTTTCGAGATTTCGACAAGGCAATTCTTGAAGAAACATTTAAGGCTTGGTAAAAAAGACGAACAAAGAAAGTCATTTATAGGAAACTGTAAGTAGCGAACTGGCTTTATTAGGGAGTTTAGCAATATCGGTACATCCTCAAAAATACCTTTACGAGTGTTTTTTCTCTAGCAGTAAAGCCCCTTTTACACGACTAAATTTTCTTTGTCAAATTTCACGTGTCAAAGGCTTTTTGACCGTGTAAATTAGGGGTTTTGGGTAAATTTACAATCAAAACACATTTGGTACATGAAATCTGGCAAAGAAAATTTTTCGTGAAAAAGGAACCTAAATGAATTTCATTCAATTGTTCCAATAATAGCTATTTTGGCTTGCACGAATTTGGTACTTCAATCAGGTAGAACAGTTTGCTTTTTGTCAAGTACCAATCGGTTGTACTTTGCTTGTACACAAAACAACAAAACTGTCGTTGCGGAACATGTAACCATGGTAACCCATGTCATCCATTTTGCCCCAAAATTTCCCATAGAAACAATCAAGAATATGGCTTGAAGAAAGTAGTCCGTAAATTTCGTCACCGAGGAAGTGATACCTTCGGCGACTGGGTAGGCAATCTCTGCTCCGAGTTCAAAGAAAAAGGGCAGAGCTCCATTAACGAAAAATCCAGTGAACCCAAACACGATGCAAAGTAGTAGCGCGCGAAATGGGATTACTTTAGAAAATATAAGGCACATCATAAGCATTGAAAACGATGCGAAAGCCATGAATAAGATCAGAAATTCCTTCAAATAACTTGAGAAGCGTCCTGAAAATCTAAAAAAGAAAATGACAAGATTTGCTTCATTCAGAAAAAAACGTATTGCTACTCTATCGCAGCCAAGATGGCTCAGCAGGTAAAGTTGCTTTAAAATTGAACAAACATCTGGAATTAGAGTGAGTGTAAATGTCAGTGATCCTTTGCGCTCTTGGCGGCCCAGAAATGACCGACTGGCTACATATTTACAAGCGATCATCGCAATTATTTTGTTCCAGTCCGTATTTATCTAAATTGCGACTGAAAACCAAGTAAGTGATTTCGGATAACTCGACTTGGAGTTAACCTGTTACCTTAAAGAGTTAAAATGAAGCTTGATTATACATAAACTTTCAATGGACCATTCCCCACTTCGACAAACTTTTATATTCGAAACCAATTTTAGCATAGTTGGAAAGAGCGTCCTAAATTTAGTGAAATTGTGAAATTTGGTTGCAAAATATTGTAAAATGTCGAAAATATAGTCCTGTAAAGTTTGCGAATTTTGTATACTTTTGTATTATAGGAACGGAAAAGCGTTACCACTATGTGGGAATGTGGTAATGCTTTTTCCCGCGTAATACAAAAGTATACAAAATTTGCGAACTTCACATTACTATATCTTCGACATTTTACAATATTTTGCAACCAAACTTCACAATTTCACTAAATTTAGGAAGCTCTTTCTAACTGTGCAAAAATTGTTTTTGAATTTAAAAGTTTGTCTAATTGGGGAATGGTCCATTAAATTGACACTGAGCCAGCGTGATGCAAATTTAAATACGAATTTACAGTACAGTACAGTGCAAATGTTATGGGCACCTTTTAACTAAATCGTCTTTATGCTGTTGACGATCTCCCCAGTTTTTTTTTCGATAGATGACAATGAACGTCACTATTCTACATAGCGTTATCATGATAAGCATTCGTTGTGGTAGTTATTACATGCGTATGCTGCATCACAACCCGATTTGTCGCATCAAGATTTGTATTAATCATATATTTATAAACCAAGACTTATACCAGTATGCCAATAATCTTTGCATAGTACTACTGTACAACTGCTAAAAAACGGTATTTGTAAAATTTTAAAGATTGCTGAGACACCTTTCGTTAAACCCTTTGTTCTTGTTATGTACGAAAAATTTATTGCACTGAATGTTCATCGGAAGTGGTTGATTGTAAAATGATACGGAAATCATTCGCACTTATGTTTTCTGATGGCCAATGGCGTAACATGCATGACAATATAACCTGGCTATGCAAATGTCAAATTATAATTATTAATCATTTCTTTAAAGTGCCCATGACACGAATATTTTTATTGTATAATGAGAAAGAGTATTTAAAACTGTAATACAAGTTATTTTGTATTTTTGCGCTGCAACGTTTTGTTGATGAAATATTTGTTTGAATATTTTGTTCCCTTGACTAATTACGTCACACTTTGCATAATGAGGCATCAGAAAATAGATTATAAAGTTGTTTTCCTATAAAGAGACGACGTACAAGATTAATGGGATGCTTATGTTTGTCCTTAATCAAGATATCCGTTCAATATTACGAGAATTTTGCTCATTGAAGAAATAGATAACTGGTATTCAACAGCAACTCATAATGCAAAGTGTGACGTAAATTAGCCGACAAAACAAACAATTCAAACTATACAAAACGTTGCAGCGCAAAAGTTTAAAAGAACTTGTATTACAGTTTTAAATACTCTTTCACATCATGTAATAAAATTTTGGTGTCATGGGCACTTTAAGAAAGGATTGTTTTCACAGTTAATGAACAAGACGATATTCGCAAATGGTCGGTTTGGCTAAAGTACTTACAAAGAGAAAAATATCCCTGAGAAAGCACCACTGATAACTGCTATAAATCCTAACCATCCAGCAAATTTTTGGCCCACACTAAATTCCTCCAAATTCTGATCTAAGACAGAACACCAACCGCTGTACACGCCACAACTTACACCATATAACGAGGCCAGCAATACAAAATTAAAATTTTTTGAAAGTTTTAAAATTCCTTGTTTAAAGTCTGCTCGTTCAGTTCCCGATGATCGACTCGGAGGCTTTGGTGGCCTATCAGGAAAATGAAGAAATATTCCAAGGAATAAAAGACCCATAAATCCAGCTTCCATAATTAACATTGCACTAATTTGGCTAAAATATGTCATTTGTTGCCCTGTGGTTAAAACATATCTACCATTCTTGCTGGTGACGACAGTGTCAGCAACATCATCAACCAGGAATGGACCAACAAGAAATGACAGAGCAGAACCAATTGATGCACTACCCATGATAATAGCGGTTGAGATTGTTCGCTGGTTGCTAGGAAACCACGTCGCTGATAACAGCACACCGCCTGATAATGGTATAGGCGCAACCAGTCCAGTGATTGCCTGACCACAGCATACCATGACGGTAGAGAATAACCAGTTGTTTTCAGGTGAAAAACATCTTAAAAGCGCTCCAATAAATTGACCTCCAGCTGCCAGCAATGCAGCAGTACGTAAACCTGATAAAAATATATATCATTAGTGTATTAGTACGAAAAACTAGTTCAATAAACACAATCTACATAATAATTAATATAATTTAAAACACTTCAGGAAAACACAAAAGTAATCCCAACTGTAGCAATGGTTTTATACCTGAGAAAAGGAGATGTTACGATTATAATTATGTTGTTATTTCAAAATACTTTCAACGTGCTCTTCACTATTATTTGTTATTGTGCGTGTTCTTTTCCATACATGTTGTCTTCTGCCTTACGTCTACCAAAAATAAACAAGAGCGCCTCTTTTCAAGAGATCATCTTTTTTAATATCTGGGTGTCCACATTAATACGTAAATTTACCTCGACATGCAATTGTTTAATATTTTTCCAGAGAAACTCCAACCTACGCCGCAAAGGAAGAAGACACTAAAGAATGTTTGGCCGGCAAGACACTGACAGTATAGTTCAGGGGCCGGTTGTATAAAACTCTTAATAACTTTTTTAATCACTGTTTTGTAGTTAAATAGTGATTACGTACAAAATACGTGGTTCTGATTGGTAGACGTTTCCACAAATCACAGTTAACTTTAATCACCTTCTTTATACAACCAGCCCCAGCATGATAAATTGTATTGTATCATAAGTCACGGTTGGGGGTTGGCAAACCATTTTAACTGCAAACGAATAAAGGATTCCAAATGAATACCACTTCGGTGTTAAACAGTAACAGGTAAAGCTATGGAAGCTCTAATAGACTACTTCATTCCTTACGAATGTTCGTTCGCAAGATTTGTAATGTACAGTACGTGGTTATGGCGTTTTTCAGAGGGTCTATCGTTGGTCATAAAGTAATTTAGACAGGAAAAAAGTTTTCCGTGGACCGTATGAAAAAGGGCAATTCAGGGCAATTCGGGTAAAATGCGATAAAAAGATTTTATCATTTCTCGTTAAATGCCTTAGCTATGCGAGATGTGCATGCACATTTTACCAGAATGCGTTGAGGTCGGAAATCGTTTAAAAATCAAATTGACGTCTGTTCAAGGACAAGCATGATGGAGAGGTTACTTCCTTGACTTTTTTAAGGTTTCATGTCCTCGGGACGGGGGGGGGGTGTGCTTGATGCCCTCAATGTATTCTTGTAGAATGTACATCCTACACGTTATGGTCAATTGCAATTGTAGTTGCATGCAAATGTGTAGCAGGTCTATTCTTCAAACACAACTAAAACAGATTTTTACTGTGAAGAAAATACAGTATGTCTAAAATTAGTCTCAACCTTGTAATATCATGAGACAAATTGTGGAGGGCAATATTTCCAGTAACCACTGTTTGTTATAAGTATACACTAAAAATATCACTCAGATAGTAAAAAATAATATCGATAGTAAAAATAGCTTCCATATTTACACTCCAGTGGTGGCTGCCTGCCACGAAAGCAACCTAGTACTGTTTAGTCACAATAGTTATCCCAGATTGCTGGGATAAAGAATAATTCAGTCATTAGGGTGGGTATATGAAGCTGATAGTTTACATCTCAATGCATGTGTGTATAAATGCTGGTAACTAGATGGAACATCCATGAAAATAACCTATCGATGTAGTTTGTCTAGCCAAAAAAATAAACAAAAGTTTTATTACAATGTTTGTCCTGACAAAGAATTTGCATGTTTTCCTATGGATACTCACACAAGTTATATATTGAATGAAATATGTTTTCTTCGACCAAGTCTATTCTAAATAATATTTTTTTTCTTGCAATCATTTTTTTTAGATTATTATTTTTCCCAGGTTAAAAGACCCAGTCAAGGCTACAAATATATATACAATAATTAATAATACAGCTGGTCTGCTTCATGTGATAAACAAACATGTTGCACAGAAAAAGGTATTTAAAGTCCTATTGCAATATAAAATGCTAATGCAGCAGTCTGGATTATTGTTCAGACCCTCATTGTCCAATTTCATAATATACATAATATGTTTTTTTAGCACTCACGCACTCATAATGCACTCACACTCTTTAGCACTCATAATGAAAATTACAATAACAAATTTGAGTATGGTACGTTTGCTGACAGCAGTATTCAACTGTCCCCTGAGTTGACAATCAAGGGTAGTTGAGCACAGGGGTGATTTTTTTCTTAGCCACATTACAAAATTAATATATTTTCTGCTAATCTCCAGCTTCGTTATTTAAAATGTTATGTTACAAATCTTTGCACACTAACTAGCATTAAAATTTCCTGCGGCAGGTTAAAACTTTCCTGTTGGTACTGTTCATGTGCTGGCCTATTTTCCATCCCTGACTGAGCACAGTCACATGACAAGACCATATACTAGGGTTCTTTGGCAGCAGGAAAGCACAAGGAGCTCAGATAGATGCCAAGATACTTAGGGAATATACATGAGACTAGTGAACATAGAAAGTAATTCTATGTATTATAATTATACATAACAGTTTCTCTGTATAATGCTGTCAGGGCATATCGAAGATAATAACTTCCCAGGAAAGAGCCTTTCCTAAATATATCGATTTTTTTTAGTCTCAGATTTTTAGCTTTTTGGACACTTTTAACTGCATTACTAACACTGGTTACATTTCTAGTGTAAAGCAGGACAAAATCTACTTGTCTGTACATGTATTCCAACCACTGTAAATACCCCCCCCCCCCCCTTAAAGTGTCATGGTCTCCTACATACCTTTAACATCCATGAGCCAGCCAAGTGGTACAATAGTAAGACACGGAGCTATACATCCCAGTGCAGGCATCAAAGCAATCATAAAGCTATCCCATTTATAGACAGCCCTAGCTGTACTCTGTATTGGCGACCAAGTATTATACATTATACCTTGACCAGCACATAGGAAAGAAAACATTGCTAATATATACCATCGTTTATTGTAGACTCTGACCTCATCGACGAAACTCGATTCCTTGATCGCAGAGTCAGAGAAAGTCAGTAATCTTTCACGGTCATTGCTCGCTTTATCACCCGCAGTCATCTTTCTAAACCAACTCATTTGCGATTGATATTAAACAAGGGAAATCAAAGTACACTATCCATAGAAGAATTATAATTCGATGAGGTATTGTTTATTGCAAAACTTAAAAATATTCTTTGTAAATCGGCTTTATAAACCATTGCTGATTCATCGTTGACATTTGATTTGACACGTTTAATTTCATTGTTTTGCAATGTGTGGATTACTTCATCTTGCATGAATATTACAGAGTTGCCATACATAAATGCATGAAGGTATTAAAAGTGTAATATTTGGGGTTTTTTCGTCAACTTTTTTGCTATATCCTATTTATTGAGTGTGGAATTGCGAAAGTTTGTTCGTTCAGTTTTGTAGTTTGAACATGCGAGACGCCTGCTAAGGCGTTTCGGAGAAGGAAATGGGCACAAGGTGAATGTTGTTCTGGCAGTGCTCAGAAGATCGTAAAGCCATTCTCTGGACTCCCAAAGGGCTATACCATCTAATGGTGGCAAAAGTCAGGGTAAACTCTAAACTTAACAAAATTTTTAGTACTAACATGGTACAAGTGTATACTGGCTTGTAGGTGGAAACACGCCAGAAACACCCATCGTTCCCATATACACTGTATAGCTTCGCAAAGAAACAGTGAAATTAAAGGAGCAGTGTCACATTTCACGCATATTTTATTTCTTTATTTTCTCGCTATTTTACGAATTTCTTGCAGATTCAGTTTGATTAAAGTACATAAATTGCATTATTTTCACCTTCTTCTGTACTCAAGAGACAACAGATGTGCGCTCTGTTGCTTTTGTATCATCCGAAAATATCGAATTTCAGAAAATGCTCGCCCTCCTTAAGGACGCCATCTTGGATTTGGAACTTGAAAACGAACGTGGCCCAACGCTTTCAAGTTTACTATGCGCAGAAGCATATGGGTGAAATATGACACTCTCCTTTAAGGCCCTGCTTACGCATATATCGATTCGTTTGTGTCCGCAAAAAGTTAGTAGTTCAAATCTGGCAAAACACGCAGATTTTGCACGAGCTATCTCACATACGGGATTGGACGACACGTTTATAAAGATAACTTTTGAATAAATTGTGTAATAACAATAAGATGGATGAGGTTTTTATGAAATGATAGTTGATTAGGGCGAAGCCCGAATGAACTATTATTATTGGAAATTGTGAGCTAGTAATCTATTTGTTTTAGTAAAATCAGAGATCGATTCGATCTACATAACATATTCAACATGAAAATTGATTTTGGGCAATTTTTTATAAAAGTCTTAACGAAAATGATTTTTTCGATTCGCTAGTCGCTATCTATTCAGGAATAGATAGCGAGTAGAGTAGCCAATCAAAATACCACATTTACAATGGTATACTAGTATTTTTTTATTACTATATATGATATTGATGCTGGTCCCTACCCCAATATCGTTGGTCTACTGGAAGGAAAGCTTCCCCTAATGTGGAAACGCTGACATTATTCGAAACATGCCTGCACGTAGGTGTCATCACTTCGCCACTGAGTATTCACTAAATCTTCATCAAAACAAATCTTTACATGTCTTATGTTCTGTTTGTGTAATCCCCAAAGTTTGCATAGTGCTAAGCAATGTTTATATAGTGCTCAGTCTTCAGCACACGTCAGAGTTCATCTCGTTCCCAGAGCAATGCCTGTTCGCGGATTGAGATTAGCATTGGCTCTGACACAGTATGGGGAATGGACAGTTGCCCACTCAATTGAAGTTCGTATGTCCACGCATTTACCATTACGTATTTCATTACGATTATACAACCAGTCAATTGCATTTTCTGGCCAATATTAAGAACGCTGTACAGACTGGTGGCAGCCATGCAGTAAACTGCATAATGATAGGGTGCCTTCACTCGCACTGCTGAGTGGTCCTACTGTCCATTCGCTATACTACGCCCCTCTTGCAAATCAGCTCTTGCTGAAGGGGTCAGCGTAGTAAAATAAAGTTTTGCCTACCTACCTACCTACTGTGGTTCTGTGGAAATAGAATTCTTCTTGTGCTGTGATTGGTTTAAACATTTATCAACAATTTTCAGTAAATAGAGCTTCAGAAGTAAGTTTTAAATGTAAAAGGCCTGCCTTAGTAACATTGGTTCCACCCATAGCAACACGAAAGTTTCGACCAATAAAAACATCAGATCAAGTTTCATAGTACGTAACAAACGTGTAAACAGCGTACGGTGCACGCTCAATTGCAAATAATAGCGGTAAATCTCGCTGAAAATTATTCGAGTCAAGACGGCTCGCAAATCTTGCATGCCTTACTGTATATAAACAAATCGTTGTATGTGACTAAATATAACAAATTCTAGTAGGTTTAATTAAACCATGCCCGTTCCAAAATAGTTTGTCTATTCAAAATAAATACATTTAAACTAATAACGGCAAAAAGTTAGCGTAATCACCATTGTGCTATGCTTGTTTACCAAATCGGTAGTATGCATTTCCGTCTTTGAGCAATCGGGCTTTGGAGCATGCGCACAACAACAGAGCCCCCAAAATTTAGGAGTTCCGTTTTTCTATTTCCCAATGAATATGACAATGAATATCTCAGCCCGCAAAGAGGCATTGCTCTGGGTATGAGACTGTCCGTACAGGGAATGTCGGCAACATGGAAAACACCAAGTTGAAGTACCGGAACCGGAATGGCTGAGTACGATATATCCCAGAGTATGACGTGGAATGACACAGAATATTTAATGACACAGAATAAAAATATAAAAACACGAAGTCATTTGGAAAATGCGCGGACTGTAAGAAATATGGAAAGTAAGTCTGCCAAAAAGCTCCTTAATTGGAATATTTCTTCCGTAGCGGATCTAGCGTAAGTCAAAATAGATTACCACAGCTCATTCTAGGATATATCTACATTTTAAAATACTTTCAAAGCAACTTCATTGGTTAGATTTTATTCTTTTGAAATTCATAACCTATGACATTGTTATAAAGTTATTTTGAATTTAGCTGCTATGATTTATTTTGACTTACCCTGGATCCGCCACTGTTAATTTCTTAAATATGGACAATCAACAGAAATATGGAAAAGCAACTGATTAAAGCTGACTACTAATTGTCTGTTAGTTTATTGTATTGATTAAGGTTATTTTTAATCTGGTCCTGCATTTTAAAGTGAATATAAGTAGCTAAAACAATTTTTAATTTCAGTGATCGTTTGACATTTATATTTGGACTGTTGTTTTTTTAGGTTCACTTTTAAATAGACCATATTAAAATATGCGCACCTTGTGTTATTAATTAAGGCTACGTGCACACGGGGTCGTTTCCGAGCGTTTTCATTCCGAATTATTTCGAAAATCTTCCGACTTGTTGATATAATTTAGTAAAAAACAGCATAAGCCTCGGCTAACGACAAAAACTAAAAACTTCATGGGATGAGAATTTTTATAGTTCATATCGTTTTCATTTTGACTGTTGTGAAAACACTCGGAAACGACCTCGTGTGCACATAGCCTAAGTCGATAACGAAAGCATGAAATGTCGCTCAAATATTTACAAGAACAACTAAAGATAATAGTTATAGATAATAATTATAATTTAATGCACAAAAGTTAACATAACATCGATAAGATCAGGGAAAATCGCTGAACATTTTCCAAATAATAAAAAGATAAATACAATTGCATCCCGTGTTTTCTGTGTTTAAGAAGTTAAATTACGAGAATCCGACCCCGCAACCCTGAATCCGTTACTCCGACCTCTGGTATTCTATGTTACGATGAAGCGAGTCTGGCCAGTGGCCACACAGAACGTTGACAAAACTAATGATATCGCGAGTCGCGCTGAATTACCGTCATATTATACGAATCAAGATTCGTGCTCTGCACCGTACACATATTTTATACCCAGATCTCTGGCACTTCGGTCACGGTAACATAGTACACAGGCTCATGGGTAGTTGTGCGTTGGTGTAGCGGCACATGCATTTGTCGCGCGACAGTTTTGTCAGGAAACATTCTTTGTAAAATATTTTAAAAAGGCACCGAATTTCTTGGTATGATTCCACGAGAACTAGCATAATCCCCATTTATCATTTATATTTTGGCGGTTTTAAAAACGGATAGCTGATGATGACTTCATTTTATGTGGACACACCCTTAGATCGTCCCACTTAACTGTCAAGGTGAACGGCAAATTCTGGGTCCAAAAGGGTAAAGTTAAATGACACTCGTCGAGTGCCACTTGAATATTCGAATCTCAATCGCTTTTGAGATTTTTCACAAAACACGATTCAATGTTTAAAGCACAGTGATATCTACGAGGGTCCCACCGTCCCAATAGGCTTATTCAATCCTGTATCCCGCTTATGTTTTTTCGACTCGTCTCATTTAGTAAAAATGTTTCAAACAGAATGAAATAAAGGGAGCATAGTTATTGTGAGTTCCGTACACATGACAGCATTTCCGTAACGTTTGGTTTGCATTTGGTTTGGTTTAAACTCAGGCCCCTTGCTAGAGCGTAAAGCCGGTAAAGCAGGAAGTGTTTATTCATATATTCATGCTGTAGACGACAAGTTTCTTTTCAAATCAAATTCAAATTGTCAATTTGAATTTGATTTGAAAAGAAACTCGTCGTCCACCGGCCAGAACATAAATATATGAATTTACCCCCCCCCCCTCCGCATTGTCGCTGTAGCTACGGCCCTGTTTAAACATGAACAGAGGCATAACTGTACAAAACTTAATATTAACATTAATCTTTCTCAGTCGTGTCACACTTCACGGCAGTGTCATTCGTTTATCTAGATTCATATCTCAATGTATACTATTATATGCACCGGCAGTTGTCTGAGAGATCAAACAACCGTTTAGCCTGACTTCCTGTACGTCAGTTCAGATTCTTTCAACAATATTAGATTAGCATACACATTATATACATTTGCAAAAGAATTTAATGCACGGCTGCACACATCACTCGACATATCATGATTGAAATTTCCGACATCAAAATCGCGGTATATATATAACGTATTTTGCGTTAAACCACAAGGAAGAATTATCCAGTTCTGCTTTGGTTAATTTGGGGGAACGTTTCCTGATCGATCACATCTAAAGTTACAATTTTTGAATACTGTTTGCTTGTGCAGATCAATTGTCACTCCGTGGGAAATCATCGATAAATAATTACGCGGAGGATACACCAAGATATTTGTTTGTTATACGCAGGGTCAAGTCTTAAAGACACAGTTTACTTCAATATATCGGATTGACTTAGAGAATGGACTTTTTGTATCATATCTAATGGACATTAAGACAGACAGTGCTCAATACTCAGTACCTTTCTCATACAATATACTCGTGCTCGTACGTTGAATTACATTATAACTTCAATTATCTCATTAGGATCATAACGAATCCTTGCCATGGCTTCAGCTGGGACAGTCGTGGAAGCTTTCTTGCTGGTATTCGTATTTATCGGGGCTCTATCGGGCAATGTAATGCTATTTTACATCGTGGCAAAAGTTCGTAATCTTCAGACTAAAGGAAATGTGTTTATATTAAATCTAGCGGCCGCGGATTTACTCGTGTCTGCCGTAAATCTTCCCATAACGATTGTGACTGTCATTGCCGAGGATTGGATTATGGGTAGGACAGTTTGTCTCATATCTGGCTTTATAACACTGCTCACGTTTGTCGCTTCGTGTATGGCATTGTCAATGATCAGTATAAATCGTTATCATGCAATAGTATGCTGGACTTCGTACGAAAGCACCTACACAAAGCGAAAATGCGCTTTGTATGTATGTATTACCTGGGCTATAACTATTGCTTTGTCATTGCCTCCGTTTTTTGGCTGGGCAAGGTTTGATTACGACCCTGGACAGAGTTATTGCTTCGCTGAATGGACGGCGAGCAAGTCGTACACAATATTCATGATATCTGCTTGCTTGATGGGACCATTATCAGTCATGAGTTATTGTTATGTGAAAATAATTCGTTTTCATAACGAAAGTACTAGAGACGTGATAACTGCATCAATGTCATCAACAGTCAGAGCGACAACTACAACGTTGAACGTAGAGGATCCTCAACTTAGGAAGCGTCCGAGTAAGAAACGTCTAACAAGAACGATCATCACATTAATTGTCGTCTTTGGATTTTGTTGGTCGCCATTCGCGCTTATTATGATAGTCCAGGTGTTTTCTGATACCTATGTCCCTCGGGCGTTCGATTTTGGCTCACTCCTGCTGGGTTATCTTAACAGTTTTTTGAATGTGATTGTTTACAACGTCACGAACGGAAAGATTAGGAAGGAATATAAAAAAATCTTGACGGCGTTCAACAAGAAATCTCAGCAATCCCTTGAAACGACGCGTACGCATAGCGTGAGTGCCTCTGTTGGTAATTACATATAATTAAAGGCAATCACAATTATCATAAACACGATACTGTGTTGTTGGCTTCATTAGCTGTCCTCCTACAGCGTTTTAATATGGAATATGCACATGCTTCTGAAAAGACAGAAAAGCTGCACTCTAACTTCACTATTTTTCGAAAAATTAATATTGTTTGGTGTCACCTAATTGGCTAATTGATAACAACTATAGTTTATTTAGCAACTGTACACTTTTAATTCAACAAGGAATAATGCGATAATAAATTACGAAAAGCTCGATGAAAATTTCAGGTACGCTAGGGAAAAACCATACTATATTTAATTAAAACTTTTCACCACTTTTGAGTTACATAATGTCCCTACATTCTTATACATATTGCCCCGCTTTTTTGAAACGTATAATAAATTTTCTTGAAATAAGCATGCCAGGCGCGTATAGGCGTCTATGTATCAGGGGCCGGTTGTTCGATACTCATTTAGCATAAACGGTGTATATAAGTCAAAATTGAATAGCACTCTTACATCACTCCTTAAGCAGTTAATTTAAATATTTTGCAATAGATATGTAGTTGTAAGCATAATCATTCTATTAAAGTTCAAAACTTTTAGTTTGGTTGTTGAATGAATCTATAAACTTGGTTTCTATATTGAGCTTAACCACCGTTTAAGCTAAACGGGCTTCGAACAACCGGCCCCAGATCAATACGACGAGAGTGAGTGGAATAACTGTTTTATTATGCACTAAGGCAATGGCAGAAATTAAACGATTTCAAAGGAATTTTGTCTAAAAATTACATATTCTGGTAACTTTTTCACCTGCTTCTAGGCAAAAATCAGTGGTGGATTCAGGGTAAGTCAAAATAGATTATAGCAGCTCAATTTTAAATTCGATCAAAATAACTTTATAACAATGTCATAGATTATGAATTTCAAAAGAATAAAATCTAACCAATGAAGTTGCTTTGAAGGTATTTTAAAATGTAAATATATCTTAGAATGAGCTGCGGTAATTTATTTTGACTTACGCTAGATCCGCCACTGGGCAAAATGGCCTTGGCTGAATAAGATAGTCGACAGAAATCGCATCGTATGTGGTGTCATTAAGATACACCTCACGTGAAATCCACATTGTACAAGCCTCGACCAATAAATGACTTGAAAATTGCAACTCATGTAAATAATTGTACATGCTTTAATTCAAGCATGGATAGCTAAAGGTGGGTGACAGGTGAGTACACATATTTTCTGCGCATAACAATTGGTGGGCCACACCGGAAGTAATTCTGCGGTTGCCATATCACTTGCTAAAGTCGCACATATAAGATAAGGAACGAAGAAAAAGTTGAATTAGAAAAAAATCGAATTAGCAGTCGAAAATTAAATCAGATTTGAAAAGGTACAAAACAATATCCAAATATATGTGCCCTGATAAAGTACTGTGTCGTAAAAAGTCTATGTGTTATGTGTTAAAAATATATATCTAGATAAAACATTGGTGTAATCATATAGTAGCATGCATGAAAATGCGATGGGACATAAATTTTGCATTGTAATGGTAACACCCGATCCCACATAAGGACGTCACGGATATGACTTAGATTGTGGTGAGACTATGAACCGCAAAATAGGAAAAAATATATCAGTAAACATGTTCCATTTACGTAAAGGAACTTGTGGTAGTAAAATATGTATTCTTGTTATGGGGCGCCGTTTGTTCATTTATTATTTAACACAAAAAAGCTTGCCTAATTCAATGATTTATCAAACAATCCAAATTAGTGGATTATTTAATAAAGAATCCAATTCGGCACGTCGATTATTTGTTAAATAATCCATTTCCAAAATGGATTATTTGTTAAATAATCCATTTCCAAAATGGATTATTTGTTATATAATCCATTTCCAAAATGGATTGTTTGTTATATAATCCATTTTTAAAATGGATTATTTGTTATATAATCCATTTCCAAAATGGATTATTTGGTAAATAATCCATTTCCAAAATTGATTGTTTGTTATATAATCCATTTTCAAAATGGATTATTTGTTATGTAATCCATTTCCAAAATTGATTATTTGGTAAATAATCCATTTCCAAAATGTATTGTTTGTTATATAATCCATTTTCAAAATGGGTTATTTGTTAAATAATCCATTTTCAAGAGATATACTTCATGTCTCGACAACTATTGGGTTCCTATTTTCCTGTCAAAAAGGGAAGGTTTAATAGTCTGGTGTCTTATGGTAAAAATCGTTACTGGCGGAGACAAACTTGGGCACCCCTTCTACAATTGATTAACTATGCATCCTAATGAATTTAAGAAGGGGTGCCTAAGATTTTCAAGTCAGGGGGGTGTTACCTTAATGAGATGGCACGTTAACGGTTGGCAATTTTTCTCTGCCAGTCAATAATATTTAATTTGAAAACATCAAACAGAAAATTTTATATGCCCTATAGGTCTATGTCTTCAAGAAAAAAACCAAACACATTATTATTAAATACAATAATTAAGTGGGACATGAACAAACGTTCGCAACCTATCTCAAAAAAGTACTTTTTTCACACCCCCCCCCCCCCCCGAGTGATAAATTTTTCAACTTCTTCATTACACCCCCAAAAACATTTCAATTGTCATGTGGAGTCACGGGGAAAGAGAATACTGACTTTGTCAGCTTTGTCACGATCTTGCCAATTTTTGACGCTAAGCGACTGGACTATAAATCAAAGATGGCGGCAGGGAGAATAAATAGCGTCAGCGATCCGTGATTCGAAGGATGACTGACCATGACATCGACCAAGGAGACCAACACACTGACCAGGTAAACCAAGACACCAATCTGGTAGGTCAATATTGTGGTCAATATGTGTGAACATTGTTTTGCTGCAGTTTATTAAGAATATGGACACCATAACCATAAATCCTAATTTCAAAGTTGAAATAAATTGAAAACACCGGATGTTTTGATCTGGGAAACAATGACATGTTCATGGGAGAGGGAGGGGCTTGGGATCCCCCTGCTTCTCATTCAGGGTCAAAATTGAGATTTGTGTAAGTCCAATTAAAAGATATAGGGGTGGATGCAATGGGATCAGGTGTCGTTTTGCTAGCTGTTCAAAGTAAAGATTAGTCATTAGTGAACACAGGAATATGGCATATTCCTGTGTTCACTAATTACTAATCTTTCCTGAAGTATACCTCTTGAAAATGGATTATTTAACAAACAATCCAATTTGTTGAACGGATTATATAACAAACAATCCATTTTGGAAATGGATTATGTAATATTTAAAACACGAGTAGGAGTGTTTTTTGTGATATAAAACGCGAGACGCAGTCGAACGTTTTATATCACATAAAACACAACCTACGAGTGTTTTGAATGGCTTAAAACACTCATTAATATTCAATAGCATTGAGACCGACTTGAAAGTAATCAGTAAATTATTCTACTATATTAGGTGTGACAAAAAGAGTAGACCTGTTCAGTTATTGGCACCCTTTCAAATTCAAATCAGCCAAAATAGTATTCTATTGATTTCAAAGAATGAATAGCTTTTACGCATGCGGTGTTTCATATATGGTAAAACGCTGCCTAAAGCACAGTTACGACAATAACTCATTGTTAACTTGGATTAAATCAGAGACACGTCTTCAACTGATTAGTATGTCAACTTCATTTATTATTTGCTCGTGAAATGCTATCGGAACCCAGCCATATGAACAAGGACGAATTTTATCAGTGACGCTATGCCACCAAAGCGCCGTTATCGACCTCCCAGGTCGGAAGAGGAAGAAAAAGAGGTTTTGGATGAATGTATTTCAAAATCAACACGAAATGCAACAAAGTGGGTTATAAAGTCTTTTCTCAATGGCAAAGTGAGCGAGAAAACAAAAATCCTTGTGCAGAGCACTGTTCTTTTACAGTTGATTTGCATAAAATTCAGACTCTGGAGACAAGTATCGTCGATATGAGTGTGGAGAGCTTAAATTTTTGGCCAACAAAATTGTTTGAAGAAATTGTGAAGGAAAATGGGGAAAAATATCCCAGCAGAAGTTTGTATATGATTGCTTCTGGTCTTCAACGACATTTAGCGGAAAATTGTAGCATTATTCGACTGCTGAATCGCGACGAGCCAAGGTTAGTCTTGAGCGATATGATGTACTGAGTAATTCTTGAATTCAAAGCAATCAAAAATATGTTGCTGAATCGATTTCAGTTGCTAATAATAGTTTGTTTTTCAAGATTAAACTTACTAAGGCGAGCTTTGGACGCAAAGATGCGGAAGGCAACATCAGATGGCGTGGCTATAAAATATAAAATGAGGGAACGAGACCCAATATCTGAAGAAGATGAGGCTCTCTTGTGGGAAAAGGGAATCCTTGGGTGCAATTCAGCTAAGTCGTTGTTTAGGACTATTTATTTTTATAACGGTAAATTGTTCGGATTACGTTCTACAGAACATAGGAACTTAAGATACTCGAATTTCAGCATAGATTCAGAATCCGTTACCTACGATGAAAGTGTATCGAAAACGTACCACGGCGGGTTAAAAGACTTAAAGTATAAACCAAGGGTTGTTAAACACGTTTGCTGCGCAGGAGAAGATGTCGGTCACAGCCGATGTATTGTTAAATGCTACTCCATTTATATGTCAAAAATCCAAGAGATCGCGTGCAAAGTGGAGGCATTTTATTTTAAGCCGAATTTGAACAGCGCAGAAATAGAATTTTGTCGAATGCCTGCTGGCATTAATACATTAAACAAAATTTTGCCAGAACTATGTGTCGAAGCGGGGTTGGAACGCAAAACATCGCACAGTTTGAGAGTCACGTGCGCGACCAGACTTTTTCAAAGTAAAGTTGACGAGAAATTGATTCGAGATAGGACAGGCCATCGTTCTAACGCCTTGTTTAGCTATGAGAAGTCAAGTTTGGCACAACAAATGAATGTCAGTAATACACTCGCCCCTCCAGATTACAGTGGTGCAAGTATTGATATCGGCAAAAGTGAAGGAACCTTTGCAGATAAACCAAGTTTAAGCGAGTCAGTACAAGAAAGTTTGTCAGACATTCTCAAAGATCGTGAATTGATTGACTTTGAAGAAACTGATGACTTAATGCATAGTATGGTTTCGTCAAAGCCTGATGCTAGTGATAGTGGTGTTACAAATGTTTCTATGTCGGGATCTGTATTTAATAACTGTACCTTCAATTTTTCTAAATAGTTTCTACGTTTGTCTAAAATAGTATATGTTGTTGTGAAGTGTTGAATTAAAAGTCATATCGTTGTGTGTTTTAATTTAAATTGGGTTTATGTTTGTACATGTACTCATAAAGAAATGACATGAAAAATTTTATATAATGACACATGTGCATTATACAGTATAATGCACATGTGTCATTATATAATGTTCATGTGTCATTATATAATAATTCATGTTCATTTGCATTGCTTTGTTCTTCTATTATACCCCATATTTCCCTGAAGCCGATATCAAATCCCTCCCCGGGCTTTTAGAATGTTGAGTAATTTATTGGGTATAAAAGCATATGCACGTGGGAGAAAGCAACGACGTGATTGGTCGAAATGCCTATTGAATATTAATGAGGGTTTTAAATAACAAATAATCCATTTTGAAAATGGATTATATAACAAATAATCCATTTTGGAAATGGATTATTTACCAAATAATCCATTTTGGAAATGGATTATATAACAAATAATCCATTTTGAAAATGGATTATATAACAAACAATCCATTTTGGAAATGGATTATATAACAAACAATCCATTTTGGAAATGGATTATATAACAAACAATCCATTTTGGAAATGGATTATTTACCAAACAATCCATTTTGAAAATGGATTATATAACAAAAAATCCATTTCGGAAATGGATTATTTACCAAATAATCCATTTTGGAAATGGATTATATAACAAATAATCCATTTTGAAAATGGATTATATAACAAACAATCCATTTTGGAAATGGATTATATAACAAACAATCCATTTTGGAAATGGATTATATAACAAACAATCCATTTTGGAAATGGATTATTTACCAAACAATCCATTTTGAAAATGGATTATATAACAAAAAATCCATTTCGGAAATGGATTATTTACCAAATGATCCATTTTGGAAATGGATTATTTAACAAATAATCGACATGCTGAATTGGGTTCTTTATTAAATAATCCACTAATTTGGATTATTTGATAAATCATTGAATCGGGCAAGCTTTTTTGTGTTAAATAATAAATGAACAAATGGCGCCCCATATCTTGTTCTGATAGTATAAATAGAGGTCAAAAGTGAACGTGAGTTAGGTGGTATGGATATAGTTGTGAGGGTTGGTTGAGTTCGCATTGTGGAGCGCGTGAGTCGCATAGAGAGTGTTGAAGTGAATGAATTGATGAAATGCAAGCGTGTTGGGTACTTCTGAATAATATCAGACATTGTAAAACGACGTGCACTAAACAAGTGTTGAAATTTGCTCTCAATAAATAGGTCAAAAATACAGTTCCAATTGTGAAGTGTCTTGGATCGTGAGCCAGCAATCAGCGTGACTTAAATCGCAATAAGTTACGTGACAAGTACCGCCGAGTTGTATCGCGCACTGTTGCTGTGAGTTAGTCACAACAGAGGAGTTTAATAAAGAAACAAGGTAACCTATAGCCAAAGTAAAGTACCATGGAAAATACTATGGGAAAATATAGCAAAATAAAATGCCCAAAACCCTTACAACATTCGTAATGACTAGTGACATCATGAGTCGCAACTCGGTTTCAACATCTCCCCCATGTAATCGATGAGCCACTTCCTCCTATGTCAGAGCCTTGTAATCTATGCAATGTTTTAAACTTTTCAACAGAATAGTTAGTGAAAAAGTTTGATGACTTGAAGTGTAATAAAATCTCTTCTTGTTGATATTGGTCCTCAAACTCCTGATTCTTAATTTGCATGTGTTTGTCAACTGCATCAAGAAGACTGAGAGCTCTATTTATTGAGAAAATGCAAGGTCAACATTTATCCATTCTGTTTTTATAATAGATGTACTAAGTCACCAGTATAGTGAAAAGAATATCAAGCAGCACCATCAATCAACTGTACAAGCTTGTAATAAAAAGTAAAACATGTACTTATCATTTACATAAACAAGAAGCTGGCAATGCTTGCTAATCTGTGAAAATCCTTGTAAATAAAAATTTTAGTTGGTGTAATTGCAGTTACTTTCAGGCTGATTTTGTTCTTTATATATTAGATAATTGTTCGGGTAACTTTAATACAAGTTACTTATTCTTGAATTCAGCAGCAACTATTGTATTGCGAGTGCAAGATGTTAGGAATTTGGTGACGTAAGATCATTAGAAGATCATAGTAAGATGATAAAACAATGACATGATCATGCCAAGAACTTGTATGAACTTGAAAGTTTCTTTCAAATATCATGGCAATATCGATATCCCTGTCAAGATCTTGTAAAGATCTTCCAAGAACTTGCAGGATGCTTTGAACGACCATGGTATCATCATTGCAAGATCATTGCAAGCAAGATCATGACAAGATAATGGGAAGATCTTGCAGGATCTTGCAAGAGCTTACCGCTGGGATTTTTTGAAAGATCCTGGCAAGATCATAGTTTTTCATTGCTAATAGTCACACATATTAGTTTAATAGATCACACACTTTAAATACAAATATTTAAATACAAATACGATACAAATACAAATTTCTCATATAGTGAAGCAAGTCACTGTTTGTTAAATGACAACTTTCACAAACGTTTCAAAAACACAGCTAATCCGGAGTTTCTTTGACTACCTGCACCAAAGAAGAATGAATTTCTAAAGAAATTGATGATAATAATAATGATCCGAGATTTAACTCGTGGAACTAATTAAAGTCGATTTTATTAGGGTTGGTAGATTTTATGAATAAATAAGCCAAACCGTCATTAGTACTGTCAAAATAAGAAAGAGAACAAAAGGCAAATACAAAGGAAAACAATGAGTATTGCTAAAAATTTGGCTTATTTATGCAGGCAATCTACCAACCCTGTTTTACACAGAACCATATTCCACGGCTATTTTTGGCGGAATGGGTTGTCGAATCAATCAAATTTCTTGTTCCTGAAATTCGCATTATGAATGGATTGTCGATGTCTCGTGTAACATCGTGTTCAGATTGTTAGTGTGGCTATATGCCAACGGTGAATAGTTTATCGGAAATTTTTGCACTTTGGCTAGATCGATCACTAATATATTGGTTAAAGGACCGAGAATATGAGCAAGCACAATTAGCTTTCAATAATTAACATTTTTTTATTAATTGTTTCTGGTTATGTTTATTAGTCAAGAAGCGCACCCTTGAAAAACGTCAATTGAAGTTATCGAGGAAATCATTAACTTGGCATAGATTGTATATATATAGAATATTACACGGCGGCGCGAAGATATGAATTTTATCTTCGAGTAGTTAAAACAATATGTAAAATACTGTAAGAGCAGTGAACATATTTTCACCTTTGTTTAAAGAAAAAAACTGCATGTTTGTGCCGAAAAAAATGGAAATAATACAAGAAAACACTAAAATGATGAACAGGTATTGTTTTAGTTTAAATAATATTGAAATAAAGCCATGTTCTTAGCATTATTGATCGAAAATTAATATTACTGACTTGGGTCTTAAGTTGTTTACAACTATATAATAAACAGAACATTACACGGCGGTTTGAAGATATGAATTTTATCTTCTCGTGGTGAAAACAATATTTTACTCACTCGCTGCGCTCGTTCGTAAAATATTGTTTTAACCACTCGAAGAAAAAATTCATATCTTCGCACCGCCGTGTAATATCCTCTATATATGAAGCTTATACATGGAATGTAACTAATGCTCAAAATTTCCTGTCTCATTTGTAAAATTCGAAAAAAATCTTGAGACTATCAAACATTTTATTTAACTAGCTAGTTTTCTATACGCTTAAAAAAATTACAATTGCTCACGCTTGACCCAGCTAACGTCAAGAACTGTTAAAAACGCATCATCTTATGATTATATAGCGTAAACGTTAAGTTTAACCAGTTTATTTTAGGGGTTGAAGTGGGTGCATGGATGAAGTTTTACGGGGATTTTCCTTAAGGCTGTTGCTCACCACAAATTCTTGCATTAAAACATGAGTATCTGATATTGGACTCATACATATTTGTGAGGAAATCATTAAATTAACATACGTCAGAGGAATAAAAAATCCACCTTAGGGAAAACCTGCATAAGTGTTATTAACGGAACCGTTGTCACGCGCGCGAATCCTATTTTGCCTAAAAATGTTAATAGAGCTGATCGAGATCCAAGCTTACGGCCAGACTGGAAGCTTTGTGGTTTTAATTTTTCGTGGTGCACGTGTTTCCAAAAAATTATGCAGCGATATCCATACATTCACCATACAACATACAAAAAAATGGGTAGTTTTATGCTTAACAAATTTACAAATTGAAATGTATTATAAAATGTAAAATGTAGCTATTGGAATGCCATTAAATTTTAGCTGTACGCTGAACACAAAAGGTTCTATGCCAGCAGAATTGAATATGTGGACTTTTTCACATATGTTTCGTCTAGTTAGCCGCGAGTTTTGTTTGGGTTTGTTTTTTTAGGGGATGGGGGTGGACTGGCCTCCATGAGGGGCGTGATAGGAAGGGAAAAATATTTACAAATATATAGAAGATGTATCTCATGTTCAATAGATATGATATGCATGAGAAGGAGCCAAACTCAAAGAATTCTTTCCTCAAGATTGTTTAATAATTCTGACATTTTTACCTCAATGGTAAGATAATTATTCCACGCTGAGATCCCCATATGTTTAAAGCATTCCTTGCCAAAATATTTTTTTGTTATTTATTTAACAATTAGTCGCCGAAGGCGAGGTGATTACAAGCCTATATTCACTGAGCCGAAGGCGAAGTGAATATAGGTTTTTAATCACCGAGGCTGAGGCGACTAATTGTTTTAGCATAAATTCCCAGGTGTTTACAAATAATAATCAACTAAACTTTACAAAAATTCACTTTAAATTCAGTTCTGTATAAAAAAGCAAAAATCAAAAAGCTATAGTCACTGGTCAGTGACTATCACTTCAGAGACAGTGAATCTTGACCAATCAGAATGCAGGAAAATCAATAGTCACCTAGAAATTTATACTAATATATATTATTGCCAGATCAGTTTGGATATTTCTTAGTTTATAAGGATACCATGAATCGTTATTTGGCTAAAAAAACTCTTTTAGATTAGAATCTGTGTGGCCGTTCAATACTTAGGCATAACAATCGCTTTAGAATAATTTCGTCTTTCTTCTAGTAGCATAAGAGTCTCGCTAATAGTAATAAAAGCCTCGAGGCGTTAGAAAATTTAGCACTAAATGTCGGCAAAAATTCAAACTTTCAGGGATGGAGACTTGTACGCATATCATGAAGCTTTATAAATTAATGCTTTTCGCAATCGTATACAATTGATCATACATTAAAACATACATAAAACTACAGCAGAACTTTCCCGGCTACCTAAACATGATATTAACACTTCTTATCGCAATAGACTAACCTCGATTAATCTTGAAAATGATTGGATTATTACTGCAGCACTGTTCTGTTTACTAACCTTTCAACCCCGGACCTACATGTTTTTAAAAAACTATACCCGACAAAAACAAAATAGATTGTCCAGTAAGTTCACTTAAACAAAATATAAAGATAGTTTCCATGTTGAAAATAATTTGTTCGTTTTGTACCTTTTACCCGTGTTTTCACGCTAAGACCAAAACTATGGACTTTTTTTCCTTTATTTGTACGGCTATCCAGAAAATATTTCACGGTCAGTGACTTGAGAACCTCTTTGCTTTCGGTCATGGCTTTATAGGATACCCTAAAGGTCGAAATGTCGTGAGAGCACTGGGAACGAGTTGCCCCTGTGTTTTGTGTATCCCTATACATATAATAACTATCAATATCGAGTCATTCTTGGGTTGTCACATTTCTCACTCACTGGGACTGTATCTACTTCGCCAAATTTAGCTAAAGAGGGAGCGCGTAGCGCAACAATCATTACTCGCCCTTCGGGCTCGCGCTTTTGGTAAATTTGGTGAAGTAGATACAGTCCCAGTGAGTGAGAAATACACAAAACACAGGGGCAACTCTGTGACGATATGCATATGCAAAGTATGTACGTAAGAGATATGTAAATTATGTACGTAGGCGGCTATATAATGTCAGTCCTGTTAGATCGTTAAGCAGAATATAGAGATTACTTCATGGTTGGTGAGTGCGTACGATTTTTATTCACGAGTTGTGAAAGATCGTTAAACGAACGAGTGAGCGCAGCGAACGAGTGAGTTTAGCGATCCTTCACAACGAGTGAATAATAAAAATCGTACAAACGAACCAAACATGAAGTAAATTGTTTATTATATGAGTGTAAAGATGAGTATAGAGATACCAAATATTTGATATACTGACGGACAACAAAATACAAGCGAAATATAAAAACAAAATTTCTTACCATTTAACGATTTGTTTTCGTGCAGGAAATACAACCATGAGGTCTATTTCATGTTAATGAAACCACAAATGTATTTCTTCATGATCTTTCGAGATTTTGTGCAGATAAATCTCTCTCCTCAGTAAGTTGACAAAATCGGACCCATGTTTACATTAGCCTGCGAACAGGCGTTGAATTTTTGGGTAAGAAAATGTCAGCCAATCAAAACGCTCATACGACTTTTTTCACATGTGAAAAATATAGTATGCAGTGAAATACGAGTTTTATTTCAGCCGAATACTACACGTAAATCTCTATACTCATATAATAAAAATATTTACTTTAGCCACGGTTTTGCTTGATTGTTACATGGTGTCAGGTGTGAAGAACCTGTGATATGGCTTCAAATAGCTTTGGAAAACCGCCGGAACCGCTTAATCTTAAAGACCGAGCTCACAGAGGAGAGAATTGGAAGAATTTCAAGCGAGAATGGTCGTATTATGAAATAGCGGCGGGAATGGCTACAAAAGCCGAGAAAGTTAGAGTCGCTGCTTTGCTGAACGTTATTGCAAGAGATGCCCTTGATATGTACGAAACATTTCAGTGGGAAAGTGAAGGCGACAACTTTAAGATTGCAAAAGTCTTGGAGAAGTTTGAAGAGCGTTGTGTGCCAGCAAGAAACGAAATATTCGAGCGGTACAATTTTTTCAAGCGGAACCAAAACAAAGACGAATCGTTAGATGCATACATAACTACATTGCTAAAGCTCTCAGAGACATGTGCTTTTGGCAAGTTGCGCGAATCGTTGGTTCGTGACCGACTTGTTTATGGAATTCGAGATGATCAAGTGCGAGAAAAATTACTTGGAAAACGTCAACTAGATCTAGACAAGTGTATAGAGATTTTGAAGTCTAGTGAATTAACTCATTATCAAGCGAAAGAAATATCAGTTGATGAAGCACAAACAAATTATGTGAGACGAGATAGACAAAAATTCAATGAGGTATTAAAGAACAAAGGGTCAGGAAGTGTAAAGCACACTAAAGTAAACTCGAAGAATGCCACCAGGCGTCAGGAGGAGACTACCTCGACGTCGGAAGAAATAAAAGATTGCCAATTTTGTGGTCGGTGTCTCCAGAATAAGAAAGAAATGTGCCCTGCGTGGGGAAAACGGTGTCGAGTGTGCAAGAAAGTCGGACATTTTGGGAAGATGTGTCGATCATCGAAAGTACACCAAGTTTCGACAGAACAGCAAGATGTCGAGTATCTATACAGTGCGACTCACAATATTACTTGTATGAGATATTTATGCCGTACGTATTCAAAATGAGCATTGCTATTCTTTAAAACTTACGAATATCAAAACAAAGTTGTGACAAGATCTTTACGATGTTGATATTTGATGTTAGTCACATGACTGAAAAAATATGGCGATGTTTCATATTTGATGTGGACCACGCTATTAGTTTTAAAAATATGATAACGCGACAGGACGTCGTTTTTAACTTAATTGGAAGTGTAAACGACATTCTTTGACCAAAAACAGCATAGGTAACAACAAGAGAATGTTTTAGCTAGAAAATAAACGAACTTGGTTTCATAGTTGAAGGATTTTTCAAAGATTACGTGGAACTGTCGAAAAGTGGGATTCTGGACTTCTAAAATGGATAAGAATGGGAGGTATTAGGCATTTGAAGGAGAACTGTTCGTAAATTATCATGATTAACGTCTATCAACATTTTGAGAAAGTTTACTTTGCCATATATCTTCAAAACTAGCAATGATGGATTCCTGGTAAGCAATAATAATTCTAAAAGTACCTCCACTGGTGTCGTGGAATAAACGTTTGGCACTGGATTGAGGCAAAAAAGTGCTTGAGAGCACAACAAGTCGAGACAGACAAGACAGACAAGTCGAGATCAACATGATTATTCCCTGATGCTGGAAAAGGAACTTGTGATGAAAGGTTTTAGGTACCTGCCAAAGAAGTGGTAGAACGATCATTTAGATCCGTACTATTTGCAACCAACATGTCTTCATATGTGCCTAAATGTGCAAAAGAGACCTGATCCCTAAGAGATCTGATCCCTATTTTTGCTGTTACCAGCAGAACTCGTTTACTTTACCACTTTTTTGTTGACTCCTTAGCCTCGCTGGTCACATACCATCATTGAATATCAATAATCTAACCCATGCATACATTTTCCAAGCTTTATCATGCTGATTTCGTCTGCCCGTCAAAAGCACAAACTTCTGTTGTGCTCTCAAGCATTTTTTTGCCTCAATCCAGTGCCAAATGTTAATTCCACGACACCAGTGGAGGTACTTTTAGAATTATTATTGCTTACCAGGAATCCAATTACCAGGAATTTGAAGATATATGGCAAAGCAAACTTTCTCAAAATGCTGATAGACGTTCATCATGATAATTTACGAACAGTTCTCCTTCAAACGCCTAATACCTCCCATTCTTATCCATTTTAGAAGTCCGGAATCCCTCTTTTCCACCGTTCCACGTATTCTTTGAAAAATCCTTCAACTATGAAACCAAGTTCGCTTATTTTCTAGCTAAAACATTCTCTTATTGTTACCTATGCTGTTTTTGGTTAAAGAATGTCGTTTACACTTCCAATTAAGTTAAAAACGACGTCCTGTCGTGTTATCATATTTTTAAAACTAATAGCGTGGTCCGCCTCAAATATGGAACAACGCCATATTTTTTCAGTCATGTGACTAACATCAAATATCAACGTCGTAAAGATCTTGTCACAACTTTGTTTTGATGTTCGTAAGTTTTAATGAATAGCAATGCTCATTTTGAATACGTACGGCATAAATATCTTACATCACTAATATCGTGGGTCGCAGTGTATATTAATTCATTGACAAAAAACAGTCCCAAACATCAAGCATTTGTGACTTTTAAAGTAAATCAGACAAAGGATGTCTCTTTCCAGATTGACACGGGGGCAACCTGTAACGTTATGCCTTTTGGCGTGTATAAACACATTACGAAAGATTTCGAAGGTCGACAGCTGAAATCAACGAAAAGTGTGCTGATGATGCACAATAAGTCGAGAGTTTTTCCGAGAGGCATCGTGTCATTGCAAACTGAGAGAAATAGTCATGGATATAGAGTCCAGTTCCTGATAGTCGACAATTGTGAAGTGCCACTGCTAAGTCTAGTCACGAGCGAACAATTAGGTCTCGTCAAAATTATCGATAGTGATGCTGCAACAAGTGCTGATGCACCTCGTGACGTGCGTCAAGTTGATGTTACTCCTAATAACAAGCCAGTGGAGAAAGAGGAAATCCTTTATGAATATCGTGATGTTTTCGATGGTCTTGGTTGTCTGCCTGGAGAGTATAATATTGAACTCGATCAGAATCATACACCAGTGGTGCATGCACCAAGAAGACTTCCAATTGCCATCCGTGAGCTGGTTCAAGGAAAGCTAGATGAGATGGAAACAGAAGGTATCATAGCGAAAGTTGCTGAACCAACGCCGTGGGTCTCGTCAATGGTGGTAGTTCGTAAGAAGAATGGAGACGTTCGTATATGTATCGATCCACGTGATCTGAATCAAGCGATCAAGAGATGTCACTACCTAATGCCAACCATAGAAGAAATCGTGGCAAGACTGCCCCGAGCCAAAATATTTTCAGTTCTAGACGCGAAGTCTGGGTTTTGGCAAGTGAAGTTATCAGAAGAGTCGTGCAAGTTAACAACGTTCAACACTCCGTTTGGACGTTATTACTGGAAAAGAATGCCATTTGGAATTAAATCAGCACCCGAAGTGTGGCAAAGGAAGGCTCACGAGTTTATTGAGGGGCTGGACGGGGTTGAAGTCGTAATGGATGACTTTCTGGTGGTTGGATGTGGTGATACAGTCGAGGAGGCGATGACTAATCATGATCAGAATCTATTTGCCTTGTTGGATCGAGCTCGAGAGAGAAATTTAAAATTGAATTCAGAAAAGATCCAGCTACGCCTCCAGGAAGTGCCGTTTATTGGCCATTTGTTGACGCCACAAGGTCTTATACCAGATCCTGCAAAAGTAGAAGCAATTGTGAATATGCCTGTGCCAACAGATGTGAAATCTCTACGAAAAGCATTAGGTATGATTAACTATCTTTCAAAGTTTCTACCTAATTTATCTTCTTGCAGTGATATACTACGGCAGTTGTCTCGAAAGAATGTCGAATGGCACTGGGATGATCAACATGCAAAAGCCTGGAATGAACTGATGACGATGATATCACAAGTTCCAGTCCTTGCTTTCTTTGATCCAGAGAAGGAAGTCACTGTTCAGTGTGACGCATCACAAAGTGGTCTTGGAGCAGTCCTAATGCAAGAAGGTAAACCAGTTCATTATATCTCTAGAGCAATGACCAGTGCTGAAAAGAATTACGCACAAGTAGAAAAAGAGCTATTAGCAATCGTATTTGCGTGTGAACGATTTGACCAATACGTTTATGGTAGATCCATTATCGTTGAATCTGATCACAAACCATTAGAACAAATTTGGTCCAAACCATTTCATGAAATTCCAAAAAGACCACAGCGCATGTGTTTACGTTTGCAAAAGTGTGATGTCAAAATTACTTATAGACAGGGTTCTCAGTTAGTGATTGCAGATACCCTCTCTCGTGCGTACCCTAACAACGAGTTTGGTGACTGATTTACCAATTTCCAATGAAAGAATTGCTGAAATCAGACGTGCAACAGCTGCCGATCCTGTGCTACAGAAAGTTCGTGAATGTGTTGAGAACGGCTGGTCCAAGTCCAGACTACATTTGCCATCTGGTGTAGTTCCTTACCATTCTGTTCAAAGTGAAATCTCTTACCAGGATGGTCTAATATTTAAAGCCGGAAGAATCGTGGTTCCGGATGCTTTGCAAGAAGATATGATTAAACGTTTACACAGCTCTCATCTTGGAATCGAAGGCTGCTTAAGACGAGCCAGAGAAATCCTATACTGGCCGAAAATGTCGAGTCAAATGAGGGAGTTGGTGTCCAGATGTTCGATATGCAATACCTATCAGCCAAACCAAAGCAAGGAACCGCTCATTTCTCATGAAACGCCAACACTGCCATGGTCGAAGGTAGGAGTGGATTTGTTTGTATTCGAGAACAGAACTTACTTAATAACAGTTGATTATTATTCAAATTTCTTTGAAGTAGATTATGTAACGAGTACGACAGCAACAGCAGTCATTAAGAAGTTAAAAGAGCAATTTAGTCGTCACGGTATTCCTGACATGGTGTTCACCGACAATGATCCTCAGTTTGTTTGTAGAGAATTTAAAGAGTTCGAGAGAGAATGGGAATTTCAACATTCCACGTCATCTCCGTTGCATCCTCAGTCTAATGGAAAGGTCGAAAACTCCGTTAAAACGTGCAAATTATTGATGAAGAAGGCTTTGTTGTCGAAAGGTGATGTTCATCTTGCCTTGTTGGAGTTTAGAAATACGCCCAGTGAAAGAGACGGTGTTAGTCCATCGCAGAAATTGTTTTCTAGAAGAACGAGGGCTTGCCTGCCAACGGCAAAGGAATTGTTAAACCTCACGTGGTTGATTCGGATAAAGTTATGGCTGGAGCAGAAAGAGCCAAATTGAAGCAAAAAGAGAATTATGACGTTAAGATTCACTCTTTAACGCCATTGGAAGTAGGAGAATTCGTTCGTCTGAAATTACCTGGTAAGCAGACGTGGTCGTTGGCAAAGTGTATCAAGCAAGTTGGTCCACGGTCATATGAAGTGGTGTGCGATGAGCGAATATGCCGACGTAACCAACGTGATCTTAGGAAAACTGTTGAAACACTTTCAGAAACGCAGTTTAAGTACCAATACAGAGGTATACAGAAAGAGGATACAAGAAAATGTGTTTCGAAGTCTAGTGAAGAAAGTCCCAAAGAAGAGCTGGTGTTAAGAAGGTCCACTAGAGAAAGGAAATCACCAGACAGATATCAAGCAGGATGAACAGTATATGAACAATATATGAACAATATTAACGTTTATGAAAAATTTATGATGTCTTCTATTATTGAAATTACTAATACTGACACTATTCATATGGAACACTAACTTTTATGGTAATTTAAATTTAGAGTTTGAATGACCTATGATATTCGATTTGAAGACACTTAAAGAACATTTAGGTAGTAAAGTGCTAGAACAAATAAAGAAAATATATCTATATATTTGTTTATTTCGTTAGGTTTATTTAAAGGAAAATGGCAATATATTCTCTTATCGGCTTATTTATGAAAAGCTTTGAAGTAATTGTAAAATCCGTTGTTATACTTTTGGCAACATACTTAGATTCTGAAATATTGAAAGACAAATAACATTAGTCATCCGCCATCTTGTTTTATAATTAGGTCAATTTTAATGACGTCACAACCTGGGTAAACAGTATAAAACCTGCTCTCAATTATTTAAATTTTAATGAAATTTTCTTGAACACTTTGCATTTGACGTAAGAAGTATATACATATAAATTTAGTTGGGTTTCAACATTCAACATACTTGGTTATTGCTTCTTCAAGAGAAAAACAATTATCCAGGTTGTGACGTCATGGACTTTTTGAATATCCAAGATGGCGGATGACTAGTGACTTTGCCCTTTTTTGTCCTTCAATATTTCAAAAACTGAGCATGTTATCAAAAAATTAACAAGAGATGTCACGGTTATCTTAAAAGTTCTTATCAATAAGGTGGTAAAAAAATATATTGCTGTTTCCCTTTAAGTTTAAAAAATGTTACTCATTTTGTTTCTTTTAAAAAAGAAGGGATGGAAAGGCACTAGATAGGATCGAGTAAAACCACGGCGAGCCCGCAATAGGTTAATATTTCATACATTTGACAGCGGTGCTTACAAGCACGGTTACATAAGCAGTATAAATTTAGTTTTTAACGGTGAACTTTCGATAGGCCGCATTAGCACAGTGGTCTCGGTCCCGCGCTTCTGACCTGTTTGTTCCGGGTTCGAGCCCAGTTACGCGCTTATGTTTTATACTTTTTTTTCTTAATTTTTTGAATACTTTTTTTTCTTATATTCTTATATTTTTTTCTTATTAAAACTATTCTCACTCACTATTCTCACTCACTGGGACTGTATCTACTTCACCAAATTTAGCTAAAGCGCGAGCCCGAAGGGCGAGTAAGGACTCGGCCCGCCGTGGTTTTACTCGATCCTATCTAGTGCCTTCCGAAAGGATGTGACGATATGCATATGCAAAGTATGTACGTAAGAGATATGTAAATTATGTACGTAGGCGGCTATATAATGTCAGTCCTGTTAGATCGTTAAGCAGAATAAATATTTACTTTAGCCAGTCTCTCGACATTTCGACCTTTAGGGTATCCTATAAAGCCATGACCCTTTGCTTTCGTTGTATGGCGTGGATCTACTGAGCTTTACAAATACTGGAGGAGCGGCTCGGCATAAAAAAGTGTCGCTAAAAACACGGCGGATTTGGCCTTTGTTGACGACATATAGTTCTTCAGGCTATAGGTATTTACCACTGACTAACTGCGATCCCGAACTTTTAAAAAGACCTTCGCCCACTGAGCTTTACAATAGATAGCTTTAGATTTTGCTACGGCTACGACTTCGACTACGAGATTCGTCATTTTGCGCCAAAAACTCGCCATATACTTGCGCCATCTCGTAGTAACGACAAAAAGTCGTAGCCGTCGCTCATCTGAGAACGACATTTTGCAGAAATCTCGTGGTCCTCACTACGACTTTTTAAATACTAGAAATATATGCATGCATGCAAAACCCCTCGTCTCAATATATCAAAGATGCAACTATATTTTTGGAACATGAAATATCCTAGGATTGTTGTCATAGCAACACGCAGACACGGGAGTGATAATGAGTTCTATATTTTTTTAATAACTGTGAAAATAATGAAAGAATTGCCAGTTTTAATGAAAAAATACTTAATTTTTTAAATGCCTGTGGTTCGTATGTCATCATGTGTAGTGTGAACTTTGGTACAGTATGAAATACAATTTATTTTGCTGCATTATTAAGACGTTTTGATGAATATTTATAAACTATGTTAAATCTTTGTTCTGCAATAAAAACCATTTCAAGCCATGCATTTTAATTAAAATAGCTACGGTCGTATTTTTTACCTGTCAATTATTTTCACACTTACAATAAAGCAACAGTCTTGCTTCTACAAAACAAATAAACTTAAATTTCGAAATTAAAATGTGGAATCACTACGGCTACTGAATAGTCTGTCTGAATATGGCCACCTTTTATGTACGTTTCCGTTCTTATTTCTTTCTGTTGGACAAAAATATCTTGTCCCGATGCGGGATGCCAGAGGTTGGCGTACACGTCAGCCTTTAAAAAGCATTTATAAACTCCTATTGGTGCACTTTTAACGAAATATTCATTTAAACCAATAGGAGTTTATAAATGCTTTTTAAAGGCTGACGTGTACGCCAACCTCTGGCATCCCGCATCGGGACAAGAAATTTTTTGTCAATACATGAAAAATATGTTCAAATTTTGCATCCATTCGGAAACATTGAAGACAAATTTCATTGAGTATGTGTAGTAAAATTATCGGAGGAGATTAATGTGTTATAATTTTTTACCTGTTTTTAATTCCACGAGCGATGTATTTTGTGTTTAACAAAAGTCATATGTTCGTCAGGTTAAATTTAGTTGCTAACCTTATATATCTTATATATGTAAAACAATACGCTACCGCTCGCTACTGATCTCTATATGAAACTACACACTGAACTGGGCCGCCTATGGAATGAGCAAACGTAAAAGCTTGCGAAAACTGGTCGGAAAACAGAAAAAAAAAACAGTTGAAAACATACATACTGTTTAGGTTTCACAAACTTTTTATCATGTACAGAACACTTGGTGATTTCGCCGTAGAAAAACCTCAAAACACAACTTTTCATGTGTTGTTCATTTCAAAACATTTGCCGGTCAGCGAAGCTCCACACTGATCTATATAGATCTGGCCTGCAACTGTAGGGAGCCACCTTAACTCATATTTTGGGTTTCAAGATGCTAATCTTCGGATTATGTTTTGTATTATATTTTTTGAAATTGTCGGCTGGTATTGGTTTCGCAATTAAAGACAAGTAAGTTTCGAATTGATTATCCGTTTACAAACAAAAAAAGTTTATTCAGGAATTCTGACTAAAAAATAGATATCTTACAGCCTTTACGTCTTTTTACATTTTCAATCGCCAATCTTTAAGAATCTCTCAAAATATCACGTCATTTGAATCCTTTGTATTTCGCAAGATTTTAATTATGTGTTTATATAAGTTTACATCTAGCATGTTATCAGTGTATAAGATAACTTTAATTTGAATTTGCCTTTAATATGTTGCATTATCATCATTAATTTTTACTCTGATATGATCGCGCCCCGTAGCTTGGCACTTCATTTCATGGCATATTTATGGATCTGATTTTCGGTCTTTCTGTCAAGTTCTGCGACAATTAATGTTGGTGGCAGGCATGCATTCAAAAGAGAAATCAAAATCGAAGATAAACAGAGGCAAAAAAGTCAATGCAGCGAGAAAGGCTTTTCATTAATGACAAAATTTTTTAATACAACAGATTGCAGCTAATTTGAATTGCGGCTACTTCAAAGGTCCTAATTTTTTATACACCTTGTAGAAACATCTTGTACAACATTTTTACAAATAATGTTCTTCACTACCTTGCAAATATGCACTTTTACATTTATCTTTGTAAACGGCAAAAGAGTGTTTATTCCCATTATTTTGAGAAAAATTTTAAGTGAAGAATACGCTTCGCGGTCCTCATGAAATATAGTAACACACTGTACAGAAAACCTTTCGCTTTGACGCCTGGAGCAGAACTGAGCAAGAACTGAGCGAGAACCGTAGCGCGAACACAGCCTGTTTTGACCTGGTAGAGTATTTCGTTTTCCTTTTCCCAGAAACCGTGGGATATTTAATCAATTCGTACGTTTGACAGTTGAAATGTGATACTTGCGGGCTAAAAGTGACCGAAGTCAGAATGCGACATTCTACACTTCTGTGAAGCTACCACATGATTCACCACAGGATTCGTTCCTTCCAAAAAATAGATAGAAAATATTTTGCTAGTAACGACAACACTTATGTGTAATACTTTTCATGCTCTTTTCATTGATGTAAGCGATATTGTGGTAAAAGCTATTAGCATGGAGGAAAAGACAGAGTGCGGACTACGGTGTGCGGAGTTTGTCTTTAAAGAAAACAACATCATGTAGCATTTTTAATGAGCCTTGACAACAAGCTCGTAACGTATGGATTTTAGTGAAAAATTAATACGGAGTTTAAATGCTGTAAAAACTATAGAGTTACAAATCTTACTGATTTTTAAGCAAGATTGAACTTACCATAAAGTCTATAAGATTACAAAGCTAGGGCACTATGTCTACAAATGAGAAAATTTAGTACCTCGGATCTACATACCAAAAGAATAGTCAACATAACAAACGAATGCCTATAGCCCATAGCTTACCAATATAGGTTTTTAGCTTGGCCCAAAATCATCCTTTTAGTCTGCGCGACTTGCTTGAGAATAGGAAACTGCATATTAATTTTTATTTTGCAATTATTTTCACGATAATAGCTTGTGCCACAATACAGCAGACATGAATGAAAAGAGCATACAAAACATCACACAATATTGTTGTCTTCAACAGCAGCTCCAATTTTTTTCTTATAGATACGTTGCGTGAATAATAGTCTTTGAGATTCCATCTATAGCCTTTACGCCATTTGATGTATAGGCAGCCTTTACGCCATTTGATTTTCTTGTGTGCTTATTAAAATCTGCCAGATAATAGCTTATGCCAAAATATCACCAGCTACATCAATGAAAAGAGCTAAAAAATATTACACAATGTTGTCTTTAATAGCAAGCCAGATTTTTTTCTTGCGCAAAATTCACGTAGGTTGCGTGTTGTAGTGTTAATAATTTCCTAGAATCACCAGCAGATTTATCAATAAGGTGGGAAAAAAAAATTTTCTGGTGTCATTCAATTTAGCATTGTAGTCATCGCGTACCTTACGATAAGCATTCATAATTATCACATTCAAGTTTCGATTTAAGCATGATTCTTTCCAGTTTCCTACGTTTAGCTTTCAGCTTCTTTAAAGTATCATTAAACCAAGGAACCATTGGTCGAACAGTCATAACTTTCGATTTCAAAGGAGCATGCTTATCGAGAATATAACGTAGGGTAGTATCATAGCATTCTGACATATCATTAACACTTGACCAAGTTTTCTGAAATAGGTCTGAGGCGCATATATCAGCTTTAAAGGCATTGAGGTCAATATGATTAACTTTGCGATAGCAAACTTCTTTAACTAGGATGTTTGGACGAGGAATATCCAACAAACATTCAACAAAAAAATGATCAGACAAAGCAAACGTCGCCAAAGGAGAGGTGATTGTGACATCATTGATTGATCTAGTAATAATCAAATCAAGGGTATGACCTGATGAATGAGTTGGGACATGAACATGTTGGATAAGTCCAAAAGTATTCATTAAGTCCGCAAACTTTTTCGCGTCTGCTTCGATTGGACAATCAACGTGAAAATTAAAATCACCTGTAATCAAAAGTACTTCGGGAATCATAACGATGTTCTCCAAATATGATGAAAACTCTTCGAAAAACACATTTGATGAAACTCGGTGATCTTCCGAGTAAGGAGGTCGATAGATTGTCACCACTTTAATGGTTTGCTTGTGTACACAAACATTCCACTCCGAAAATTCAAACGAATTAAATTCCCCACAGTCACTGGATTTCACATTCAACGATTCTTTACACAGAATACCCGTGCCACCACCACTTCTATCAGACTGTCTTGGGAAAGATCTAAACACAAATCCTGCAGTAGATAGTCCAGCGATGCTGACAGAGTCACATTCCTTCAACCACGTTTCAGTGATAGTACATATATCAATACCGCTATCAACCATGTGATCTATGATAACGGCGATCTTGTTCCTTACAGAGCGCGAATTAACACAAGCAAAACGTAAACGCTTCCGCAACACAGGGATCGAGTCTTGACAATCAGTAGCAGTTCGATTATTGTACAATGTTGTTGTACGTTGTGCAAGAACTTCAAAGATTGGTTCATCTTCAATGCTTAATCTCCAAACTTGTTTATTAAATTGAGAGACATTATTAATATGTAGTGTGTTTGAAGTGTCATTCCTCTCACAAACGAGCATATTTCCCTAGTTTTCGATCAGCAATGAATAGATACGTTGCATTACTAGTGATAATGCTGACGTGTAACGAGAAATAGCTTAAAAATATCCTGGAATGTTTTTAAAATCTACGTTTGAACGATTGAAATGAGTTGAATCCGAGGCCCAATCTACGGCCGAATCCGAGCCCGAATCCGTGGCTACCTTCACAGTCGTTGGCATTTCATCAGTCTGTGTACCAATACTATAACAGGCCTAATCAAGCGTTGTTAGCTAGAGAATATCTCACCAAATTCTGCTGAGCAAATACAAAATCGTACAATTGCCTTTAAGGCCATGAAAATTCTTGTTGACTCGGTACTGTAATTACATAGATTAAATTCTTACCAACAAATAAATACCAGGATGTTTTATTTCCAGCTGTGATGCAACTTAGTTGAGTTAAAGATGGAATATTCAAACTGAGGCGATTTGCAGACTAGACCTTGCTTGATTTCGTACGGAATAGGGAATAAAGGGCTACTCGAGGAGGAGCCTTTCAAGTTTATGTGCCCGCGCATGTCGCATTGCGCTTGTTTATTATGCAGATTCTGCCTGGCCAGTCAATTGATTTTTCTGAACAATAAAAATGCTGAATTGGTTGATTGTATTCCTTATTATTCTTACCAGTCAACAACACGAAGATAGGGGGACATGTTGAACTGCTGAGTGGCCCTACTGATTAATTTCTCTATACCGTGGTTTTGCTGAAGCAACTCAAGCGATTAATGAGACTTACATTGTCCAAACGCAACCCAATACTCAATGGTCTTCCATAACATTGATATTTGAACAGATATTTAGTTGTTTTAAACTCAGGTGACACGTTTGCTCTTCACAAAGGTAACTAGGACTGTAATCCCAATGATAGAGTGAACAATGATTAACGATAGAAATACTTGCTAAAACACTGTAATTTTCAGGGAGTCAAATAGTTAAAGTGCACAGAAGAACGACAGCGAATTACAAATATGCAGGGTTCAAGTTGATTGTATTCAAATCATAAAACGTGACTGGTTTGCGTATGCACACACGCACGAACGAGTGCGAACGAACAATCTAATGACGAGTTACGTTTTGCATGAGCCAAACAACGGAAATTTAACAGATAAAACCCCAGAATGACTTATTATGATTTTAATAAACAAGTTCACACTCAAATTTCTTGCAAATTTTTGTAGGCTAAAATAACTATACATGGGCTGCGTAGTATATATAATTGTTGTTCGTCGCTTACGTTATTATTATTATTATTATTATTAAAACTTTATTTCAACACGTTAGCCACTTCAACTGAACGTTGATTTCCAAGTGGGACGTGATACAACTATAAATATACACAACTAGAAATATGTACAAAATAAATAAATTACTACATTAATGCAATCATATATTATTGTTGAACAGGCTGGCATTAGCTAAAGATATTAGCATTAAATATGGACAAAGATTCGCTATTTCTAGCTTGTTCGGACAAAGAATTCCATATTTTTGGGGCTCTAAAACTGATGCTTTTTTTAAGATATTCAGTTTTTGGACGCGGAAGGAAGAGAGTGGAATTAGATCCTCGTAAATTATGGCCATGAACAGTATTAGACATATTAAAAATCTCATTTAACTTTGTTGGTGCCATATTATGCAAAACCTTATACATTAGTCTAGCTGTACTCTGAGCCCTCTGTTCTTCCAGGGTTTTCCATCCAAGAAGACCAAGGGCCAGATTTGACTGACCATGCTCATTTTTGCAATTCATTATGATTCTGGCACTTCTATTGTGAAGCTTCTGTAATCGATTTGAAAGGGTCGCATCAATTGAATCCCAAACTTCACAGCAGTAATCAAAATGAGGCTGGACTAATGCATAGTAGACCGATTTCAAAGTGCCTTGATCCGTATATTCTTTAATTCTTTTTAATGCAGTTATACCAGCAGAAATTTTACTGGAAATATGATCGACGTGACTGTTAAATGCTAGATGTTCGTCTAATTGGACTCCAAGAGCTTTTGTCACTTGAACTCTTTCTATCGCTTCATTGCCAACGCAAACATTCGGTTCTGAACTCAAATGTTTTATATCATGGGGAGAGCCAATCAAAAGATATTCAGTTTTAACAATATTCAGACTGAGTTTGTTGGCTAAAAGCCACTCCTTGACATTAAGAAAATCAAGATTGATGTTCCGCTCCATTTCCTCAATTGATTTACCACTTACTGTTATATTCGTGTCATCTGCAAACAGTCGAGCAGATGTAAACTGTAGACAGTTTGGCAAATCATTGATGTAAACTAAGAATAGAAGCGGGCCAAGAATCGATCCTTGTGGTACTCCACAATTTACTATTCTTGGATTTGAAAGTTTACCGTTTACAGAACATACCTGTAAACGTTCAGCAAGGTAAGATTTGAATAAATTAAAAGCTAAACCAGTAACCCCATAAAGCTCAAGTTTCGCTAATAGCAACACATGGTCGACTGTGTCGAATGCTTTCTTTAAGTCCAAGAAAACGACTAAATTGTAAAGACCACGGTCCATGTTAATGTACCACTCATTGTACAATCTAATAAAGTCGACATGGTAGAATGGAAACGTCTGAAGCCAAACTGTTGTTTAGACAAAAGATTGTTAGATGTTAAATATTCATAAAATTGATCATATAATATTCGTTCGAATACTTTACTAATAATTGGTAAAATTGAAATTGGACGATAATTTTCCATTAGATTTTTTGAACCTTTTTTATGCAAAGGGGTGACTCTCGCAATCTTCCAATCCAACGGAAAATATCCAGTGACAATAGAACAATTAAATATCTTAGTTATTGAGTTGATAATAACTGGGGCAGCTAATTTAAGAATTCGTGCCGGAATTTTATCCACACCAGTAGCTTTAGAAGCTACTAATGCCTCAAGAAGTTTAAAAACTTTTGAATGACTAACAGTTTGAAAAGTAAATTAGCTGTTGTTGACTTTAGCAACATAGTGTTCATAATTTGAATTACATCTACCAATTGAATTTGCGATATTTGGGCCAGCATTCGCGAAATAATCATTGAAACATTCGGAAATTTTGATTGGTGATGATACAGTATTGTGATCTACTTTGATTTCATTAATTGTATCATTCTTCCTACCGCGTCCAAGGATATCATTCACAGTTTTCCAAGCTTGTTTAGGATTATTTTTTTGGTTCCCTATTCTATTCCTATAATAATCTACTTTACCTTTACGCATGGCAATATTGACACTGTTCCTATAAGACTTATATATATGTTCCCAGTCAGTACTCAAATATGTCGAAATCGCTTGTTTTTTGAAGTGATCTCGATTTATCATCTTGCTTCTGATCTCTCTCGTTATCCATGGAACACTACCTTTGTTTCTCACTCTTCTCGACATTATTGGAGCATGTTTATCAAGTACGCCTAAAAATAATTCCTTCCACAAATTCCATTTTTGATTAACGTTACATAAAGTATCAACTGTGTCCCATTACTGATGAAAGAGATCATTTTGAAATGCTATACTATTAAAATGCTTGAAATTTCGAAAAGAAATTTCTTTAGTTGTATTTGTTTTAGTAGTAGCATTAATTTTTCTGACCACATAGATCAAACTATGATCACTTCCTCCCGTATGAATCACATCAGAACACACAATTTTGTCAGGTGCAGATGTAATACATACATCAAGCAAACTAGCTGAGGATTTTGTAATACGAGTTGGTTTATCGATAACTTGTATCAGTTGATATGTATAGTTGTTACGTCATGTATACATGCCAAAATCATGCATTCTGCATGCTCTCTTTGTACATTTTAATAGTCGTTGGCAATCGGCTAATGCATGCCATTAATTCTCTCAACAATATTTATAACAATATGAGTTATAAACCAGAAAGAACTCTATTGTAAACTATATATGACATTTAAACCATTGATCAGTGAAACTGCTCCAAAAGATCATAAATCTATTGTTGAAGCCTACCTTAAGGATATAAATTACTGGATGAATATTAATAAGCTTAAACTTAATGGTAAAACTGAATTACTTAATCTAATACAGTCTACACATCGACCATTGCCTCCATTACAGAATATTAATTGTGGAACAGAAATGATCAAACCGACGAAATTCTTGGTTTGCAATCAGTCTCTCGGGATGCGGCAGACAATGTATGCCACCCACGCCGGCTGGATCCAACAATGGAACTAATAACATATTCTTTTGTGTTATACCTCCAACATGGCCGCCGTGACGTTAAATGCAAACCATCAATTGGCCAAGAATATTAGAGATTGGTTTGATAACATTATGTCCGAGCAAGCAGGGGAATGCTATTTGTAAGAAAGCTTTCTGAAAGCAGCTTTCTATCACCTTAGAAATATAGCATCAGTAAGACGGTTTCTATCGCAACAACATTGTGAAATTTTAATTCATGCTTTTGTGACATCAGCGCTGGATTATTGCAATTTGCAATGTAAATAACATAAAGTTTCTTACATATGTGTGTATATATAGTACTCACAAGATGTGCCTTGGATAACCCCTCCAAACACCATCAAACAGAGCACAACAATAGCTCCTTGTTGCATAAGTAATTAAAATAGCTAACTAACATTATTTTAATTTATCACTTAAAGATAGGTTACAGTCGCATCTGCGCATGCACCAGTTTTCCATTCTTTGTTTACTTCCGGCACCTACAAACAATAACATTCTCCCCAGTCTTCTAGCATTGCACCATAACTAATTATTATTCATTGCGGAAATTTTATCTAAGAGGAGCGATAGCGAAGCTTCAAGCTCAAATCCTACGAGTTCGAGCGCAAATCGTGCTTAAACTGCATGCAGAAAGGATTACTATGCCAAAAGAGGGTCGTCTAGAATCATCTTATATGAATTGTTTCCTCGATGGCGGGAATTTAAAGACAAGCACGCTCTGGAAACAGATGCGGATGTTGCGCAAATATTGTTGGATTCGTTCGACGCTACAGAAGCCCCAAAAGCGACAAAATAGGCTTTGTGGTAAGAACTTGATTAATTAACAATACATGAAAGTTGCCAATTTCATATGGTAACGAACTATAACGTTTCCTTATATGTTTGCGTCTTTTCATTCAGACACTTGCTTACGCAGACTAGTAATATTCATGAGACAGTCGAGACATCAATTGAGGCTACATTTTCATGGATCTCGTTGAGGCTACAATTTCATGGCTCGGAAGTGAAGCCACATATTAATACCATCACCAAGTAAGTGAATATGTCTTCTATTTCTTTGTAGCAATGTTTTTAAGAAGTTCTATACTCTCAAGACGCGAATTTGCCGGTTATATTTTTTATTTTTATATCTGTCACCTCTACAACAACTAAACGTCGATTGTCGCCCGAACGTTTACCCGAGGGTTTACTAACGTCTTCGCTCTCATGGTGTGTAAAATCAGTATAAAATAATCGAGGCTTTTTTATATGTTAAACTTTTCATGTGTCGTATTTATGGCTTTGAAATATGAAACCGCACATGTTTGTCCAACATAAAACAGTTATAAATTTGAGGACAAATAATATATGGACACAATTTTGGAATAGGAAATATATACGATCGCCCAAAGCTGCCAATGTGGCAACTTCTTTTGTATCCAATCACAAACAGCGAGAGTCAGAAGGCAAATTCAAATTCGACTATTATCTTCTCACAAATCAACTGTTTTTATCAATATATGTATCATACTATATAGGGATGTCCATATAATGTGATGATGTATCACTTATCAAATATTCAAATACCTTTAACCTGTGGGTCGTTGGCAATAAAACAAAGTTACATGTTAGGAGTAATAGGAGAAATTAGTTATGTCTAGGATTCCTGGTTTAGGAGCCTGTCATATGCATGGTAAAGACAAAGCACTATCCAAAGCCTCATATGTCCCTGGACATTCATGAACACCCAGCCATTTGACTTGAAAAAATCAGTTGACCAATTTCCTGCCCTTTTGTAAAACAAATAAATGGCTACCTGTTTGGACATTCCTCCCACATGCCTATGATACTCTACTACTTCAATTGCAAATGTTCAGTGTTACTGACATTTTTATATTTTTATTTCAGACCTTTAGTGTACGAAGAAGAAGAGACACTAACTTGTAGCAAGGGTAGTGATGAAACAAAGGAAGAGGACACTCCTTGAATGATTGAATATTTGTAGGAGGAATGGTGCTTTTCCATTCCTACTACATTGCTAAATTAATCGATGAATACCAATATGTGAAAACTATGAATTAATTTGTTTGCAAAATAACCTTAGTGTATGTTCCCCAAAGAAAAAAAATACTATTCTTGGTTAACTTGCTTTGTATGACACAGATTACAGTCGCAGCAATATAAGTGTTCCAAAAATATCTGATCAATTCGTTTGCTCAAATTTAGCAGTTCCTCTGATCAATTCCTCAATATTTTTAGAAAAGTTTATTACAATATTCAAAACTTTCTGTTTATTGACCAATCAGAATCCTCACGAATAAGATATAGCATTCTGATAGGTAATTTAACAGGAAGTTGTTGTGTCATGTTTCTATTTTGCTGTGACTGTAATGTGACACATGTATGAAATAAGATCTGTTCATTGTCCTGTTGGTGAAAAAACTTGATTGTAACCAGTGAAGAAGACAGTGACAGTTATGTTGAGGGAATATCAGCTCAGCTACCCAATTCACCACCTCCCATTGGTGATGCTCCACAGTCAGCAAATAGACAGCAGACCCCATGTCTACGAAAAAATCTGAATCCTAGATTACACTACTATTTAACAAATAGATTTCATTTTTGCGTGCGTCTGTACTGTAATAGATCACAGATGACGTCATAGCGTGTGAAGAACAAAAAAGTTGCAAAAGTTTGCAAAAATCATGCAAAGACCCGCGAAATAAATTAGCTAAATTAGATCACGCCATCAGTTGAGGTCATCCGTGCGTGTGTACTTTAATAACACACAGCTCGCGACCAATGAAAATGCAGAACGAACACGTATTATTATATAAAGTTTACTAATAAACACTACTGACAACACTACTAATAATTACTAATAATATCAAATAAGTAATGGTCACTATAAGAGATTTAATTTATATTTTAGTGAGAGTTGTACCTCTTTCTCATATTTTACAATATAATAGAGCCTGACTACAAATTTGATGTATTTAATTTTTTGATCAGCTAGGACAGGAGCTTGAGAGTTTAGAGTTTCTTAGTAATAAGGTATGCAATATGGTAAACTTGTCAACATGCAATTGTTAACACCTTTACACGCTCCCATAAAGTTCAAAAACATAGTAATGTAAAGATCTATAAAACGATTTCAAAATGATCTTACTGTATGATCTATATCACCGCTGTCTGTATCTTCATGCACTTTTCTGTTGTTCGTGTATTGCCCGAAATCCCCTTCATGGCACGCGCTGAAACAAAAGTTGTTTCTCTCTCCCGAAGACAGTGGCCACGACAAAAGCACAATGCAATATTGTCCAGGTTTGAGACCGCAGCAGCATTCTCAATAGCGGCTATAGCGCTTGCCTCGAAATCGTCCAACGAACAACTTCTCTCGAAAGACTGCCATAACGTTCGACAACACAACTCTGTGGAAATGTGGATTGTTGAGGGTCCCGCAATAAAAATCTTCATCATAAAGAACAAATAAACACTTCCAAAACCATTAAGGCATTAAAATCCACTTTAAATACAAAAATGATTCAAACTCGCACATTCGGTATTTCGGTTGCTCGAAATCGCCGCTCTAGATTGCTTTAGATTAAAAAAATGGCTTTAGACAAAAACAGAAACGCTTCGCTGTGGCTGCACTCCTTCGCTGGTAAAATTATATTGCATTGTTATACCGACGAACTGAAATGCTTCATTTTATACAATTAAAGCTGATCAAAACAAAAAACGTAAACAAAGCTAGCGCATGCGCAGATGCGACTGTAACCTATCTTTAAGAAAACTTTAAATGTGAATATTCTTAAGTGCCATTGGTTTACTAGAAGAGATAGCGCTATATAAATGATAAAATTATTATTATTATTAAACTAGAATCTAACAGATTCTGAACAAGACAGTAACTGACGAGGTCAAATAATCTGTGGACTAAAATGTCGTTTTCGCCGGCGCTCCTGTTGTCTCAAATTCTCTTAATGTTTGAAAACCACAAACCATCGACATGCATGCCAACAAATAACGTTGAAAATCGACGTGCATCATTAAAAAGATTCATGAGTACTGTATTTGTTAATGTCAACTACACGACCAATGAGATTGCACGTCGGTCAAAGAGTAGAGACTACAAAGAGGTGCAGGTGGCTCAGTCAAAAAAGCGTAAGGTGCATGCGTGATGATTCGTGGCCTAATAGGAGTGTGTGCCGCATTGTTCTCGTCTACATAATTCATAAATAACCTTTGTGCAAGAAAGAGCTCTCGATTAATGATCTGGTTTCCGGTATTGCGTCCAGATCTCAAATGCAGAAAAATTCAAGATGGTGCACCGGTTGCAATTTCTCAATTTAGCCGCTAGTTCACGAAATGAGTATACGAGGCAGGTTTATCGCAATTTTGAGGCATTTTCAAGCGCTAAGCTGAATCGTTGCTTTGGATATAAAAAGAACAAAATATTTTCTCTCTTTTGGAGGGATATTCTTCTAAATTTTGTCGAAATACCCGGCTAAAGACGTTTCGTAATCACTCGAGACATCACGAATCGCAACTAGGTTTCAACTCTGATGCCAGCTAGTGTACTATCCACTTGTTTAACTCAACATGATTACAGTAACGTGCTAAAATATTTTTATGCATACTCTTCCCAAATTACAGATGAACACCAGATACATCATTTGTAGATATTTTTAATCTTTAACTTCAAAACATAGCGATTTGTTTCTTGTGTTTTTCAAGCCAAATGAACAAGCCAAATTTACATCATTCTTCTATTGATCATTATTCATTCACTCTTCTGATATTTGTTGTGCTGCTGCTGTGGTCCTGTATAATATAGTCCTGTATCCCATAAAATTGAGAGAGTCCTTTGCTCGAAGAACATCAAATCTATTACAGCTCAAACCAGAGAAATCTCTGAGCAGAGAAATCAAGCAGACCTACAGAGACAAGACGGACATAAGCAAGAAGGCAGGTGTCTGTTGTACCCGGATCCCATGTGAATGCGAACTGGTTTACATTGGGCAAACTGGGCGCAATCTGACCATCAGACAAAAAGAACACCACAACTGGTGCGTCAAATTGGGACAAATCTGTTCTTCTGGCTCTAGTAGACAAATATTTTGCTCGGAAAACAAGAGAGACGAAACAAAAATTCGGACGATGTCAAATAAAGGGAAGCCTGACATTTAGACTTGTCTTTTTAAGATGTACAATGAGTTTCAGCAGTATTTCAAAGAAATGCAACTTAAACAATCTAATATGCTATATGCTTGTATGGGCAATAATAAAAAAAAAATAAAGAGGAAGTTAAATCTGTCAAGCTATCCACTTAATATTAAATTACCCCAACCACATGTCGTACACAGAACGGCTACGATAACTAAACATTCATCCACTTCAGTTTCGGCGTTAAATAAGTTCTTTAACATTTTATAATTAGTTCAAATGTGGAAATGGTCCAGTTCGTATTATTTCAATAGTTGTACTCCTCGTTACAATACTCGGATCTTTAATACAAATAATTTATTCCCAAAATTATAAGGAGGACCATTTGTTGAGAAGAATTACTCAAATTTAAAAGTTTCTTTTGAGGCCATCCAACCCTTTCACATGCTATGATTTTAAGCTCGAGATGTAAGGTGTCAAACTGAGCATTTTTTCGGGGGAAAGCTACATGTAATTTTATACAGTACCAGAGGTTAAAATGTTTGTTTCTTTGCCACAATTTTGAACTCATTAGGACGCATAACAGCACCAAGCTCAGAAACTTGAGTCGTTGGTCTTTTCTCTCCTTCTGGCAACTCAAATTTATAGCAATACAACAATGTGGAAGCAAAGGTAAACATCATTATCTTAGCCAGTGATTGACCAGCGCATTCTCTACGGCCAACGCCAAACGGCAGAAATCCATTAAGCTTTTTCCAACCAACAAATACCCCATCAGAATCAACAAATCTTTCAGGCTTAAATTTCTCAGGTTCTGACCACTCTCGTTCATCGTGATGTAGTTTGCAAAGATTAAGTGCCACAAATGTCCCTCTTGGAATATGATAGCCAGCGATTTTTATGTCTCGAATAGCGTTTGTTCCACCAACCGCTGACACACCAGATGCCCTCTGGACTTCGCACAAGGTAGCTTGAAGATAAGGCATGTTTTGAGCATCAGTCCAATTCGGCAAGCGGTCGGTGTTCACGACGAGATTGATTTCTTTTTGAATTTTCTCCTGTACATCTGGATGGAGCACCATATAAAGAAGAAACCAAGTAAGTGAAATTGAAGTGGTCTCGGAACCTGCAAACGTTACGTCAGCCATTAAACTATGGATATCATCCATTGATCCAATGTCTTTATCAGTTTCTTTAGCAATTTCTTTTTCGTAGCAACAAATAAAACTGTCTGTGAGGTTGCGGATAACCCCTGGCGTGTATGTCTCTTTTTGAGCTTGGTATGCTTCTGGAAATATTGTGCTTCGAATTTGCTTTGCCCGCTTAATATCGAGGTTGGCTTGGATTGGTAAGTACGAGAAAAAAGGAATGCACTGGTGTACGGCAGTCAGCAAAGCTTGTTTACCAATAATTGTGTTAAATTCTGATAGATTTTTGATAATTGGATCGCTCAACTGCGGTTTCCTTGAGGTCAGCCAGTCCCACAGTTGTACAAGTATTGATGATTCCAAAATTTCTGTCGGCGAGAATGGTTGACCTTCCTTGCTGTCAATCTCTTTCATGGCTGCATTCACCGCATGTCCAACACGTTCTGTTGCCTGTTGAACACCAGAACCAAATACATGCATCGCCGTTTTAAATACTCGCCGTCGAAAAAGAAAACCGGGTGAATAATCTGATGTCCCCACATCATTTCCAAATATTTCGTTCCACGGATACACGGTTCTCGGGGACTTTCCTGAAAGATTTTCTTTGTTACCCAGTCTGGCTTCTCTAACCAATGAAGCTGCACTCAAGACGACAGTTTTGTCCCCGCTTGGAAGAGAAAGTGTAAATATATCTCCGTACTTATCTGCAAGTTTTCCAAAGGGATTGACGGGATCACAGAACATGTGAGGAATGTTGCCGATGAGAGGATAAGGGAATGGTCCAGGTGGCATATTTCTTCTTGCCATCCAGATTGTGACGAAGTAATGTATGAAGTAGACAAGAAACATAGCGAAAAATATTTCCAAAATCATAACTGCAATTACGTTTTATCTGTAATGAAAAATACAAAAATTTATGAAGATTTAATTATGCATTCAAATGTTGCTTAGCTCATTGTGGTGTTATTATGCTCTAGGATATACAATGATCATATGTGTTTAATGGCAATAATGGCAAACATATTTTGGGAGTCTATGTTCCACTGAACACAGATAAACATTGTTTATCCGACAGGGAATCTGATCGTACCCACGAGAATTGACAGTCAGCGAACAATCAGTATTGATCTCTTTGTTTTTGAATTTTATCTAATTTCAGGTTTCAATTAAATCTTTATGCTAGTGGTGTGAGATTTGATGTCCAGGTAAAGAATTAGTATTCTCTAAAGAATTAGCTTCTGTTAAAGTAGAGAGCATTCAATGTATTATAATTCTGAGTAGTTTAGCTCAGTGGCTTTTAGTGGCTTAGACGCTCAGTTATTTTATACTTTGACATAATAAAAACCGATGATTTGAAATTCTTTGGACATCTGTGATTATGGAAAAGTACAAAAATATCGTTGAAATTACGGAAGAATTTGTAATTGAGAAATACGAAGCACCCGCCATCTTAAAAATCATAGACCCCAGTCAATACGGTGCCATCCCAAAATCATCGTCTGTAGATGCCTTGATCTCAATGGTCCACCCATGGTCTCAAGCTACTGACAAATCAGGAGACGCGGTAAGGGCATCCCTATTTGACTACAAGAAAGCGTTTGATCTAATCAATCACAATATTTTGGTACGGAAACCTCAACGCTTTTCTCTACCTCGGAAAGTAAAAATCTGGATCGCGGACGTCATGTCAAATAGGCACCAAAGAGTCAAGCTGGCTGATGCGTATTCGTCGTGGAAACACATTCTATCTGGTGTACTGCAGGGTACTAAACTTGGCCCCTGGCTTTTCTTATTGATGATAAATGACCTATCTTCCAGCGATTCGACTATGTGCAAATTTGTTGACGGCACTACGTTGTTTCGAAAAACCACCACAGCCACATCCAATCTGCTGCTACTACAGTAGAAAACTGGTCAGTGGACAACAAATTGCAATTGAAACCTGAAAAATGCAAGGAACTGAGGATTGACTTCAAAAGGGACAATCAAGACTTTGATGCAATCAACATTGACAATGTGTCATTGGAAGTTGTTGACCATGCGAAAATCCTGGGACTTATCATCTCCGACTCCCTCCAATGAAACCACCATGTCAACCACATCACTAAGAAAGCTAATAAACGCCTATACTGTCTGGTACAACTAAAACGTGCAAAAATTTCCGAAAAGAATATCGCGTAACTTTTACTGCACTTGTATCAGACTCACCATCAAATACGCTTCACAAGTCTTTCACATTCTCTGCCCAAATATTTGTCTGATGATATCGAGCGAGCTCAAAAACAGTCATTAGCTATAATCTTCCAAGGACAGACGTACTCATGCATGCAGAAAGCCTTCAGCAATCTGGACTAATTATATGTATAACTTCCCCATTCGAGCGAACTGAAAACTGGGTAAAACTTTACTAGTAAAATAACATCGGACAGTAACCATAAACTTCGCGCACTACTGACTCCTAAACATAATGCTCAATATAAACACAAGCACTCATATGAACTACCAGTTACGTACACTAATCAAGAACATATTTATCCAATCAATGTCTCGCACCGCGAATCGTGTCAACCTTTTGTAAATATAATGATTCCTTATGTACATAGTTTAATTTAATTATACATAGTTCAACAGAGCTTATAGTACTTATTGTTCATACATTTGCAAAAATCTACGTAATTCAGCCCTAGGGCTGCAAAGTAGTTTTTATTAAAGCATCTCTCTTTCTCTCAAGGCTATTCAATAATGACAAAATTCTTGAAGAGAGAAGAAAATCTTGTAGTTGGGTCATGGCTGACTGCTGAAGTGGCTGCATTGAGTTAAGTAAATATATCTACATGAGGATGACGCCCACAGAGATAAATGGCTGAGTACCAAAAACGTAAAGTTTTGAAATGAATGTGCAACATCTGTATACCCCACATACAAAGTGGCTGCAATTAAACTTAGCCAAAACTGTTGCAATAATTCGACATCTCTGAACGCTTCGAACTAATGATTCAAAAAATGGACTTGAGAATTTTAGAAAATTATCATATTATTTATTTGTCATATTATTATTATAGCAGTCAAACTGATAAAGCACATTGCAGCCAATTTGAACTGCGGTTACTTGAAAGGGCCAAGTTTTTTATACACCTTGTAGAAACATCTTGTAAAACATTTTTACAATGTTCTTCACTACCTTGTAAATATGCACTTATATATTTATCTTTGTAAACGGTAAAAGAGTGTTTTTTCCTATTATTTTGCGAAAAATTTTAAGTGAGGAATTCGCTTCGCGCTCCTCATGAAATATATTAACACACTGTATACTGACAACCTTTCGCTTCGACGCCTTGAGCAGAACTGAGCGGGAACTGAGCGAGAACCGTAGCGCGACCACAGCCTGTTTCGACCTGGTAGACTATAAGTATTTTGACCTGTATAATAGATACGTTTTCCGTGTCCTAGAGACGTTAGGGTATTTAACCAATTCGTATGTTTTGATGAAATGCGACACTTGCGGGTTAAAATTGACCAAAGTCAGAATGCGACATTTTACACTTCTGTGAAGCTACCACATGACTCACCACAGGATTCGTTCTTTCCAAAAATAGTTAAGAAAATATTTTGCTAGTAACGACAACACTATCGTGTAATATTTTTGATGGTCTTTTCATTAATGTAAGTGATATTGTGGCACAAGCTATTAGCATGGTGGAAAAGACAGAGTGCGGACTACGGAGAGCGAAGTTTGTCTTTCAAGGGTTTCTTTAGACTTAAGGGGGGATTTTAAACAGACTCGAGCTCCATCTTTTCCACTTTATGCGGGAGTAAAGTGGAAAACGTGGAGTGTGTCTTTAAAGTGTTTCCTTAGACTGAGCGGCAATTTTTAAACACGCTGCGTCTATATTACTAAACTTTAAGGGGTCTACAATCATCTAACCAAAAAAGGAATCGACTCAAGGCTTTTGATGTTAAGTTGAATTGTTCGTTGCTATCATACTATCAATAGCTGTGCCAAAATATTGCCAGCGACGTCAATGAAAAGAGCTTGAAAAATATTACACAATGCTGTTTTTAATAGCAAACCAGATTTTTTTTTGCGCAAAATTTACGTAGGTTGCGCGTTGTAATGCTGCATGCTTTGCAGCAAATCAAATCTTGATTAATTGCTGTTTAAGTTCTGTACTTTCAAAGCTCGTGCCACAAAATAACCTACATCAATGGAAAGGACACTAAAATATCGTACTATATGTTGTTGTACCTTGTGCAAGAACTTCAAAGATTGGTTAATCTCCAATGCTTAATCTCCAAACTTGTTTATTAAATTGAGTGAAGTTGAGACATATTAATATGTAGTGTGTTTGAAGAGTCATTCCTCTCACAAACGAGCATATATTTCCCTAGTTTTCGATCAGTAATGAATAGATACATTGTATTAATAGTGATAATGCTGACGTGTAACGAGAAATACCCTAAAAATAACCTGGAATGTTTTTAAAATCTACTTTTGAACGATTGAAATGAGTTGAGTCCCAATCTACGTCCGAGCCCAAGCCCGAACCCACGGCTACCTTCACACTAGTTAGTATTTCATCAATCTGTGTATCAATACTATTACTGGTCTAATCTAGCGTTGCTAGCGAGAGAATATTTCACCAAATTCTGCTGAACAAAATACAAAATCGTACAATTGCCTTTAAGGCGATGAAAATTCTTGTTGATTTTATTGGTAATTTAAATAAAATTAAATTCTTAGCAAAAAATGAGTACCAGGATGTTTAATTTTATTTCCAGCTGCTGATGACGCATTAACGTAGTTAAGTTAAAGATTGAATATTCAAACTGACGTGATTTGCAGACTATACCTTGCTTGTTTTCTTACGGAAAAAAGAATAAAGGGAAACTCGAGACGGAGTCTTTCAAGTTTGTGTCCCCGCGCATGTCGCATTGCGCATGTTTGTTATGCAGACTCTGCCTGGCCAGTCAATTGCATTTTCTGAACAATAAAAACGCTGAATTGGCTGATTCGCCATTATTCTTACCAGACAACTACATGAAGATAGGGGGACATGTTGAACTGCTGAGTGGTCCTTCTGATTAATTTGTCTATACTGTGGTTTTGTTGAAGCAACTCAAGCGATTAATGAGATTTTAGATTTACATTGTTCAGACGCAACACAATACTCAATGGTCTTGCGTAACACCGATATATAAATAGATGTTCAATTAATTGTTTTAAAACTCAGGTGACGCGTTTGCTCTTCACAAAGGTCACTAGGACTGTAATCCCAATGATGGAGTGAGCAACGATTAACGATATAAATGCTTGCTAGAGCACTGTTATTTTCAGAAAGTTAAATAGTTAACCTGCACAGGAAAACGACAACGTACGAATTACACAGTGGCGGATCCAGGGTAATTCAAAATAAATTATAGCAGCTCAATTTTAAATTCAAAATAGCTTTATAACAATGTCATAGGTTATGAATTTCAAAAGAATAAAGTTGCTTTGAAGGTATTTTAAAATGTGAATATATCCTAGAATGAGCTGTGGTAATTTATTTTGACTTACGCTAGATCCGCCACTGGAATTACAAATATGCAGGAGGGATGCAAGTTGATACACAGATCCGCATGGTCACGATATCAAATTGGATAGTTTGAGGACGAGTATAGCTTTTAGATTTTTGATAATATTACCAAATTTAAAAGAAAGTTATCGTAGAAAGTGTTAGGAATAAATATAACCGCACACTGCCCAAACTTGATGTCATCATCATGCGGATCTGGTAATGTGCAAATGCCGCCTAATTGTATTCAAATGATGAACGTGCTGGTTTGCATATCGAAGCCTGAACAAATTGACACAAGTGATCGTGAACGATCGAGTGCGAACGAACAATCTTGTACATGGAAGCATTTCAAATCTAATGACGAGTTACGTGTAGTAGGAGCTAAACAACGGGATACGTTAACTGATGAAACGCCCGAATGACTTATTACGATTTTAATGGTCAAGTTCACACTCAAATGTCTTGGGAATTTTTGTAGGCTAAAATATCTATACATGGACTGCGTAGTATATATTATCTCTGACGCTATGTATACATGCCAAAATTCATGTATTCTGCATGCTCTCTTTGTTCATTTTAAAAATCGTTTGCAATCGGCTGATTCTCTCAAGTGATCATGATAGGAAATATTGCCAGTCATGTGTTATAAACCTGACAAAAATCTATTGTAACCGATAATCTAACAGATTCTGCACAAGACAGTAACTGACGACGTTAGTACAATCTGTCGACTAAAATGTCGTTTTCGCCGGCGCTCCTGTTGTCTCAAATTCTCTCAAGGATTGAGAACACACCATAATTAACCTTTTATGCTAAGCAAACAAGCCCCCGACATGCATGTCAACAAATAACGTTGGAAATTGACGTGCATCATTAAAACGATTCATGAGTACTGTAAGCCTCGCAACTGCGATAGAGAGGACCAAATTTAAGTCACTAGCTTAAGAGTATAGTTGAAATTGCTGAGCTCAAATGAGGAATGAAATTAATATAACGTTTCAAACGCACGTAGCAAAAGAAACTGTCACGAATGTGAACCAAACTACTAAATAAATATCGATGGCAGTGAAAACTCACGATCACAGGCCCGAGACGTAGTTTATAGTTTATACATATCTTAGAGTGACCAATACACAATAGCTCCAACTAACATGAACGTACAACACGATTGTGACACGCGTGAATGTAGCTCCACTAGACAAAGTGGATATATAACCTAGATTAAACCTAAACCTTTATAATTATAACCTTGCAACAATATAAGCTATAAATCATAACTTACAGATGTTTAACCAGTAGCTATTTAAACGTCTTGTCTTTTACCGTAAATATCCTCTACAAATGTCGTCGTCCTCTTTTTACGGATCTTGCATGTAACTACACTGTCCTAAGGCATGCACTTGCGTGCTCACAAGGTACACTTGTCACATAGCCATGCATTATGCTAATGAACTAAATAAACTGAAGATTAAGATAACAAAATTATCTGTCATGCCCAAGGCATTGTGGAAAATACGGAGTGCGGAGTACGGAGTCGGAGTATGGAGTCATGTTTTTAGAGCGATATTTTATCAGACTCCGTCATTTCCACTTTATGCATCAATGAGATTGCACTTCGGTTGAATGATATTTTCGAACCCGATAGAATTTGAATGTACTTTTTAAGGTTAAATATATTGTAACAGAGGCAGAGTAAAACAAACAATAGGTAACAAGTAGGTAGCTGAATGACTGAATCGATAACGGATCGTGCATTGTCACTAATAAGTAAATCGGTTCGAGCTGAACAACATGACAATAAAGATAACTTCACCATCTCTAACTATGATTCGACTGTTTCCGTGACCATATGCAGGTATGCTGTATATCATGAAACATGCACTAATTCAACCTCGTACCCAGAGCTTGCAGGATTCTGGACACTGAGCTCTAGCTATTAATACATCTCAGTAAAGATAGGACTCTCGACCTCAGAGTGTCCGCAAAAACATGGCGGATGTTACGCTATTTTGACGTCACAATCTTTCCATTTTTTTGCAGTCTTCCACGTACTGGCCTCGGCTTAAGACAACGTGTGCTCAAATATTCACACCCCCTGAAATTTACAAAGAAAATATGAAGAAGAACTTTATGAAGTTTGTAGTGAATTTTTGTTGCTGTATTTCTATAAAATACCATAATCTGAAGCAACGTATTCCACACCGTTGCATTGAAATAACAGTTGTGAGCTGAGAGAAACAGTTGTGATCATAGGAAAGACAAGATAATTTTTTATATAATGACTATCGCGGAGCTCTTCGATACATGCAATGCAGCAATGATGCATGTCTTCCAGCATCTTCTGGAAAGCAGCAGATTCATTGTTGAAGACGCCAGGTGCACTGATGGAAATATTTATAAACTGTAGACAGTTCAATTTTTTTCATTAGTTTCTCATATTTACGTTTGCGGTTAATGCTACTTTTGAGGTTACTTCCGTATCCAATTAACGGTTAGCTCCAAGATATACAGATAATTGTCTTCAGTCAAGATATATTAGTAGGTCAGGACGATAATCATCGCCAGTAATAACGGAATGGTTAGGGAATCATGATCAAATGGTAAATCAGCGTAAATGTTCCGAATATGTTGTGAGGGTAAGTTATTTGCGATAAATTGTATGATTGAGCTAAAACCTTCCAAGTAGGAACTGCAACCAGAAACAACGTGTAACATAGACTCAGCGCCAAGACAGAATGAGCATTCAGAAGACAATGTGAGTCCCAATTGTGACTGATGCGCAAGCGAGTGCCGAAGGCGCAAGATTTCTAGGGGGGTCCGGGGGCATGCCCCCCCGGAAAATTTTGAAATCTAGAGTCTCGGAAATGCGATTTCCTGCGTTTTGAGAGCAATATTTAACACTGAACGATGGTTAAAAATCAAGGCTTTTTATAAATGTTTCTATATTTCTATTAATTTTTTTTTAAAATAGACATACTTCTAAATCACATACATTTTTTAAAAGAAAAAATCTAAGATGTAAAATTGAAAAAAAAAGAAAAAATATCAAAAATGCACTGCAAGAATTTGTACTGCTTACCTTAACGAGCAATCATCCAATACATCGAAATGAATGTACTTTTGAAAGGACAGCATACCCACAGCGTTTTCCGCATAAATTTCAGCAATTAAACCACCGTCAAAACATGAATAATGAAAAGTAGGCCCATGACCAGTACATTTCTGTGTAAAACAGCAAAGCAACTGATCAAGCACTGCCTTTCCCGTCTACCATATTCATAGGATAATGTTCCAACAGCAGCAGGTTTAGAGGAAGCAAATATTGATGGTAAATAATGTTCCAACAGCAGCGATTTCATGTAAGTTAATTTGTACAAAATATATAAGTACAGAATATGTTAATAAATCTATTTGCCACTTAGCTGTAAGCATAACATACTCTGAATTATATGCAATTATTCATAGAATTATTGAAGTGTGGATTTTTTGTTTTTGTGTATGCTAATAAAGGAACAATTAATCAATTGATGCATTCAAATTTCAATAATCAATTTAAGAATATAAATTATATTTTTATAGCTACAAATGTACTAAAAATGCACACAGTTATTTAATGCTACCATATATCTCTTGTAACAACAGTACAACACTACAAGGCACTATAGTCACAACTGTTTTGAGTGTGATAAACTGATATTATTACTTTATTTAATTGAATACATTGTATTTATAGTATAAATTATAGATAATATACAGTCAAACATACACTTAAGAATTTATCTTCCTTTATGAAACAATAATATTTTGATGTCTTCATAGTATTACACTGTATGTAAAGTCTAAATGCCTCATAACACTTACTTTAATGCACGTAATTCAACAAATTGAAATTTCCATGTGCCTGTGATGTGCTGGGGAATCAAGCTAGATCTCTCACATGTTTACCACTTCGAATTGGATCCACATTTTGCCTTTTTAAATGATCGAGAGACAGTGCTTTCACTTCGTGGCTTTTTTCACCGCATCAACTTTGATATTTTCATCGTCTTGAAGCAATGAACGCAGATCGAAATTCATTTGCATAACGCCAGCCAAGATGTCGATCGTAGAACGCGCAAATATGCAAATCCTGAAATAACCTGACGCAGCAGTTATCCAACAGCAGCAGCGAGCATCAGTAAGCATCGCTCGCAATGTTTTTTCGTGCTTAGAGCATCACTCTTATCCATTGCCAACAGGAAAACAATTGCAAAGCGCGGCTGACTGATGATCAAAGGACTCGGAACGTATGCTGAAGTTACGCTCAAGGTCTGCCCAGGGTCTACCTGACGGATTGAATTTAACGTGAAGTATGTCGACAAAAATATCACGTCATGAATCCGAATTATCTTTAAATGGCAAAATTTTATCCGTTGATAAAAGTATTAAGTTGCGTTAGCGGACTTGCTGTTAGTTACGGCTCAAGCAAGGCCAAAAATCATACAATTTCATAAAATAATCGTAAAAATAATGAAAAAGATCATTAGTAAGAAAAAACACATATTTAAGAGCGCAATTACTAGAAATTTTCAAAGATTGTGAATGGTAGCTAAGAATTAATTAGCATCAGTATGCCTGCCCATTTGTTGCAATATTCAATAAAAAATATTCATTTAAATTTAATCTGTTATACGTTTAATAAAGTTATGTTCGTTCAATTCAATCTTTCATACACATTCAATTCAATATTTGGACATAAATGTTCATTCAATTTAATAATGTAAATGTATTCAATTTAATCCTATGTTAAACAATATTTTATACAAAAATGTACATTTAATGAAATTTATCCATTTAATACAACAATTAATTATTCAATTTAATAAGTGTGAGTAGAATAAAATATTTATTCAATGGGCCAATTGCGGAATTGCAAAGCATCATGGTAGTTTAGTTACCGAACAGAATTTTGCTAAACATGGCGACCGAATTTTTTCAAGCACGGGCAGCTTCATTAATTCAAATTTATGGAAAATACAAATCATTGTTCAACTCAATTTAAATTTTAAAAAAATCTGTACGTCTTGTTCTATATTTGTGCGAAGTTTTTGGTTTATACAAGCTACTGATTCTGAAATATTCAACATGCCGTACGGGATTCTCGAAATGAGGAATGACCAATTTTCGAAGGAGTCAGGCACAAATTTTGCTGTTTTTCATAGCATAAAGGTGAGTACCTGGTTAAATTACTTCTAGGATACTAGGATCTTTATGGCTCATCATTTGCACAAAGAACACAGCGATCGCGTGGTTTTTAGCGGCTTGAGAAGCGAAGTTGCTTGTATACTTGTTCGGTCTAAAACAACACATCCTTGATCAAACGTTCTTTTCACAAACCAAAACATTGAGGCCGTTTTGCCGCGAAATGTTTATATCTCAACACAAGCTTTGTTGTTCAAAATATTTTCACTGTTGTCAAAAGCACTTTTAAGGACTATTTCCTGTTCTTGGCAAGTTAAAATTTCCACAAAAATGTAAACAGATACTGTTCCTTCGGCAAATATTTTTTCCAACGTTTTGGAAATGTATTTTTTGTAAACAAATGGACAATACAAGACAAGAAGACCATAGTTTGAAGACAATTGGGTGGACAAAAAACCTCAATGTCATCCCCCTTTTACGCATGAGTTGCTGAAAGAACATTTAATAACCAACACCTCAAAATAAACAATGGGCAACCAAATAATGCACACAAACACAAAAAGGAAGGTTGTCAGTTATTTAAGAACAAAATGGTAATTCATGTCTTAGTCAAGGCAAATATCATGAAAGGCAAAGAAAAGTTTTTCTTAGTAAAGTGCAATGTCCATACATCCATGAAAAAGACTCAGTATGTTGTTTATGTACACTTACATCAAGATACTGGCAAAGTATCTCATGCAAGCTGTTCATTCCCTGCTGGACAAGGAGGTTGTTGTAAGCATGTAGCAGCATTGCTGTTTCAACTTTTAGACTACATACAGCTTGAACTGACTGAAGTACCTAATGACTTAACATGCACCCAGCTACTTCAGCAATGGCATGTACCACCAAATGATAAACTTGAAACAGCATTACTTTTTGAGCAGGTAAAATTTACGAAAGCAACTTGCAAAAAGGAAAAAGTATATCAACCACAATACAAAAAACCGTCACCTGCATTTGGTAAAAAAGTTACTGAATTCGATTTGAAGAAATTAGAAGATGGTTTAAAATCAACTAACTCATGTCAAGGCCTTTTAAAATCTAATCAGCATCAACCATGGGATTACAATGAGTATTTGGAAGGTCTACCTTCAAAGAGAGTTTTTATTGATGCAAATTTGCATGTCTCTCAACTTTACAATAACAATATTAGAGAATCAGTACAAAATAAAATCAGTGTTCCAGACTTCTCTGAAGTATGCAAGCACCTACCATCTCAAGATTATGCACCATTTGTTCAAAACTATCTATATACTACAAGAGAACAGATGGTCGAGTTAGAACGTAATACAAGAGGCCAATCAGATTGTACACTTTGGGTTGAAGAAAGGAGGTCCCGTTTAACCGCCTCCAATTTTGGTTCAGTTATTAAACGAAAGAAAAATATATTTCTAAAATCCCACTTACAAAAAATGCTTTCCCCAGCAACAAGTCAGTCTAAGACACCAGAATCATGTTTGTGGGGTAAAACTGATGAGCAAGTCGCTATAGCAAAATATTTGGAGCAGTTAAAATCTGATGAAAAATCTGTGGCTGCTTGTACACAGTGTGGATTATTTATAAACACTGAAACTCCTTGGCTTGGAGCCAGTCCAGACTGCCTGCTACATGACCCTGATGAAGAAATGCCATTGGGGTTAGGTGAAGTTAAGTGCCCATCATCTAAGAAAGACATGACAATTTCTGAAGCATGTCAGGATCCATCTTTTTTCCTAGCTGCACCGAGCAACAAACAGAGCAAACCCACTTTAAAGCATAATCATAACTGCTACTTCCAGGTACAAGGCCTGATGGCAGCATGCAAAGTGAAGTGGGCAGACTTTATTGTATATACTAAGCAAGAAACATTTAGTGAAAGAATTTACTTTAACACTGAATTGTGGTATAAAACAATGCTACCAGAATTAACTTCATTCTATTTTACATACATGTATCCAGAATTAACAAAACAGTAAAAATACAAAAAATTAAGTGTTACTTTCTATTTCACTATTTGCATTGATTAAGGGGGGATAAAACAATGTGAGGTAGGAACAAACTACCCAAATTTTATTGAGGTCTGATGACATTTTTAATGGGAAAACATTACTTAGTATTTTATAACTTTTTATTCATTGTATCGCTCTTTCCACATGTACCCTGAGTGATGCTATCTTCCTTGTTTTAACTTCATCCTGAAGTGATAATTGTGGTGAACCATCCAAGAATGGTGGTATATTTAGCCCAACACCAGGAGGCATCTCATTTTCTATATCAAACCCCCTGTCTGCCATAACTTGATCTCCAGACTCAAATAAATTTAGAATACCACAATCTTTGGTAATCTGTTTATCACTAGAACTCCCCGCATAAAGCTCTGACACAAATGTAGGATAACCTGCTGGGGAAATGCCCAATAGTTCCTTAGCAGTGTTATGATTTTTGTATGCTGAGTATGTAGCTGACTGGCTTCGAAATGAAGTTGGTTGAGAAGTTCGAAATGAAATTATTTGGTTGCCCATTGTTTATTTTATTTGAGGTGTTGGTTATTAAATGTTCTTTCAGCAACTCATGCGTAAAAGGGGGATGACATTGAGGTTTTTTGTCCACCCAATTGTCTTCAAACTATGGTCTTCTTGTCTTGTATTGTCCATTTGTTTACAAAAAATACATTTCCAAAACGTTGGAAAAAATATTTGCCGAAGGAACAGTATCTGTTTACATTTTTGTGGAAATTTTAACTTGCCAAGAACAGGAAATAGTCCTTAAAAGTGCTTTTGACAACAGTGAAAATATTTTGAACAACAAAGCTTGTGTTGAGATATAAACATTTCGCGGCAAAACGGCCTCAATGTTTTGGTTTGTGAAAAGAACGTTTGATCAAGGATGTGTTGTTTTAGACCGAACAAGTATACAAGCAACTTCGCTTCTCAAGCCGCTAAAAACCACGCGATCGCCGTGTTTCTTTATGCAAATGATGAGCCATAAAGTTCCTATTATCCTAGAAGTAATTTAACCAGGTACTCACCTTTATGCTATGAAAAACAACAAAATTTGTGCCTGACTCCTTCGAAAATTGGTCATTCCTCATTTTGAGAATCCCGTACGGCATGTTGAATATTTCAGAATCAGTAGCTTGTATAAACCAAAAACTTCGCACAAATATAGAGCAAGACGTACAGATTTTTTTAAAATTTAAATTGAGTTGAACAATGATTTGTATTTTCCATAAATTTGAATTAATGAAGCTGCCCGTGCTTGAAAAAATTCGGTCGCCATGTTTAGCAAAATTCTGTTCGGTAACTAAACTACCATGATGCTTTGCAATTCCGCAATTGGCCCATTTAAAAACCATTTAATGTTTGAAGACTGGGCCGAGCGCTCGGTTAGCGCTGCCAGACGTATTGAATTTAGTGCAAGTTTTGCGCCATTATTATCCAACATGGCCGCAAGGGGAAATCAAACGATAACAAAGGCTGCTGAATTGCTTCAGCAAGCGTCCACCATGTTGCTCTCGGTAAACGAAAATTTGTCTGAAACCGGTTCTAGCTCAACAGCTACCAGTGGTAATTCGCCTGGAACGTCAGCAGCTACTATTGTACCAGAGATACGTGATACTCTAGAACGAGCTAAATCGATGATGGCCACCAGTTCGAATGCTGGCTTGTACAAACGTCTTAATAAAAACGAACGCCTGCGAGCTGCAGCCGGAAAGTCATCTTCAAAAGGCTCAACTTCCAGCAAAACGGTAAAAACAGCTCGAAGTTTAGAGAAAAAGCCGTTTGAATTTGCTTTGCTTCGTGCATCTGATATAGACAGTGATGGTGAAGAAGAAGATAACTTAAGAAAGGACCATGTTATCAACCGAGGAATTGTAACTTTAACAGCTTCTGACACTGAGAAAGTAATAAGAGAAAAAGTTGTTTCATCTTTAAAAACAAGATATCCCATGATTGAAAGTCGTGACTTTGAATTTGTCAAAGTTGTTCAAAAGAAAATTTCTGTTCTTCAAATGGGAAAAGGAACTGAGTATGATTACACTGTTGTGAAAAAATTAGCTGGGCAAGGTCTGTTATACATTCGTATGAAGCAAGTAACACAGTTTGCTGTTGATGAAAGTCTTCAAGTTGAAGAAGATATGGCTGAAGATCCATGTGGTATGTGTACCTTACCCAATTCATTTAATTCACCAACAACCTCAATTGATCTAACAAGTACACAAAATGTTTGCAACGTTATACCAGATGGTACATCTGTTGGACGAACCCCACTTGAGAATGATCAACGTACCCTTTCCGCACAACCTGTGCAGAAAGCTGGACCAGCAGATCCAGAAATTGAATTGTCACCATTTTTCACACAAGTACTTGATGAAATGCCAGCCTCTGCTAATGATCCAACAGAAATGTTAAGATTTTTGCAGGGCAAGATTTTGTCAGGTCATGACCTAGATGTTAGTGATGAATCTTCCGAACTAAGTGGGGACACTAATTATATTTCGGTAGATCGAGATAATGTTCTAGAAACAACATTTTCTGAATTAAAAGATGTGAAAGATCCAAGAATCACTTTTGAAGTTCAGTTCTATGGTGAGGAAGCTGAAGACAGGGGAGGCCCAAGAAAAGAATGGATTAGACTTTGTAATCAGAAAATACAACTAAAGTATTTTGAACAAGGTCTCAAAGAGCATCTGGCAAGTGACTATTTTTATGTTGGCCAAATGGCAGCAATAGCCCTTCTTCAGAATGGGCAATTACCTGTTTACTTTCCAGAAACAGCTTTGCTGAATATTTTTGCAGATCCATATCCAAACACACATCCATGCATTTCCAGCCTACAGAAAGGTCTGGATAGTCTTGGAATTCATGCAGCTGGCAGAAAGTTTCCACAATTACTGGATCTCTTTAGACCATCTGTAAATGCTAAGTTATCTGTAAAAAAGTTACTACAACTTCTGACACCCAAATTTTCTGAAAAAGGATCAAACACGCTAAAGTATGAGAAAATTGTTTATGCTTGTTTTGTCAAGTATGTTCGAGAAGTGGCTAGCGGTCGTAGAGTAACAAAGTTAGAGAATATTCTGGAGTTTACAACTTGTGCAAGTGAAGAGCCCCTTCTTGGTTTTGCTCTTTCTCCATCCATTGAATTTATTGAAGCCACTTGTGCATCAAGGGAGCCTAGGTGTAACAGTGAAGAAAGGGAATCTCAAAATCAGGTATGAGTTGGTTATTTTGAAACTGTATTTATGAGTCAAACTTGTTCCATATGTATCAAACTTGTGAAAAACAAACTAAAACACTGGCAATGCAAAATAATTAGGTACCATACTAATTGATTGACTTTACTTTTTGGGCCATTCATAAATTAACCTGGAAATGTACATCACACTTCCTCTCCCTGCATCTGAGTATTAAGGTTGTTTAAAATTATAATTTGCAGGTTGTTGTAAAAGAAGACAGCAATGAGCCAGATGTAAAGAAGCAAATATTTGGAGATTTTCTTCCCAAGTCTCACACATGTACTAACATCTTAAAACTACCAAGAGGAACGCACTGTCTGCAGTTGCCTCCAGAAGATAAACTTTTTGAACTCTATGATTTTGCATTCCTCAGTAGCTATTTTGGAAGACGGTAGCTTAAAAAGGCATTTGTAATTTAGAAGTTGCTTATTGCCTACAACTATAATGTTGACTTGAGTACAATAATTCAAATTGAATGGCTAATTTAGATTAGTCATTTGACATTTAGATGTTAAAGGTTGTTTTTTAGTTTCATTAATATGTAGTGGAGTAGCCTGTGTTAGACATGCAGAACATAACTACATCAAGGTTTCAGTTTGGGTTTAAAAGTATATTTACTTTACAAGCATTAGTAATGGTCTTTAGTGTAATGGTTGGGGATACACAATACTCAACAACATAGAAATATAGTACAAAACAAGTGATCAAATATGCTGCTTAGTCATGTCTTTTGAACATTGGACAAAAGTTTTAGAAGCCACATCTTGACTGCAGCATAGCTAGGTAAACTTTGATTTGTTGGCACTAACTTGGAAATATGAAAGCCATTGTTAGTAATGTGTGCATCTAACAGCATATACCATTCCCATCTTCCCTGATCATGTCATACCATTACTAAATAGCTTAATTTGACATTTAAATACCAACCAAGTTTGAAATTAAAGTAACAAATTCCTAAAATGGAATGTTGTACACATTATCTACTTTGCTCATTCTCTACCAGCCGTACTACAAATGTTAGGGCCTCAGTGAATATGTCAATTCCAAAACATGGTGAGAGCTTTAAAGGATCAATAGATTGGGTTAGTTGAAACACTAGCTCTTCTGTATTAATTCCAGGTACATTAACTGGAGCAACTATAACACAATTATCACTGTCTTCAAAAGGTGTTGGTCCATCTAGATCTTCACCATAAAACCTTGCATCATCAGGGTCATCATCAGCCTCCCCACTAGCAAGTGGATTGTCTTGTCTTAACATGCCATTAATCCATAGCTGGTTTGGTGACCAGTTGTGCTCAGTCGAAAGCGGATGGTTGTTGAAACTGTCCATCCACTCGTGCAAAGCATAATTTATTCTTCCTAAAAAAACCCAATGTAACACAAACATATGAATTGGGTTTTCTAAGTCAAGAAGGCCTGTTTGCTCCATTGCATAGAATGTATAGTAAAAGATGTGGGAGACGCATCGAAAAACATCCCGCCATAGCCTTTCAATGCGCTGATTCCTACATGATGAACCTGCAATGAAACTTCCCCTTCCCTCTCCTCGCATAGCAACCATAGCATCACACACTGCAACATTTTCAACTCCGTGATCTACTCTTATCCGCGAAGGCCACAAGCCACCATCGCGTTGAATGGCATCTTCGAACAAAGATAAAACTGTTGTTGCAAGGTTATTTGTGCTACAGTGGAGGAAGTTAATTCTCCTCGAGTATCCATCAATACACCCATGGATAACAAACCCCCAGCGGATGAGTGAGTGATGGCCGTCCATGTGCCACAACGAGTTCGGCCAGGGCACAAAATACTTTCGGCGAGAGACAAGTGCACCCCATCGTAAAGCTGTATTTCTTGGGTCAACCCTATTCAGACTCTCTTATTCGCTTCCTTTGAATGTTGTACCCTAGAGCCCTAAAATGGCCTCTCAAATAAACCTCCCCTGTAGTAGATCCATGTCCTGATATGTAATTAGTAATTATTTCATCAACTTGTTGGTCACTAATGTCACTAAACTTTGCAAAGTTTTGTAAGCCATAATCTCTAACACGTCGCATTATTGTCCAACGGGATACCTTAAACATAGCAGCAATTTTTGTCCAGGCAAAACCCAAACCCCTCAGCTCCTCCAAAAACTCGCGTGCAATGACATATGGTGGCCTCCCTGGCCTTCCAGTTTGATCAATTAAAATTGGAAAAGCTGAGAGATGAGTAGATTGTGACCTTAGTTGATGACTCCAAAGTTTTTCATAAAGCTTAAGAAAAACAGACTGCAAATCCTCTAGCAAACCCTTATCCTGATCATCAACGATACACATTAACTGCCCCAACCATTTGACAGTTGTATCTAACAAGTTTAAATGTGTGGAAAAGTGCTCGTTGAGAATACCCCTGTCATTTCCATTTGCTTGTATTCCGTCCACAATCACTTCTGTTCTAATTAAAACTTCGTGAAGGAAGTCATAGCAGCTAAAACCAGCCAGATAGGGGTCTTCGTTTACTTCGTTTTCCGCAAGCCCAGTCTCACTTTCGTCGGCCATATTGGAGCTTATCAGTAGTTTCAGTTTCACTCAGCCCAGTTCACTGCTCTAGCCCGAGCGCTCGGCCCGTCTTCAAACATTAAATGGTTTTTAAATTGAATAAATATTTTATTTTACTCACACTTATTAAATTGAATAATTAATTGTTGTATTAAATGGATAAATTTCATTAAATGTACATTTTTGTATAAAATATTGTTTAACATAGGATTAAATTGAATACATTTACATTATTAAATTGAATGAACATTTTATGTCGAAATATTGAATTGAATGTGTATGAAAGATTGAATTGAACGAATATAACTTTATTAAACGTATAACAGATTAAATTTAAATGAATATTTTTTATTGAATATTGCAACAAATGGGCAGGCATACATCAGCTAATTAAGTATATAATTTATGTTAACTATTTTCACCAAATTCTGACTGACGCTTTCGCATCGGTGGCATTAGCCTAAATCCGCCTCTGGACTTAAGGCCAAATTTTTTACTGGTTGGATAGGCTTTGCTAACTGCTCCAGAAAAAGAAAGTTCAAGCCATTTACAAATGTATTGCCCAAGTGTAGAGTCCAGGTTTTCTGTTATCAAAGTTTTAAAATTGATGTATTAGTAAGGTGCCAGGCGAGTTTCGGCAGGACGTAGAGGCTGTAGAGTAGAATATTTTTTTGGATGCAATGGCTTTAGGTCTATTTCTTTCATTAGCTTGTTAATAAAGACACTGGTTCTAATTTATAATTGTTATCAGACATTTTATAATCGATGTATCTTCCCAAGTCGACTAAGTAACAAAATGATTTTCCAATCATGAGAGGGATAAGAGAGTTGTTTATAATTAGTTTGGGAAGATACTGGACTATTTAATTTATACCAAAGTTTGAACAACATGAATAATCATGCCAGACCATTGACATCAAATTTTAAAACGGTTTGGTAAAAATTTGTTTTCAGATTCTTGAACGGTTATTACGGCTTCGTCGTCCAGTGAGTTTCGATTATGGAACCAGTGAGTTGGGTTCCTGAGCTTATATGAGAAACCAAATTGCTGATATGTCCCGAATTTTATGTGATGGACAAAAGTGTTAAAATATAGGTTAAGTAACAACGGACTGAGACAATCGCCCTGTAAAACTCCAGGACTAACTTGATTACCTGATCGCATCAACAACTTTGACCTTACTCCACCAACCTATCAAACAAATCACAAATATAATTCGTGAAATGAAAACATCTGGCTCTCTTTGTCCTCTTGACCAAATTTCTATTATCTATTTTAAAAGATGTCCCTATCTAAGGTCATATTTGGCCGAATTAATTCAAGCTGTGCCTTTGTGGGTATCCGGTAATATTTCTAAGCAATGGGAAAAGCTTGCACAATAGTAATTCATAAAAATGACAACTCCGATTCTTCTTCATAGTTCCGTTTACTGACCAACATCTACAATATTACACATATATAAACTAGGATAGAATAAACTTCACAAATGCAAATTATATTGTGTCTATAGACATGACCCAAAATGATATCTTTTATGCCCCACTGTGACACTGACATTACATTGCATTTCAAAAACAAGCGGAATTAATTGTTTATCTTCTGCAATTATTATGCAAACAGTTGTCACAGAGGCAAAGATGTTTTTGTCCACATTGTTTCATGGATACATGACTATGAATATTCATCAAGGAAAACTTGTTGTCTATATAGATAACATCAAAAACAACACTATTAAAGTAAAAGTTAGTGCCTGACTTTTACTTATCATTGCGCTATTTTTACAAATCATTGCGTCCACGAGCGAAAAAAACTATCAGTTCTTCTTTGATTTTTCCCCGAAAACAACCAAGCCATAAAACTTTTTTGCAAAAAGCGGTGGGGGGGGCGAAAGTCTTTATAAAAGCTCGGGATCGCGATTGGTCAGTGGTAAATACCTGTAGCCTGAGAAAAGGCCAAAAATCCGCCATGTTCTTGGTGACATTTTTTCATGCCGAGCCGCTCCTCCAGTATTTCTTAAAGCTCAGTGTTTGCATAAACATAATTTACATGAAGTACACGTTGGAATATCGATAGAAATTATAGAGTAAACAAATTTTATGATGTGTGATGATGGCTGTTCGGACTGTAAGAAATTTCAGAGCAATGCGTTAGATAATGAGACGTCTGCAAAATTATCCGAGGAAACTGATGAAGAAAAGATATTGGAAGTTTTTGGTAAGCTCCTGCTATAAATGATAAATATTTTACCAGTATAGATGACAGATCGGCTCAACCGTTTAACATAATTGCTCAGCAGCACAGTGAACTATAAATGGGCGTGTTTTAGTTTGTTATTAGTATTGTATATGAAAGAGCTACCCTGGCCTATTCAATTGTAATTTATCCTCTATTGGCGAAATATTTACATGAGATATGGACATTGTGAATTTCGTAGGAGTGCTAAATCAAAATCTCTACAATTAGCAATCTATACGTCTCGAGTGCATTATTTTAGCTGTCAAATTAAATATCGCTGGTCCTTACAAATGTTTCAAACACTTTTGATACTCTCAGGAACTTGGGGGCCTTCGGAGGGTCTTCTCACCACACAATATAACCAGACGTTTAAGTTGTGCATTACCTGCCATTCGCAAGGTCTGCACCCTGCAGGGTCATTGCCTGTACACTTTTGTGTTCTGTTCATTATTATAATTTATTAATCTGCAGATTCACTATTGGGTCATAGAGTCATATGCCATTGGGATAATAAGTGTACATGCTTAGGAAATGTTTGTTGCTCAACAGTTTAGCATGTCTATAGTTTTTGCCCATTTCTCAAAGAAAATTGTCAAATTTTTACACCCTGAATGCTATTTTATGCAATCTGAGCCACACATTTACTGCGGTATATACAAAATTTATATGTGGAGACCACAAACTTTACATTACACACGTACCGTGCACATCGCCCTCATTCCATACTGGGGATATTGGGCAAGCAATTTTTAAACTTTCAAGTCTGCCTGACCACAGACTTGTTAGCCCCCCCCCCTCCCCTGCCTCCCAATTGCAAACCAGCTTGCAAAGTTATTGAGTTGTGATGTCAGAGTGCAGTGTTAATAATGATCATTTATAGTGTTTTGTGGTAATCCTAATAGAGATCATGCTATTTGTGAAGTCATTACATCAAAAAATGTTTGGCGACCAGTTTGAATGATTTATAGCAATAAGTTTGAGTGAAAATCCTGCAATGCATGCCATGCAAAATGCAATCAAATACACAATGGTAGAAATTTATTTCTGGATTTTTAAACTTTGAACTGCAGGCAATGTGAAAGTCAGGATATGAATAATTGTATACCAATATTTTGATAATTTAGCTGCTGTCTAAACATTACTTAATATATACTTGGTCTTTAAATTTTAAATTTACAACCATTTTTTTACCCATGCTGATTCAGGTATCATACTCATTTTGCTTTTGATTGTAGATTCTAGACTCTTACCTCTCCCTTTCCCCCCTCAATTGCAAAACAAGTCTGCAATTGGTGAACAAATTAACTTGTTGATAGCCCCTAAAGAGGAAGGAGAGATCAGAGGATGTCACATCTGCGAGATTGCAAGGTGTACAAAATAGTTTCCGCAACGATTGTTGCAACTTTGCAATGATTTTTAAGCTATTGCATAGTGTAACATCCCTCTTGCAACTTGTCTCGCATTGTTTGTGTTAAGCAGCCAATAAAAATTCGCTATTAGAAAATAAATCCCAGCCTCTACTGATATTGCAAAAAAATTGAAGAAATGTTTGACAGTGTGACACATTTGATCAGCCAATCCTTAAAATACAGTCTTTGCAAAACATGCTCCATTGTGTTACAGGATACTGAAGTAATTAGACAGCAAATTTAAAAAATTGATGGCTTTGCCTACACTCAATTAAAGTTTGTGCAACGCTTTCAAATTATAAATGTCATTGATTTTAAGTTTTTGTCTTCTTTTTCCCTTTCTTTAGAATTGATCAGAGACATTCGGGTATGTTGACTCATTCCTCATTAAAACTGGGATATCTGTTTAATCTTTCATAGTCTAGTGGGATTCGCATGCTAACGAAAGGCTACATACAGGCTTCTGTTGAACGAAAGGTGAATAACACTATCCACCCGCCGAATAGTGATTTTCTCAAACTTTCTAATCATGTCCAGTAACTGGTAGAATCCATATTGCACATCACTCTTTATCTCTCAATGTTCCTGGTATCATCGCTTTTTATGCTTTTCTGCAACTGTTAAAAAGTCCTCATTATCCTATATCGACCTTTCGTACAACTGACCTCCAGGAGAATGGCTGACTTGATCTCGTTATAGTTATTAATTAACTCGCTCAAATAAGGTCTAGATTTTTTGAAAGAGAAAGACTGTACAAAATACTAGGTTGACACCGCTATTTCGTCCAACGTATATATACTAAACGACTTGACAGATTATACTATGCAATAACCTGTGGTAGTTTATGTATCATATCATGTTCGCGTGAGTTTCTATTGTTCTATTGTGCTGTATTAATAACTAATTCACTCGCCTACTCAAATGTACAGGTTGTATTAGAACTAATACGACCTCAGTTGACGTCACTACGGGTCGTATTAGTGTCACCGCATCACCTGCAAACTTTTAGCAAAATTATCACAAAATTTTGCACTGTCGACAAGCCACAACATTCTCTTTAGCGCAGAACGTCTTATATAACGCTCCGCCGACATCATTGACAGTGTTTGAACACTGATTTGAGTGAAATTCACGAAAAAATAATATTACAAAGTAATATCATGAAATGAGGAGTATTCGTCTTTAAACCGCCCACTTGACTCGGGTCATTTATTAAAGTTCCCTCGGGCCTACACCCCTCGGGAGTTCTAATAAATGACCCTCGTCGAGTGGGTGGTTTAGTGACTAATACTGCTCATTTCATGATATTACTTACATGTATCATAATGTTCTGTATTGTTTAGCGATTGTCGTTTCGAGTTTTTTTTTGCTTTTATACAGGATCCTGAAAAAGATCAAACGTTAGAGGAACTCGATGTCGTGGCAGAAAGCATGATTCATGTTCGTAAAACCGGATGTGATGAATATTTGCTGGACGTCAATTTTACCCCTACTGTACCACACTGTTCCCTCGCAACGCTTATTGGTAAGCAGTAATTTTATTAAAGTGCATTTTTGCTCGAACTTCTCGATTGTTTAAATGCATAATCATGACTGTACTCGCGCGTATAGTTATTGTAACGGTGGCCAAGGAAAATACAGGTATAACTTTGTCTGCTTGTTCCGAATATTTCATACTAGTTTGAAATAAATATAATGAACTATCAAAAAGTGACTACAATGTATATTAGGGTTATTTTGGAAAGCGAGTATTTTATAATAAACATTTACATAAACACAATATCTTGTGTTTTCTCGAAAGGGTCCAGAATTAATTAACCACGCCTTATTGCTAAATTACCATCCGCGCTCTAATGTCAAAAATAACTTGTAGTCAAGCATATACGTTTGGTGGTTGAGAATCACTCAAAACTGCGAAAGACGAGGGGGAAGGGAGAGAGTCCCAGTCCACGAAAACTTGAAAAGTACTTTTATTTCAAAATGGATTTTAGTTTTAGATATTTTTAAGATTCTTACGGCCTAGATGCATGGATTGCATTTTGTGTTAGTAAGAGGCAAGTACCTTATTTACTCTATGTGCGCGTTTGGTATTAAACTATCATCACTGCCAAATGACAAACACGGGTTTATATTAATTTGGAAACGAAGGGGGTTATATTTCAAGGTTTATGGTAATCATTTACCAAAATGGCTAATTAAGCATTGGGAGGGTGTGTTAAAATTGCTTGTGATCTTTATAGTAAGGTACTCTCTTTCACCGCTAAGATGAGAGGAATAGATGCACGTGTATTGCCTCCATTGTTCGGCTAGTTTAAATTTTGTAATATATTTCAGGGACCACTATATTTCCCTTAAGGTCTGTGCATTCGAGTGAAACTAAACACAACGCTGTCATGGAAACACAAGGTAAAGGACGTGTGAATCACAATAACTCTTAGCTACTGTATCTAACTAACTTTTTGATGTTGTGAATATTTTTATTACTTAGCTGGACATCAACTTAACAAAAGGAAGCCATAATAGCGAACCAGAAAGTACGTATCTTTTTGTTGCATTTTTTTATTGCCTATTTTGTTTGCTTGTGCTCTCTACCAATCTGTCTGCGTCATGTTGGTTTTGGCGGCACAAGTTTTGACGTATTAGAATGCATCCAGCCTCGTTCCCCGTTCATGTTAATACATGGGGAGGCGCCTGGCACAAACCGTATTCAGAGGGCGCCGGCTTTGCAATGCACTTGCAGCTAGGAGAATACACACGGGGGTTGATGACATTGACTTCTACTTTAATCTTCCACTTTAATCTCTTACAAGACAGGTTGCTGTATAGATTATTTTTGCAGTAGTTGATATTTGATGTGTTGTATTGTCTTATATTTTGTTCATATTTGTTATTATTAATTTGTTATCATTGTCATTTGTTAGCATTGTCATTTGTTATCATTGTCATTTGTCATCAAAACGGCGTCAGCCTTTAAAGGGGGTAGTGTCTGGTCAATTTAAACAATTCCTATACTCCCTGTGTACATTGTAATGCCTTATGATGTATATTTTAGAAACTTCCAATACAGTTTTTGACCATAAGACATTTATGCTAAAAAGAACGTGAGCGTAGATCCTAAGAGGTTTCTTAAAGATTTATTCGGGGTTTTTTATAGTTAACAAGCAGATAAACGACAAGGAACGAGTCGCAGCTGCCATGGAAAATCCAAACCTTAAAAAAATCGTCGAAGATTGCCTAAAAGAGCCAGATTAGTTCTTTATGAAGCACTGTAGACACGCATTGTACACTTCATGCATTAGATCCTCATTCAGCTACTACTTTATGAAAAATTATTTTATTATTTAGTTTCTGAAAAAAGTACAGCATTCCTAAATTCATAAACAATACTGTACGTCCTGCATTTTTTGAACATTTTGCACCAAGTGTGTATATATTAAAAGATTATTGACCGAGCGTGAAATATCGGACTGAGGTTTCTTAGTACGTGCTAAAAAAACGAAGTCCGATATTTCAGGGGACAGATTTCAGAGTCAATAAACTGTTTATTATATGGCTCGCAATCATTCTCTGAGTTAGTTTGACATTTTGTATTCAATTGACGTCGATCGTTTCGTTAATTAGATTACAAAAAAGTTGAACATGACAAAACGTTATTTTTTACACGTGTAAGGTTTTCAAACATATCAGTAAAACATTGATTTCATTAATAAGTATACTGCAAGCAGTAAAAAGTGCGATTAAAAACCCTGGGAAAACGCCCGGTCCGAATACGGAAATTTACGGACCACGGTCCGAATACGAGTTTTTACGGACTGCACGTCGACCAATCAGAATGCAGGTTTCTTCAAAGCTATATAATAATTAACAGTTATTCTACGAACTCGAGTCGTATATAAGCGCGGAAAACTTTCATATATGTATATGTCACTTTTTTTATAATTGTGTAGTAGCTGATTAAGGTGTCCACAAAAGGTCATAATGACAAATTACCAACGTTCACCGACCTATAGCATTGAAATCTTTCCCAAGTAATGCACTTAAACAATTATGGCATTGTGAATGTGGATTTCACTCCTAATTGAGTGACCTTCCATGGCCTACTGAAAGTAAGAAATGAAAAACATCTGAATGTTTCTTGTATGTTTCATATACAAACTTCATACCTATATACACCCATTTCATTTAAGGTTGTCTTACCAAAAGCGTAATCTGCGAACTTTGAGCGCACAAGCGAAGATTAATTATTGTTTATTTGGGCCTGATGCTCATCCGATTACCTTTTTAACAGGTAAATTTGCCGTCGTTCGTTTCCTATGTGCCTCGATACTGTTTCAGGGAAATAATTCCCTGTTCAGCGGTAATAAGCAATAATCCTCCATCCCTTGCGCGCTCATGGTTTGGAGTTTGCGCTTTTGGAGGGACAATATGCTGATCTGTGCACACTGCAAGCTGTGCGCTACTAGCATATACGCTGATGTACCCATTTTTTGCGATAATATTCTGCACAGCCAACTGCGTGCATATTAGCATTTCAGTTTCTTTCTCAGAAGGAGTTAATGCCTGAGCAGCCGTGTTGCTGTCGCATGCACATTTGAGCAACTTCATTGTTCGTCCCATTAAAGCAAGTACAATGAAACTAACACGATGTTTACCAATTGAAGGGCAATTACTAATTATCAACAATTGACATTGATTTAATACAAGAAGTATCCAATTAGCTATTATAGAAAAACGCATTGACACTTAAACAAAGTTTTCATTTATTCATTCAATTATAGTACATAATCACCTTAATTTATTACACGAAGTAGTCTAGGACACATGCACATCTGCACTTTAATTACAAATTGATGATTTGCGTTCAACCCATGCTATTTTCGATGTACGAAACTACAGGAATACTCATCAAATAATTTATTTATTAGTCTAAAACTCTTGTTTGTTTTCGTTTTGCGAAGGTGTAAAAGATAAGACATGTTCATGTAATTTGGCACTTATAATCGGCAAAACATTTTCTTTTTTATTCTTTTTTCACATTCAGCTAAATAACTACAATACTTCGTGAATCATCACATCATGTTTTTTTGAGATCAGAATTTGGTGCAGCACTCATTGGTGATACTGCTGACATTGGCGTTTAAACCGAGATCAACGCAACGTTTAAACTCATTTTCTAGCAAAATATCCCAACAAAACAACATTTTAACATGCATGCTGAAATGTTTTTAAACGATAATTTTGACAGATTTCATCCCGAAGGAGCGAAACGATCGCCGGCACGTCAATGTTATGCAGACGTCGCCCAGATCCTTTTAGAATGAAGGTGAAATTTTTCAAAGGTTTCCTTCTTTACTTCACCTTTGTCGTAACCCTCCATGATTAGCGCTAGCAAAATCTCTGTGTACTGTGTGCGGACCTTGCACGCTGCGTCGTCGATCAATGTAGTCCAGGAATCGAGTTCCTCTTCTCTGTTTTCATCACGTATCGTAATGCTATTATCGGCATGACTTCCATAGAATTTTCTTGGGAATGTCAGTGTAAAATAAACTATTTATCGTTTATGTACGACTATTTATACACTCGTGGGAGCAGCATGTCCTATTTTAAGAGCTCCGCAGAGACTTTAGGGAACCCCCAGGCAACCACAGGCGACCCAGACTAGGGAGCCCTATTACAGACATGGAAATCTTTACTATATAGAACAGTGTATGCATAAACATGGAGCATTTGCGTGATCATGCAGTCATGTCGATACGATTTCTGCGGACCTGTCCGGTTTACGGGCAATCTAATTTGAAGAACGTTCGCATTTGAAGAAAGTTCACGGATTATCTTCCGAGGAGAGAAAACCTTATCTAAAGCAAGTCCAGGTGTCGTCATGGTAAGCCTCGTGACCGCCTACATCTGCGAACACTGAAAAACCAAGAGAAGAGCGTTTAGGCCAAAGTGAACATTCGCCACCCGCAAAGAGACCAAGATTAATGGCAACAACAGGACAACGAACGACAACATCTTTGGCAATCCGGAAACACAGTAAGAGCAAGAGAGTATTCGTGTTTTTTGGTACTACAATCAATAGGAAGAATGTAATGAAGACTTGAAAAAGTCTCCCGGAAAAAAGCATCCGGTTTGAAAGAGGTATGCCTGAGCTTTCTGAAAATCTGTGTGACATTAATTAACCCCAGCGCAAAATCGAAATCCATTTTGCTGTTGTTAATCACTTATATCTTTTGTTTTCCTTGGTGAATCTTGTTGAAACTTTGTAACTGTCTTTAATAAAGAAAATTATAAGTCAGCCCAGAAATTTAGAAACAAAGTAAATGATATTTTATTAGAAATTTGACAATTTAGATTGAAAAATGGATTTCTATTTGACAACTAGTGCCAGTATTTTTCCGTGTTTTCAGATCAACTGAATGTTGGATCTAAGCACCTAAAACATGATACATGGGCTTGAGTAGAGCATGGCATATTTTATAGTTCGAAATCTTCTTAAAGTTAAGACTGCTGTGCACGCCAAAAAACGACTAACTAAATATTGTGTCATGAACATTTCGCGATTCATGACTCCGATTTCATACAAACTTTACAAAGGAACTTTCTGATTAGTGAGACGTATGCAGCTAAACCGCTGTCAGCATGCCTACAGCCGTTTAATTATTAGACACAAACTTCAAACACTACAGGTCAATTAATGTCAAGGTATCGTATAAGTAATATATTTCACGGTCAATTCGCGGTTTAAACTTTGCTAGCGAATCAGTAATGAATTGTGCCGAAACTAGAGCGGCAATTACATGGGCAGGGGATAATATTCATACCTTCTTGTTCTACACAGCGAATTTCTTTTGAGGGGAGATGTATCTCATTTGTGACATCCCCTCCGATCCCCAAATTAACGCTCTAGTTTTGGCCTGAATACGCATGTATTTACAATATATAATCAAAAGGTTTCTGATGCTTGTTGGAAGATTTTAAAATTTGTCGATGATCAAAATTTAACTCGTTTTTCATACATCTGTTCAAAGTACCAAATGTTATCTTGAATGGCTTTTTGCACAGTTCGACAATGTTCCTTCTTATCATTGATAACAGTTTGATTGCTGAGACCTTTCACTCTTCCGATGCCAGAACTTCGAAACACATTCACGAAATATTCGGCTGGATACCATCCTTCGACAGGTCCAGGTTCCCAACGTGACATTCCTTCTTTATATGGTAAACCAGTGTGGTCACAATAATACTTGAGTACTTTCTCAGGATCTTCAAGTAAATCATCAGCAAGTATTACTATTGGAGGAGTGTCGGAATTTTTGCTGGCAAATTGAAAGGTTTCGTAGATTTGTCTAAAACCACCTTCATTGCTGAAATCAATGTTTGTTTTGTCAGGAAATTCTTTATTATATATGCGATACAATGATGGTATTGACATTTCTGGATGGCGTAGCAGAAATGTGTGCTGAAAACTTTGCAGTTGTTTTTGGTCTGCAAAGTAATAAGGACTTAGGCCAAAGTCTTTTGCGAGCTCTTTAGCAAACACGAATTTACTTTTGGAGGATCTTGCTTGGATTAATGTGGTTGTCTTGTCAACAGAAAGCTGAAGTTGGTCGAGAGATTGATGCCGCCAGGCTCGTGAGTTATCGTATCCCCATAAAGAAATGTGGCCATAAAAATACGGCTCCAGTAATACTTCACAGTCATCAATGTTCTTCATAGCTCTTGTAAACGCCGAAGACAGAGATCTCGGGGCCGACCAGAGGAACACTTTACCACTCATCTTACCAGTTTTATGATCGCAGATACTCACAGCAATTCAGCTTGCGAGACCTACATGGTAATGATATTTTAATTTGTAGAACAACACTTAAATTTATTTCCGCAAAGCTTTCGATCCTTAAGCTCAAATTTTCATCCGTCCTAGTAATCGATTAATTTGAAACCCCACGCCCCTTCTATAGATAAAGTGTCGCGATTCGGAGTGACCTGAATTAATGTATAGCGAAACATATTTATGATTTTATAAGACATAAATCCCTACTTCGAGGTATTTAACGTAGTATAGATAATTGTACTAAAATATCGAAAATATATTCAATTATTATCCAGAGTACGACGCTGTTTAGCATATGTATAAAGCACCTCTTTGTACATGTCTGTCTAATTCAGTCTACAGGGTGTATAAAAAAAAACGGAGTCCATGTTTTGTGTCTAATTATTTCTAAATTACTGAAGCTTATAGAACAATTTTGGACTTGTTTTAAACCACGTTCTTTTCTCTTTCGAACAAGCCGTAATTCGTATTTTTACTCCGCGTAACGTACGTGCTATGACAAATTTAGTAAAAGCTATCGATTTGAGATGCCCTCCAATTATGCAAATTCACTGTCTTTCATGGTCGCCAGTTAAATTTTTAATTTTTTCGCTTATTACATAAGTGGTATTTCTGTTAAACTTAATAAAACTTGTTATAAAGCTTTACAGAAGATAACGGACCGTTAACGTGCTCTACGAACGGATAGTTCAAGCTTGTATCGACTTCATGAATATCAACATTATGCAATTTCGACAACATTGTGCACGCGCGGATAAACAAAACGCTAATTTCGATCATTATTTTGGCATAAATCTAAGGTTTTTGTTGATGTAAACGGTCCGTTATCTTCTGTAAAGCTTTATAACAAGTTTTATTAAGTTTAACAGAAATACCATTTATGTAATAAGCGAAAAAATTAAAAATTTAACTGGCGACCATGAAAGACATAGTGAATTTGCATAATTGGAGGGCATCTCAAATCGATAGCTTTTACTAAATTTGTCATAGCACATACGTTACGCGGAGTAATAATACGAATTACGGCTTGTTCGAAAGAGAAAAGAACGTGGTTTAAAACAAGTTCAAAATTGTTTTATAAGCTTCAGTAATTTAGAAATAATTAGACACAAAACATGGACTCCGTTTTTTTTTATACACCCTGTAGTTTTAATTATGCGGACGTCTCTGTGTACAGAGACTTTTTGTACTTACACGGCAAGTTAATTGAATTTGTTCTGCCAAAATAACACAGAATAGGCCCACTAGACACTAGCAAATTAAAGCATTCCATATCGAACGTACGACTGTCACACTAGTGCTAGACTTAAAAGGATAACCTTTTTTGGGACACAATGTATATTTCGGTATGTTTTCAAATCAGGACATTCAAGCGTGGTGGCCTTGTCAAACGTAATTATCATTGATCAACAATGTTCGATACTGTTGCACGACCATTTACACGAGCATCATCTATTCATCTAACATAAAGTTCAACTACTGAAAAGAATCTTGTATTAATATTATGTTCTGTCAATTACGGCAAATCGTTTTTCTGCCTTTTAAAAGCAGCATTGAGTATATGTACTGGATACATTGTATGTTGCACTCCTCTATTTTATGTTACCATCTGCCCGCCTAACATGCTAAACGGATATTAACGGATGACAAAGAACCCTCCTACAATAAGAAAATCCGACGTGTATACTTACGTCAAGCAAAATATAAATTTGAGAGACGCTGGAAAATTTCCGGAACCCACTTCTTCAGGAATGCCGATTAACCCAAATAATAAATATGCAAAATTCTGAATAAATGCTGCCACGTGGGCAGCGGTAGATTGCGGGAGCATATACATTCATAATTATTCAAATTCTGCCCTACTAATATCTTTTGAAATCAGTTATTATTAGAGGTGCTGTAAAAAGAAATTAGTCGGATAAAACACAAATATATAAATATATCCCCACCCCCTTATTAACGCTCTATCGTCACCTCTATCTTTAGTTGTTCTGCAGTTACACAAATAAGTTCGTGTCTGCTGAAGGTGCGTGCAAAATGGCGGAAAGGCAACGAAAAAAAAAAACACGAGGTGCATATATGCAAGGCAACTGCTCTCGAAACTTATAAAAAGCAAATACAACAATAAACAAGAATATACAACATATCAGTCAAGGCGGCTTATATGCTACAGCTTTGTGTCATTACAGCAGCTCTTACGAACGAACATGACACATTTTATATTACATACTGTACAATCATACAAGGCAAGAGCATTAAGAAGAGAAGATTGCATGCAATATAATGATTTGAGTCCTTAATTCAGAAAATTCTGCCGAGGGAAATATTTTTACCCATGATTAAGCTTAATTACACTGGCCTGTGAGCCAGTGTCTTAAAATGGCCCGCATTCTGTCTTTTTTTTTTTGGTAGTCGCAAGTTGGACGTTTCTGGTTTTGAGCGCGGGCTCATTTTTCAACATGGCGGCCGTCAAGGAGCTATGGAGTTATAGACCTGCAATTTTCTTATGATGTATGCAAATGTCTGCTTTAAAATGAGTGGCCCAGTTTCTGTCTTTTTGGTAGCCGCGACTTGGACGTTTCTGATTTTGATAGCAGGCTTATCTCAGCATGGTTGTGACTAGGCTTTATATCTCAGCATCGTGAAAACACCATTGAACTATAATAGATCTGGAACGATAACTTCAGTGTTTTAAACCTATGATTGGCTGAAGCCGGCGCGCTGGAAAATCAACATTCAAAAAGACTGGGGAGAGGTCGGATTTGGTTGACGAGGAGTGAGAATTTTTGTTTTCGAGCAAAAATTGGCAAGAAATACACTGTTTTTGTCGAAAGACATCATTGTTTTGGACTCAGACGAGGTTTCCTGTTTAGTTCCAACTGTCTTACACCTATCTGCAGCAAAAAGTGAGCATTTTGACTTTAATATTTTTAAAAAATTACAAATGTTTGTACGTGTCAAAGAAAACTTTGCTTTTGAGCTCAAAAAAAATATATAATGAAACCTTTAGACAGTCCCAAACTTATTTTGCAGTGAACGCCAGGTACTCCTCTTTATTCTGAACTTTTAATCCTTGCTTTAACCCTTTTAAAACATGCAGAAATTGACGTTTTTCATGCGTTTTTCGTAAACAATGTTTTTTAAATGTATTTTTTTCGACCCTAAAACGTCCAGTCTTCCTAAAACTTCGCACACGGATGTATTTTGCATGGAGTTAAATATTTCCTGTGGTTTCACGTCTTGGTTCTTACTTGAACTTTCAAAAACTCAGAAAAAGTAGCCAAAATCTCGCAGATTTTTCGTAATTTTCGCCTTTGCTGCAACATTTTTCCGTGATAGTACGATTTTTGTCAAATTTTATAACATATTATATAAATTCAACTGTCATTGTTTAAATATTTCTGAATCTTAGAGATCTGTTAGTAGATTTAAATAAAGAATTTTACGGATACAAAAATGATATTTTTTTCACGAAATTCTTAAAAAGGACTGGGTCTACCTGCAAAGTGAACACAAAGTCGGCTTCAATTTCCCCCCCTGACTTATCGTTCCAGATCTATTATAGTTCAATGGAAAACACTGTTCGTGTATTGGACATCTATGGATATCGTGCATCGTGGATTGGACATCTATGGATATGTGTGGATATGAATGATCATAAAATTTGTTCCCATGGTGCTTTGCCGACGAAATTCACAAAAAACAAAGCTGACAGAAGGTGCGACAAACAGATATTTTGTGTATTTTTGTTATTTTGCGAAAGGTTGGACTGTAATCTTTGTATCTGAAAAGCCGGTGTGATATTGCTTTCAACAGGTAGGCCTGTAAACGATTTATTCTATTCTAGAAAATTGTATCTTTGTGACTTTGATACAGTAACACTACAGCGCCATTGCTAAAGCTCGTGACATCATTTGACAGCATATTGTGTTTTTATATATATTTGATATGATAATGTTTGCTAACGTTACTTTGAATTTCAAATTAATTGTAATGAATGACCTAACAGTGAGTTCTGCTAACTTTACTTTGGAAGCCAGCTTTACTTTGGAAGCCAACTTTACTTTGGAAGCCAACTTTACTTTGGAAGCCAACTTTACTTTGGAAGCAAACTTTACTTTGGAAGCCAACTTTTTTACTTTGGAAGCCAACTTTTTTACTTTGGAAGCCAACTTTTTTAATTTGGAAGCCAACTTTACTTTGAATGACACTTTGACTTTGATTAATGTTTTATTCTCTTTGACGTTAACTTTGAATGTTATTTCATTTTCAACTTTGAATATTTCCTTATTAACTCTGAATGCAGTCATATCTATGAATGTTATCATGTTAACTTTGAAGCATGTTATCGATGCAAATTTAAATTTGAACATAACCTTAGCTAATTTGAAAGCTTGTTCAATGTATTTTCAGACAGCAAAGCCATCTTTGTTTTTGATATCACACTGGTTTTTTTTTGCTGCAACATATTTTTATTTGAATGCCATAGTAAAACTAGGTTTCAGCAGTAAAAGGTGCAACTATGCCATGTCTTTTGATTTTTTCATTCGTACTTGCAGGGATGGCACAAAAATAAAATATTTCAATCAAAATCAGAGTAAAGCTTACAACTGCTATAAGAATTTGAATCACAGGTTGAATTATTGTAAACTTAGTCTTAGTGGAGACATTGAAATTAATCCAGGCCCAACCTTTACTAATTATGGTAGAACTATTTGTGCTCCCTACAGTCAAGGTGATGTGAATGTTTTTGGTGAAAATGCTGGTCGACAATGTGTAGCAATGAGTTTATGTTCCTTGATACATGTGTACTGCCATGGTTCAATACCGGGTTCAGGGGCTTTAGTTAACATTATGAACATGGGTAATGAATTATATTCAATGCTTTCAAGGTTATCAAGGCAACAATATGTACTACTTTCAGAAATACCAACAATGGTTTCAGTTGATAATAATGACTATTCACTTGAGTTAAGTGAGAGTTACACTGATGATCTCCATTTACATCATGATATAAATGAAAATATTGCTTATGTGATGCCTTTTGATGTAGCTTTAGAGGAGTTACAAAATGAACATTTTAACATGTTTCTATTAACTATTGAGTATAATACTGTGTCGATCTTCTTCGACAACAATGGTTTGTTAAAGCTTTTCGATTCACATTCAAGAGATTTGTGTGGTATGCCAACTCCTCATGGGTCATGTGTGTTGTTGGAGTTCGAGTCTATCATCAAGCTAACAGAATATCTGAGGTTTTTGTTCAGACCTGGTGTTGTATTTGAGCTTAAGGGTGTGAAAATTGTAAATTTTGCAAATAACGAGCAGTTGCAAGATAAAAATGAAACAGTTGCATGCATAAATAGAACAACCTATAACAATCATGATAATGTTCTTGGAAATGAAAAGGTTCGTTATACAGAAGAATGTTCAATTTACATTTATTCGCTTTGTTTTGCCACAATTATGAATTGCAGTTATTGGAGTAAGCAAACACAAATAGCAATTATTGAGAATGCATTGGAAAGATATTTTGGGTCGCTCATTGATGAGAATCAAATTTGTCCTTTTCCAAAATCAGTAATAATATGTGATGAAACAATTAAAATAGATTATAGCTCCAAATATGAAGGAAAACTCTATCCAACATGTTTCAAAAGTGAACCAGCTCTAGAAACTTTAATCGTAGCCAATTCTGTGGGAAACACAGGGTTTTTGATCTGGCTTTCAAGCTATTGTTTTGCATGTGTCATTGATTCCGGAGTGTATGGTAAAAGAAAGAAAACAAAATATTTTATACTTGTGTGTGATGAAAATTGTGAGCTTGTATTACATGCAGATACAGGTGATCCCCATTGCATCATTGCTTCATACTGTGATTTACTTAATTTATTTGATACGGAAATACAAGATGTTGCTTATACTGTTCAATTTTTGTCAATTTCAAGCACACTAACGAAATCAAACAAACAAAAGGTTTTACGAAAGCACAAGTCTAAAAAAAATAATCAAAGTATTTCTGCAAAGAGGAGTCTAAAATACAAGGAAATGCACTTTATTAAGAAACAAGAACTAAGGCAAAAAAATGCTTTAAAGTACAAACAAATGGATTGCGTTAGAAAAAATCTACTTAGTGAACAAAATGCTCGAAAGTATAAGGAAATGGACCCAGTAAAAAAGCAAGCTCTTATTTCAAAGCTAAGTAATAGAATGTCTTGTCATTACCATGCATTGAGTCCTTCTGATAAGAAGACCCTTCTTGCTAAACAAGCCATTTGTTACAAAGAAATGGATGTAGACAAAAAAGAAGCATGTCTTGTGAGAAAAAGGTCTAATGAAAAACGTAAATACCAGAGTTTAGATTCATCTGAAAAAGTAAAGAAACTTGAGTCATTGAAAAAAATGAAGTCCAACAAGCAAGATCTGGAATATTTTTTATCAAATTTCCGTAACAAAATAAGAGGGACCATGTTACATATGCTCTGTTTGCAACCGACTTCTGTATAAAAAATCTGTTAAATTGTTTGATAAGAGTACTTGTAGTTTGTCTTTGCCAAAGAATGTGTTTACAAATATAACATCGTTTGACAACAAGGAATATATTTGTTCAACTTGTCATTCCAAAGTATCAAAAGGGAAAATTCCCTGTCAATCTGTTTACAACAACATGGCTGTTGATGAAGTACCTGTAGAACTCATGCTTCTTGAAAAACTGGAGCAAATTCTCATTGCGCAAAGGATTGTTTTTGAAAAGATAGTTGTGATGCCTAAAGGGCAGCAAAAAAAAGTATTTGGAGCCATATGTAATGTGCCTGTCAATTGTGATGAAACATGTAAAGTGTTGCCAAGGCCACCTGAAAGATCGGGTATTATTATGTTAAAACTTAAACGAAAACTTAAGTTTAGGGGTCATGTTTATTTTCAAGCTGTTCGTCCACAATTGATTGAAAATGCTTTAAACTGGTTAAAGCAAAAAAATCCATTGTATTATAATGTAACAACTAACATGAATAATATTGATATCGATCTCCAGAATGTAAAGCAAACTGATATACCTGATAATCCATTTACAACATCGCAGAACCATGTTCAGGATCAGCAGAATGTTGCTCTTCTAGCACTGTCTCAACAACTGAAAATGATCTTGAGGAAAATGATGATCCGTTAAACGAACATAGACAGGCAACTCATGAAACATGTTTGCAGTCAGTGCTTCCCAACTACCCAGTGACTATACAATGTTCAGAAAGAAATTCATTAGGAAATGAAATATATAATATTGCTCCTGGAGAAAGCAGACATCCTGTCTCCATTATGACTGACAAGAAATGTGAAGAACTTGCATTTCCAGTGTTGTTTCCAAAAGGACGTTTTGGATATATGGCAGAGAGAAAAATTAAATTATCTCCTCTTACTGCATCACAAATAAAGTCAGATGTGAATAAATTAAAAAATTTAGTTTGTCAAGATCAAGCTTATCTATTCTTAAGACAAATACCCGGAACACCCCCATACTGGCAAAAGTTTATGTATGAAGTTATAGCGATGGTGAAACAACTTGGTATACCAACGTGGTTTATGACACTTTCTTGTGCTGACCTAAGGTGGCCTGAGTTATTTCAAATAGTAGCAAGAACGCAAGGTAAAAACCAGTCTGAAGAAGAGGTGAAAGCGCTCTCTTATGTTGAAAGGTGTCAGATGTTAAATGCAAATCCTGTTGTTGTTGCAAAGCATTTTCAACACAGAGTTGAAACATTTTTCAGCGAGGTTCTTCTGAGCAATAGTAATCCAATTGGGAAAATTTCTTATTATGCTCTTCGTATTGAGTTTCAAATGCGAGGCTCCCCCCATTTACATGCATTAATATGGACGTCTGACTGTCCTAAACTTACAGCAGAAACGAAAGATGATTACGTGGAGTATATTGATAAACATGTACAAGCTTTCCTTCCTAGTCAAACTGATGATCCAGAGCTGCACGAGTTGGTCAAAACATATCAGAAACATAATCATTCCAAAACCTGCAGAAAGTACAAAAATATAAATTGTCGTTTTAATTTTGGTCAGTTCTTCAGCAAACAAACTATTGTTGCTGAACCGCTGGATAATAATATGAATGAGGAAGTGAGGAACCGAGTGTTAGTCAGACGCAAGGAAGTGCTCTCTTTAGTTAAACAAAAAATAGACGAAGTCTTGAATCCTTCAAAGGATAATTATGACAATACTTTGACTGACACAGAAGTTTTGAAATCTGTTGGAATAAGCGAAGATGAATATTATAGAGCTTTGTCGATTTCTCCAGATTCTGATTTTGACATTTGTCTCAAAAGACCAGTAGACAGTTGCTTTATTAACAATTACTTTGTTGCTGGGTTAAAAGGATTTGCCGCAAATGTAGACTTGCAACCAGTGTTCAATCACTACAAATGTATAACGTATGTTTGCTCTTATTTTACCAAGGATGAAACAGAATGTTCCCAGGCAATAGTTAATGCAGCAAGAGAAGCCAAATCATCTAACATGAATGTAAGAGACGGGTTAAAAAAAATTGGTGCTGCTTTTCTCTCTACCAGAGAAGTTAGTTCTCAAGAATGTGTTTATAGATGTATGCCTGAACTATGGTTGCGCAAAATATTTCCTAAGGCAGTTTTTGTAAGCACTGATCTGCCTGACAAAAGAGTGCGTGTGACCAAAACTCAAAATGAGCTGGACGATCTTGACGATGATAGTACTGATATTTATAAATCTAATATAATTGAACGGTATAGTTTAAGACCAATATCCATTCCTCGTGTTAATAATTTATGTTTAGCAGAGTTTGCTGCCTTCTATTATAAGGATTATAAAGCACATGAAGAAATGAAAGATTCACAACCCAATATTTTAAATGATGAATTGCTTAAGTCACACAATTCATCAGGAAATCAAGAGGTATCTCTTCCTTCTAAAATAAAGTTAATGAATAAAAATGAATATATGAAGTGCAGAAGAGTCAAAGCTGTGATAAGGTATCACACACCTAACAAAGCGAAAGAGCCTGAGTTGTATTTCCATCATTTATTAATGTTGTATTTGCCATGGAGAAATGAAAATGAACTTCTTGGTCCTAATCAAACGTATGCATCTAAATTCTATGAAGCTAGTATCCAGGAGATGATTGAACGAAACAGAGCAATGTTCGAGCCTGACGCTGATGCAATAACTGATGCTCTACAAGCGATGAGAAATAATGAAGGGAATCCAGTGCATTCACTTGATGTTTTAAATGATCAGGAAAATTGTGACATCCGAGATGAAGTATCAAATGTGACAGATCCTAATGAGTCATTTAATCAACAACAACCGTCTGATCTTGATCCTTCACAATCGAGTAATCAGGCATCTGGAATACTTACCTACCATAATCAACCATCTGAAATATCTGATGATGAATTAAGAGAGTCTGTCAGATCTTTAAACGCAGAGCAACGATACGCATATGATACTGTTCTCTCATGGTGCAGAAAACTAATTAAAAACATGAATAGCTTAAAACCAGTGGACGTGAAACCAATTTATCTATTTCTAACAGGTGGAGGTGGTGCAGGAAAGAGTCATTTGATAAAAACTATGTACCACACAGCATTTAAAACATTTAGACATCCCCCATTCAATCCTGAACTACCAGCTGTTTTATTATTGGCACCAACAGGTGTTGCTGCAATAAATATTAATGGTACTACGATAAACACAGGCCTTGGTATTCCCAAAGAAACAGGTGCTTATCTTCCCGCAATATGTGACCAAAGAAAAACACAATACAGGCTTGCGTTAAAAGAACTAAAACTGATAATTGTTGACGAAGTTTCTATGGTTGGCAATGTAACTTTGCTACATATCCACCAACGATTATCTGACATTTTTGGTTCTACTGATTTATTCTCAGGTATTAGTATTATTGCTGTAGGCGACCTATACCAGCTTCCCCCGATAAAGAAAAGGGCAATTTTTGAAAATTTTAAGATTGAAAGCCACAACCTTTGGCACCCATGGAGTGTTTTTCGAATGATTGAACTGACAGAGATTATGAGACAAAAAAATGATAAAACATTTACTGAGCTGTTAAATAGAGTACGTACTGCTTCGTATACAGAAAATGACATTGAAGTTATTAATTCTAAATGTGTCACACCATCTAATCCTAATTACCCATCAAATGCCCTTCACATTTGGGCTGAAAATACTCCAGTTGATGAACATAACCGTAGAAGACTTGATTTAATTGAAGCACCATTAGTTATTCTCAAAGCAAACGATCAGTATCCAAAAAATGTTAACAAGCAAGATATTGAGAGAGTGTTAGCGCGAGGGCGTTCAGAAACCTGTGGACTGGATTATGAGATACATGTTAAGGAAGGTGCCCGAATTATGCTCACAACAAACATCAACATTCAAGATCGTCTCATTAATGGGCAAATGGGAACGATAGTAAAAATTGGTGTAAATGTTAAAAATGATCCGTCTGTGTTATATATTAAATTTGATGACGTAAAAGCTGGGGAGATAACAATTAACACTAGTGCTAATTGTTTTGCTAAAAAAAATCACCTCGTTCCAATCGAACCTGTTCTTGGCAAAATCAAGATTAAACCTAGTAAACCGTCTTCGCCCGAAGTTCAGAGAATTCAATTCCCAGTAACACTTTCATGGGCATGTACTGTACACAAAGTTCAGGGCCTTACTCTACAAAATGTTGTTGTCAGCCTAGACTTAAGAAAGCAGCGGTCATTCAACTATGGACAAGTTTATGTTGCCTTAAGTCGTGCAACATCTTTGAGTGGTTTACATATACTTGGAAAACTAGAACCACAACATATAAAAGCAAATCCTAAAGTGAAAGAAGAGTATGAACGACTTCGAAACTACAACATCAGTTTGAGACCGTCATCAGAGATAGAACGTCCTGACAACACAGTTTTGACTTTATCACTTCTGAATGTTAGATCACTAAGAAAGCATTGTAAAGATGTTAAAGTTCACCCTGTGTTGTTTAATTCCGATGTATTGGCACTTACTGAGACACAATTATTTGCCGGTGAATCGTGTGATGAAATATCAGAAAATTTAAGACCATTTCAAATATATCATCAAGATCATGCTACAGACAAGTTCTCAAGTATGGCAGTGTGCATTAAAAGTACATTAACAATGGTTAACCAAGAATATATCCCTTCTCTTAATGCACTAAAGTTTGTTCTTCTCCAAAATAGTACACAACTATCTCGTTGTTTTCTTTTACTGTATAGAAAGAACAATTCTAATGTCCCACAATACCTCGAAGCAATGGCCTATACCCTTCACAGTTTCGAAATTGACGCGGTGTTGGGTGACTTCAATATGAATTATTTAAGTGAAACTCAGTGTCAATCGCTAATGTCTTTGATGGATTCTTTGGGCTATATTCAAATTGTCACTGAGCCTACTTTTGTTTCCTCAGGCAGCTTACTTGACCATGTCTACGTCAAACAACTTACTATAGAAGTACTCAAAAATTATGTAGCAGCTGTTTATTTCTCCGACCATGATGCTATTGTTACTAAACTAAAGTTTTTCACAAGTAATTCAGACTAGTAAATGAGTAGTATCATTTCACAGATATTTCACTGTCATTCTGCGTACGTTTGGATGCCCTATTTAGTATTTAGCTATTATCTGTATTATCTAGGATGCCTATAAAAAGATTAACTTTCATTCAAGAATGCCGACATCCCTTCCACAGAAACGCGATTCTTGCTTCTTCCGCCCAAACACAGGATCTCCTCGCCTTACAAGACCTCGTGGCCATATTAAGGTAGGTTTATAAATAAGATCTTGACGTGCTCAATTCGCATCCTGGTTTTTTTCCTAAATTCAAATTACGTTTATATAGGCAGTCATGGAAATAATCCAGCCCATAATACAAACACAGCAAGGCGCGTGAGAATAATGTTCTTATGGTAAGAATGCAAATCATGTGTTTTCAAAGTGTTCTATGTTAAACACAGTCACAAGGCTTCCATAATTTTGAAAAAAGTGGTTGCCTTTGGCTTGGCGCAGGCATCATTGGGTGATTTGGTTATCCGAGGCCATTTCTCGCTTGCCCAGTTGAGTCTTATAATATAAAAGTAGTCAAAACATAAAAGTGTTGTTGCCCTTCGAGACATTTGTCAAGAGATTTTAGTTTCCCGACATAAATTTTTAGTTACCCGAGAACGTCGAGGAAACCTATTTTGGAAGCCTTTATTAAATGTTTCTTGAGCAGGGGCACACACAGTGAAGATACTGCATGGTGCTTACCAATTGATATGTAAATAAAATATAAAGAATACCTGTATGACAAATGGAGTTAAAATAGTTTCCTTGCTTTTTTAGATCCAATTTTCACTGAGTAAATTAATCATTTATACAGTCGGAAAAGCGGACATACGAACAAGTAATGTTGTCTTTAAGGGCATATAAGCTGTGTATGTTGTTAGTAAAAATGTTTGTTCCAGATGTTTATCACTTATTAGCTGGTTACTTCCAACACTAAAAGAACGAAAAATGTTGGTCACACTTAAATGGACATTGACAAGTACGCCGTAGATTTTACAGCAATAAGCACATAATCATTGAAGAGATGATGCTATAAGTTTTTAAAAAATCATAACTTGTACTGTGTGAACTCGTTGCTTTTAAAAGTGTATAATTATTTTTTATTCTAACAGTATTTGGTAATATAAATAAAAGTACTGGGAGTTCCTGTAAGTGTGTATTGAAGAAATCATTGCTATATGCCTACAGTATGTTTTCCATTTTCAATTTTTCATATATCAGTATTCTTTGTAGACGATACACTCCCGTTTAATAATAATTATCATAATTTGACCCACATGGTTTTGATACAATGTGAACCTCCTAAATGCAACTGTAATTCCTTGGGCCCATACCACCCTCGTCCACAGGGACATCTTGGTGATGAATGACATGAACAGAAAATATTCACACTCCTGCATGCAATAAATCTTTACTCCATCACCAAGATAATCCTGGGAACAAGGTCAAGCTTGTACAACTTCTTAATACAAGGAGTTATACCTGGGGGTGGTCATACATACAGGGGGAACTTACATGAGATCATAAGTGTATAAGTCTTAGAATTATATTTGGGGTTGAATGGTTTATGCTACATAGTAACTACATTTTTATTATAAAGATGGAAATAAAGAGAAACAACAATCAGATGCAGTACCAAGAATTATTCCTAAAGCCCAAAAATGCACAACTTGCATGTTTTATAAGGTTAATGAGATGTAAGATTTTTAGTGCAATAGTATATAGTCTGATGGGTTGAAATGAGGTGAACTTCAGTAATGTGATGAGGGTTTTATAGGAGGCTAATAATCAGACCTTTCTTCTGGCATAACCTAAAATATGCAAATATGAGCTTAACAAAATGAAAAATAAACACATATGTTCAGAGTGTTTGCCAAGAAAATTATAACTAACATGTTTATTACCAACAATAATACATATACATTTGATCAACCCTTAAAATATCAAAATACGTATTGCATACATAACACTGTACAAAGGGTGTCCCAAACTATGTGCCCTGTTAAATCTAGAGTAGATGCTAGTAAAGCTCTAGCATTGTATCTCCTTTGCTACAAATTTCAAATTTTCTAGGCAAAAAATATATAGAAAATTTGCTCCTGGTTTGATGAGACTTATAAAAACTTGCACCTTGAGCCTTGGCTAAAATATTCTGTTTATTGGGACACCCTAAACAATGCTAACATTATTCATAGTATAGTACTATAATCATGTCACATAATGTAGCATATATCTGTCAAGCTGAAAGTTCCAGTTTGAATGTTACAGCTGTACTAGCTAGCAAACAACTACTTACATGCATATGTTTTTGAACATTTAAATTTCAATTATAACAAAAACAAGTGTAATTATAAACAACTACGAAGTCTTTTCATAATACCAGTACTGTACATACAGTTTAATGCTGGTTTTATTCTAGTATTAATCAAGCTTTGCCTTTCCACCTTCTACCTCCATCTCCAATAACGCTCGTTCTTCTTCTTCTGTTATAACATCATCATCATAGATATCAGCATGTTTTGGCTTCTTAGCTTGTAATTCCTCATTGCTTGTCAGATAAGAACTACACCTGTAGCAGCAGCACAAGGTACTTCTTCTTCAATAGAAATATGCTCAATTACCCTCCTTTCAAGGTCCACTCGAACAGTGTAACGTGACTTCAAGACTTTAACTAGATCTTGCTCTTCTGGTGCAATTTTAGACTTTGCCCAATCAAACAAATAATGTGTGACCTAAAATAGCAAATGATTACTGGTAAAATGCCATAATTTTATCATTGCTTCTCAGTTAAAAGAAGTCACTTATCTGATTGTTGATACCTACAGTAAATTTGTTTCCAAATACTCATTACTAATTGTTTATCAAGATAACTCACATTTCTCACACACCGCTGGGAGCTGCTGCAACATTGGCTGGAAGCTTGAAATTTATATCAAGTGTATATATATACAGTACTGACAGTTAATGATAAGCAATGTCCCTATTCCACTTTCTTGGCCTTACACAAGACTAGCTATTTTTCTCGAGACATTTCACTGAATAAGGGGCTGAGTGGGTGGGCAATTCCTGTCAAGCTTTGCCGAGCAACAACAAAAATGTGCTCAATATAACCTGCACCACCTGCCACCACCCTTATTTCATCAGGTCCCAGCAGTGTGAGAAAACATTTTTCGTTTCTTTCGTACCTCAGCCAGCAGAAAATACCGCTTACAAAAATATGCTATGCACATGTTAAGTTATTTTTCTTAAATAAAACACAAGACCATGTAGTTAAGTTAGTAAGTAAACACTAATTTAGCCTTGCTGCTGCACAAACATGGGTTGGGGGTCTTTCACTACCCAGATTTTAATTTCATATCTTATTACTACAGTACCAGAATACTTAAATTTCAATTGTTTTTACTTACTGCTGAATTTGCGAAGAACCACTGTTGATTATAGGACAAAAGCACCTTGCATTCATTGCTTATGGATGCTGAACTGGACAAGAACACTGTTCCACAAGTACGACATGTTATGAGTAACTGTGAGCCACCACTGCAATCTATCTCCCCTTTACAACAGAAGCACTTGTATACAGCTTTGAAATCTTTAATGGCTAGCACATCACTTTCCACTGAGGAAATCAAACTTCGCTTTCGGCCTGGTTGTCTTCCTCCAGCTGGAACATTTATATCCTTTCCAACTTTTGTTATAGTTGATTCAAAAGCTGTTGTCAACATTATATTGTTATTAAATGTTGTTGTGACACCATTTTCCAAGCGGATGACATCATTGACATGAAAGTTAAACTTTACAGCCCTTTCTTTCCACAGAACCAGAGATATAAACCCAGATTCATCTGCCAACTTGACATCTCTCTTTTCCAAAATGTTCGGATGCTTACCAACTACACATACATCTTCTACACCAATCACTTTCGCTGTTACATCAATAAAACGGTGTCGCTGGCATTCTTTTCTTAGTATTTGAGCAATATTAAAGGACTGATTTTCGATCTGAAATTTATCAGCTGCTTCCTTTATGATAGTAGCATTATCAATCATAACTTCAACATTGCCACTATTTGTGTTGAATGCCTTTTTCAATTTAAAGCATTCTATATCATAGCTTTGTTTTGTTGAAAACTGCTCAAACATGCTTTCTTCAAAGCACACTGCTCTTATACAGGAAGAAGGATCACCTTCGCATAAACTCATTGTAAACATCTGACCATTTTTGGTGGGTTTGAGTGGACTCTTCGTCAACACAGCACAATGCAGTGTTTCTTGACATTTTTTGGGGGACTCAGGTGGTTTTTGCTCCTTCAGAGATTTCACTGTCACCTTGGATGAAGACATTTTGATTGTGTACTATAAAAATTAAGAAAATTTGTTCATATCTTTCTCCTTGGTAGTCCAAAGAGCTCTAAAAGTGATTATTTTGCCTGATTTATTTTGGTTTTGTATGACCAAAAAGGTCTTGCAGGTAATTTTCCCTTAATATTATGCAAAACACATTTGTTATACAAAAATTTGGCAAAACAAATTATATTTCCAATGTTCCTGCCAAACATGGCTAAAGTTTCAACTACTATAATGTTCATTTTTTGCCAGACTTTCATTCAAAATTTTCTTGATTTACCCTAGTTTGGAAATTCTAGGCAGACAGCTGTCCTCCCCAGTACTTTTTCAACTTTTCTTCATTTTAGCATTATGCTTAATTTAGGTATTCAAATTCAATATCTTTACAGTCTGCCATACGTATTTTGGATTTGGCATAAGCAGCATAAATTAGTGTGACGTAATAACGTCGTATAACTGTTTTCAACATAGGAACAAATTACATCATAATGTCATATATGTGTTTTCAGTATTCTATGATGTCATAACTCCAAATTTTGGCTACTACCGAACGGATATGACGATTTCATCCACAGCTCTTAAAGAATCAAAACTTTTGAATTGTTTTCAATAAATAATAATAATATTTCATTCGAGTAATACCAGACTCGCACAGACTCACAAAACGTCAGCTACTAAATTAAAGAGGGGTTACAGTCCGTTCTGCGCATCGACTCTACTCATAACAAAGGTGGGCCACCAAATATAAACATTGTCCAAATTTCGCATTTTTCGAACTCTTTTTGAATTGAAACTCTGGTTTACATTCATTTATAAGCATAGCAAACCAGAAAAGTGTCAGATATTCATTTAGTCAGTCATATTTTACAAATATAGAATTTCAAAATGTAAATAAAGCGTTTGTTTACATTACACCAAATATTTCGACAACAAACTATTCTTATTTTAAAATTTAACTAAATCGATACAATCTCCCCTATTAAGACAAACTGATTAAAAAAAACTAACCTTTCTCGTAAAACAGAACCAATTTGTGGCTGTTTGACTCCAACACAACCAGTTGAACACGTGAAAGATGCAAAATGTTATTACCTGTTGATTCTTTCTTGATCCATCAAGATCCCGCCAAAATCCCTGACAACCTCTCTTCTCTTAATTATAAAATCAATGACCTCCATATATATCTGGAGTGATATAAATCTGTATTTACCTCGATTAAACTTCGATAAAACCACCCTGGCCGTACTAGAAATCCCAAAAATTGAAGTAAATACAGTGTGGTTTATGTTCCTATGACATGCAAAAATCATAAAGACCTTAGTGTAGGAACGCGAAGCAAGTGTACTATTTAACCCTGGGGCTCCCAGGATCGACGTTGACACAGGCCAGTGTGAACGCCCGACCCGGCGTCTTGTTTAACTTAACATCACAGCGACAGCGTCACGCATTGGAATTAATATAACAACATGAATTTGAACCAACCAAATTCAAAGACATGTTACAAGACACAGACTTCCATGTTCTCAGGATTCCCCTCGCCTCTTTAAGGTGGCTTCCTACAGTGGCATAAAATGTTAGGCTTTTCAAGACACATCCGCTTGCAACGAAATTTGTACTGACTACACTTGAAACAGGGCAATGTGAGTGCTTTCAGGAAAGATATGAAGGTGTTTGATGTGCATATATAGAAAAATAGAAACAAAATAAGCGTTGCTATGGTAACTAGATTGTTCTATTTTTTGCAGTTTAAATGCTAAATTTCACAATGAATGAAGAATAACTTTCTTTCTCTTCGGTCAAATTTTCTGAAATTTTTTTCGTTGATTATTGATGTATAAAGGAAAATGATATCAAAATTTGTTTAACAAAACAGGTTTATAATTCAGATTTTGATATATTCGTGGATTTCGATTGCGGGGAAACGTATTTGTAGACTTTTTTAAAATTCGAATATGTCTTACCTTAGATATGGTATAACAGCTGGACGTAGTTTTAAAAAAATTCACCGAAGGAAACAGCGGATAATCGAGGCTAAAATCCATAATATCATTGCTGACGTGATAAAATTTCGACTCGACATACGAAAAACATTTCAGAATGAGCTAAACGTAAAAGCTCACGAAAACGCGGTCGGAAAACAGAAAAAAACAGTCAAAAACATACATACTGTTTAGGTTTCACAAAATTTTTATCATATACAGAACACTTGGTGATTTCGCCGTAGAAAAACCTCAAAACACAACTTTTCATGTATCGTTCATTTCAAAACATTTGCCGGTCGGCGAAGCTCCACACTGATCTAGATAGGTCTGCCCTGCAACTGTAGGGAGCCACCTTAAAAGTAAACAATGCTTATCATACGCGGCCCAATTCACTGTGTGGTTTCAGTAATAATAGAAATCAGTGCGCAATAAAAACACTCCGTAAGTTCTTAACCAACTTACTGTGTAATTTCAGTAGTATATAGAGATCAGTGTACTCATAAACACACTTCGTGTTTATAATGTAATGTTACTGATTTGGCCCCCTCTGTACTTATGTACTTTGCTGTGAACTCTTTCGGCAGAATGTTTCAAACATAAAGGATTTCTGGAATGTTGCGGTCCTATACTTGGGTGTGATAAACTTCAAACAATCAAGGTCAGTTGATCGCGTTGCTCTTTCTCCTTTCAGAACTGATGGTAGAACGTCGTCTTGGATGTCTATTCTTGTCGTCTATTCTTGCTAATATATACTGGGGTGAAATGAGGTGTGGCTGTTCAAGTCTTATGCTATAGCAGATGAACGGCAAATCCAAAATAAACTTGTAAGCACGCCTTTGTATTCTTTCCATGCTTATTTGTTCTGTTCCACGGATTGTGCAGCCCTGACTTGACACGCATAGCATAGTTTCAAACGTTGTTCAGTAAAATACAGAGTACGACGAACTCAGATACTTTTTTATATCTAGTGTAGAACTTCTCACGAAGCCAAGCATTTTAGTTGATTGTATTGCCAAGCATTTTAGTTGATTGGGCACATAGGTCCTCAACATCCTTCGATTAAGTCAGATTGGGGGAAGTCCACACTCTTCAATCCCGTCCATGAACAGAGTTTTCTAGAAGAGCTTCTATCTGTTTACTATTGTCTAATGTCTGACCTATCTGTTCAAACACTTTTAACAGCTACCCCTCAAGAATCTTGCCCACACAACTTTTAAGTTGCAAGTAGGCAAGATTCTTGAGGGATAACACTGTGTTGACACGGATTAATTTGTTAGGCCTACTCTGGGCCCCAATGTCGCCTAATATCGCCTAATATCGCCCAATATCACCTAATGTCGCCCGATATCGCCTAATGTCGCCCAATATCGCCTATTATCGCCTAATATTACCTATTATTACCTGAAATCCCCTAATACTGCTTATGTTACTTGGGAGTGGAGAAGGTTTGTCAGTCACTTGGTTATGGTTTACGATAATATACTAACACTTGTTTCAATTGTACTCTTTTTGCTATGAGTGTGTAATTGTTTACAGACCTTGGCTAAGGCAGCTGTCTCTCTAGAGCACAGTGATGACTACCACAAGAAGTACCATTTTTCATACGTTTCACTTCACTCTATTAAGGCCCATGACTTGCCAATTGTGCTGCATATTTTTTGTGAAAGCAATTACATTTGAATTTTGGTTACACCAACTATACAAACAGAGTCTGAAAAGTTATCTAGCTGAATTACCAATACTAATAGTAGACCATAGTAATACAGCTAGAGAATCAGGTTTTGCAATCAAATATGGTACCATGCCTCAAGGTATGATTGTCATGCATTCCTAATATCAGTAATATATATCCAATTTATTATCACTATAAAACAGGGCTGTAAGCATCATTTTTGCATGTTTTCAAGTAGAAAACAAAAGGTTAAGTTAACAAGGCAATTGATTTTATCTATTATTTGAAATGCATTTCATATTTGACTTTTGATCAAGCATGTTTAAACAAAGTAACGAAAATGATTAATTAATATGTACAGTACTCACCTGATCTATTAAGTTGCGTTTTATATTACACTGATGCACTGGATTCAAATGAATTGTCTGTTTCAAATATTTTACGGTTATGCCCAATTGATGGGCCATGTTTATTTCAACTGAAAGAATTTTTTATCCCTTTCCTTTTTATATAAAAATTAAGATTTTAGAGCGCGCCATCATGGGTGTACTCAGCCGGAAACTAGGCATCGACCTTTGACCTTCGTATCGTTATCTTCTAACGCAATTCATGCAAAGTTGCATGTCCATTGTTGACTGAGCAACAGTAACACCACTAAAACGTAATCTGGCACAACTTAGCTGCCCCATTCTATGAAACTACAACAATACGTTCACAGAAGCAGTATGAATTAAAAGTATGCAATTATAAATGTAGAAGAAATTTCTGACAGTGGATTCAATTAGAATATACTTTGAGTTTCCAGGAGACAGTTGCCAGCAGGTTGGGTGGATACTAAAGGGCAAGTTAGCTACGTGGAACAAATGAGGAAGACATGTATATGTATGGCCATACGGAGGCGTTCATTTCTTCAATTAATATGGTGTGGTCTATATCATATACAAAACTGTCCATATTGCTTGAGATAAATGGTGCTTGAACCTTTTGTAGTCATGAAAAACACTTAGTAACCATGCAATGACCTACTGTTGTTTGTATATGCCAGTATGAGGTTTGTGACACAGTCTTAATATAATATCTCTACGTAGCTTTAGTTTTTGAACATTTACATATTGCAGATATACTGCAGATAAATATGGAGCATTTTGATGTTTCATACCTCGTTTCATACAATACCGTATATTTGCTGATTTTTTGCAGTCATTCTTATTTTAAACAAAAGCATAAATTTTGAGGCTTGAGTCTTACAAGTCATAGTCATTTACAGGCAGTGCGTAGTCAGTGTTATGCAGTTGGGTTGGCGATATGTTCTGCGCTATTAATTTCTTTTGAAATTGGTTGTTTTTAAAGTTTGTAAACATAAAGATTTCAATATTCACACCCTAATTATTGACACTGGTATGCCACTGGTTGCATGTGCAAGTTGTTGGTTGCTCTTAACAGTTTGCAAGTCAACGACTTGCTGGAAAAAATGCAAAGCCTTGCCATATATTTTAGTTGGAATTGGATAAATATTTGATTTATATTATGCTTAGATATTAACTAGTGAACATATTTATACTAAGTGGATAGTACATTGTCTTAAACAATGGTATACAATGGTATTCTGTGGAAACTGTAATCATTGTATCCCATGCTAATACCCAAATAATATAACCTATATTGCTTAATATCACTCAATATCGTCCAGTATCGCCTAATATCGCCCAGTGTCGCCTAAAATTGCCATGTATTTTAAAGATTTTTTTCTAATATCGCCCAATATCGCCAAATTTCGCATATAATCGCGGCGACATTGGGGCCCAGAGTAGGCCTATTTGTTGATAGACATGTTGTTGGATATTTTGGAAAGCTCAACTTTCGAGCACTTTAGAGATAAGGGGAAGAACGATAGTGGATGGTAAAGGATTTCTCATCCCGTTTGTACACTGGTACGACATTCGCTACTTATCTCCAAGGGTATCACAATTTATGTAACAATTTGTTGAAGAGGATGCAGAGCGATCAGGAGCCATCTTTGATGATGTTTCTCTTGACCGGACCATTTAAAACAATTTGCGACTGTTGATGAAATATGTTCTTTGTTTTTAATTTTCACTTGATGCAACGAAGTCTTTCAACGGAATATTAGATGACATGGACATACCTGTAACATTGAAAAACTATAGCGCGCCGATCCGGCTATACGACTACTGTAAAATATACACGAGTTCGTCAAAATTATATATGATCAACTCAGAATAAATAGAACTTCTTCGAAATATAAGACTTCTTTGAAATGTAAGACTTAGCCCACGATAGAAACGGTCAGCGGTTTTATCCGAAATGACTTTTTGAAGTTCAAGTATCGCAAGCAGCACGTCGTCCATAATTTGCTTTTCTGTTTCCAGCTCTCTGGATGCTATGACATGAGAGCTAGTGACATACATGGATCGACGGCGAAGTGTCTCTGCTATGACAATATCTACATTCAACAAAATTATAACAGATAGAAACTTCGTGAATTATTGCTTCTCCAACGTTTAAAATATCCAATAAGGCATTCAATGTTTTGAAATACGAGTATTATCAAGTCATAGCATATTTGAATGAAGTATTTCGGATTTCGGATGAAAATGCTGACCGTTCCTATCGTGGGCCAAGTCTTATATTTCAAAGAAGTCTTATATTTCAAAGAAGTCTTGTATTTCAAAGAAGTCTTATATATATTTCGAAGAAGTTTTATTTATTCTGAGTCGGTCATACATAATTTTGATGAACTCGTGTATATTTTACAGTAGTCGTATAATTTATCAAAGAAATCTTATTGTTCGAATCGGCGCTATAAAAAAAAGCCAAAGGCGTTTGGGATTATGATAACGAAACGCAAAGCTCGTTTTGATATAGTTTAAGTGACCATCACGCTACATTCCTTTAATTGTCCTGTCAAGCCCTTGAAATCTATGCCTGAGACGTACACTTGGACGACAGGATCTTTTCATTCTCTTTTATCTTTTTGTTCTAGGTTTATCTTGTTGACGATTAAACAGCTAGAATCTGTTTGAAAACTTTTTACAAAGTGATTAAAATATTTTCAATAGGATTATGTCTGAGCTGAGTTGCAAAATTGGAACGGTTTCATAAATAGTGGCGACGAAAAGTAGCGGATGTGAACAAATATGTCCATTTGCAAGAGTACATTTCAAATTGTTATTTCGGTTTCAAAATTTTAACTATTTTACACCAAAATAGTGAAAATATATTTAGAGAAACACCAATTATGTTTCTGTAAAAACAGATTCAGGAAAAAAGGCAATGTTGGTCCATGTTTACTTGAAGCTCTAATCCCACGAGATCAACGCAACGTTTAAACTCATTTTCTAGCAAAATATCCCAACAAAACAACATTTTAACATGCATGCTGAAATGTTTTTAAACGATAATTTTGACAGATTTCATCCCGAAGGAGCGAAACGATCGCCGGCACGTCAATGTTATGCAGACGTCGCCCAGATCCTTTTAGAATGAAGGTGAAATTTTTCAAAGGTTTCCTTCTTTACTTCACCTTTGTCGTAACCCTCCATGATTAGCGCTAGCAAAATCTCTGTGTACTGTGTGCGGACCTTGCACGCTGCGTCGTCGATCAATGTAGTCCAGGAATCGAGTTCCTCTTCTCTGTTTTCATCACGTATCGTAATGCTATTATCGGCATGACTTCCATAGAATTTTCTTGGGAATGTCAGTGTAAAATAAACTATTTATCGTTTATGTACGACTATTTATACACTCGTGGGAGCAGCATGTCCTATTTTAAGAGCTCCGCAGAGACTTTAGGGAACCCCCAGGCAACCACAGGCGACCCAGACTAGGGAGCCCTATTACAGACATGGAAATCTTTACTATATAGAACAGTGTATGCATAAACATGGAGCATTTGCGTGATCATGCAGTCATGTCGATACGATTTCTGCGGACCTGTCCGGTTTACGGGCAATCTAATTTGAAGAACGTTCGCATTTGAAGAAAGTTCACGGATTATCTTCCGAGGAGAGAAAACCTTATCTAAAGCAAGTCCAGGTGTCGTCATGGTAAGCCTCGTGACCGCCTACATCTGCGAACACTGAAAAACCAAGAGAAGAGCGTTTAGGCCAAAGTGAACATTCGCCACCCGCAAAGAGACCAAGATTAATGGCAACAACAGGACAACGAACGACAACATCTTTGGCAATCCGGAATTCAACTTCCGCTATAAGTTCTCACTTTTGGTTATAGGCCCCACACACAGCGGGGTGTTTTGTCCACCAAATTTTGAAACACAGTAAGAGCAAGAGAGTATTCGTGTTTTTTGGTACTACAATCAATAGGAAGAATGTAATGAAGACTTGAAAAAGTCTCCCGGAAAAAAGCATCCGGTTTGAAAGAGGTATGCCTGAGCTTTCTGAAAATCTGTGTGACATTAATTAACCCCAGCGCAAAATCGAAATCCATTTTGCTGTTGTTAATCACTTATATCTTTTGTTTTCCTTGGTGAATCTTGTTGAAACTTTGTAACTGTCTTTAATAAAGAAAATTATAAGTCAGCCCAGAAATTTAGAAACAAAGTAAATGATATTTTATTAGAAATTTGACAATTTGGATTGAAAAATGGATTTCTATTTGACAACTAGTGCCAGTATTTTTCCGTGTTTTCAGATCAACTGAATGTTGGATCTAAGCACCTAAAACATGATACATGGGCTTGAGTAGAGCATGGCATATTTTATCGTTCGAAATCTTCTTAAAGTTAAGACTGCTGTGCACGCCAAAAAACGACTAACTAAATATTGTGTCATGAACATTTCGCGATTCATGACTCCGATTTCATACAAACTTTACAAAGGAACTTTCTGATTAGTGAGACGTATGCAGCTAAACCGCTGTCAGCATGCCTACAGCCGTTTAATTATTAGACACAAACTTCAAACACTACAGGTCAATTAATGTCAAGGTATCGTATAAGTAATATATTTCACGGTCAATTCGCGGTTTAAACTTTGCTAGCGAATCAGTAATGAATTGTGCCGAAACTAGAGCGGCAATTACATGGGCAGGGGATAATATTCATACCTTCTTGTTCTACACAGCGAATTTCTTTTGAGGGGAGATGTATCTCATTTGTGACATCCCCTCCCCGAATTAACGCTCTAGTTTTGGCCTGAATACGCATGTATTTACAATATATAATCAAAAGGTTTCTGATGCTTGTTGGAAGATTTTAAAATTTGTCGATGATCAAAATTTAACTCGTTTTTCATACATCTGTTCAAAGTACCAAATGTTATCTTGAATGGCTTTTTGCACAGTTCGACAATGTTCCTTCTTATCATTGATAACAGTTTGATTGCTGAGACCTTTCACTCTTCCGATGCCAGAACTTCGAAACACATTCACGAAATATTCGGCTGGATACCATCCTTCGACAGGTCCAGGTTCCCAACGTGACATTCCTTCTTTATATGGTAAACCAGTGTGGTCACAATAATACTTGAGTACTTTCTCAGGATCTTCAAGTAAATCATCAGCAAGTATTACTATTGGAGGAGTGTCGGAATTTTTGCTGGCAAATTGATAGGTTTCGTAGATTTGTCTAAAACCACCTTCATTGCTGAAATCAATGTTTGTTTTGTCAGGAAATTCTTTATTATATATGCGATACAATGATGGTATTGACATTTCTGGATGGCGTAGCAGAAATGTGTGCTGAAAACTTTGCAGTTGTTTTTGGTCTGCAAAGTAATAAGGACTTAGGCCAAAGTCTTTTGCGAGCTCTTTAGCAAACACGAATTTACTTTTGGAGGATCTTGCTTGGATTAATGTGGTTGTCTTGTCAACAGAAAGCTGAAGTTGGTCGAGAGATTGATGCCGCCAGGCTCGTGAGTTATCGTATCCCCATAAAGAAATGTGGCCATAAAAATACGGCTCCAGTAATACTTCACAGTCATCAATGTTCTTCATAGCTCTTGTAAACGCCGAAGACAGAGATCTCGGGGCCGACCAGAGGAACACTTTACCACTCATCTTACCAGTTTTATGATCGCAGATACTCACAGCAATTCAGCTTGCGAGACCTACATGGTAATGATATTTTAATTTGTAGAACAACACTTAAATTTATTTCCGCAAAGCTTTCGATCCTTAAGCTCAAATTTTCATCCGTCCTAGTAATCGATTAATTTGAAACCCCACGCCCCTTCTATAGATAAAGTGTCGCGATTCGGAGTGACCTGAATTAATGTATAGCGAAACATATTTATGGTTTTATAAGACATAAATCCCTACTTCGAGGTATTTAACGTAGTATAGATAATTGTACTAAAATATCGAAAATATATTCAATTATTATCCAGAGTACGACGCTGTTTAGCATATGTATAAAGCACCTCTTTGTACATGTCTGTCTAATTCAGTCTAGTTTTAATTATGCGGACGTCTCTGTGTACAGAGACTTTTTGTACTTACACGGCAAGTTAATTGAATTTGTTCTGCCAAAATAACACGGAATAGGCCCACTAGACACTAGCAAATTAAAGCATTCCATATCGAACGTACGACTGTCACACTAGCGCTAGACTTAAAAGGATAACCTTTTTTGGGACACAATGTATATTTCGGTATGTTTTCAAATCAGAACATTCAAGCGTGGTGGCCTTGTCAAACGTAATTATCATTGATCAACAATGTTCGATACTGTTGCACGACCATTTACACGAGCATCATCTATTCATCTAACATAAAGTTCAACTACTGAAAAGAATCTTGTATTAATATTATGTTCTGTCAATTACGGCAAATCGTTTTTCTGCCTTTTAAAAGCAGCATTGAGTATATGTACTGGATACATTGTATGTTGCACTCCTCTATTTTATGTTACCATCTGCCCGCCTAACATGCTAAACGGATATTAACGGATGACAAAGAACCCTCCTACAATAAGAAAATCCGACGTGTATACTTACGTCAAGCAAAATATAAATTTGAGAGACGCTGGAAAATTTCCGAAACCCACTTCTTCAGGAATGCCGATTAACCCAAATAATAAATATGCAAAATTCTGAATAAATGCTGCCACGTGGGCAGCGGTAGATTGCGGGAGCATATACATTCATAATTATTCAAATTCTGCCCTACTAATATCTTTTGAAATCAGTTATTATTAGAGGTGCTGTAAAAAGAAATTAGTCGGATAAAACACAAGTACATAAATATATCCCCACCCCCTTATTAACGCTCTATCGTCACCTCTATCTTTAGTTGTTCTGCAGTTACACAAATAAGTTCGTGTCTGCTGAAGGTGCGTGCAAAATGGCGGAAAGGCAACGAAAAAAAACACGAGGTGCATATATGCAAGGCAACTGCTCTCGAAACTTATAAAAAGCAAATACAACAATAAACAAGAATATGCAACATATCAGTCAAGGCGGCTTATATGCTACAGCTTTGTGTCATTACAGCAGCTCTTACGAACGAACATGACACATTTTATATTACATACTGTACAATCATACAAGGCAAGAGCATTAAGAAGAGAAGATTGCATGCAATATAATGATTTGAGTCCTTAATTCAGAAAATTCTGCCGAGGGAAATATTTTTACCCATGATTAAGCTTAATTTAACTTAACATCACAGCGACAGCGTCACGCATTGGAATTAATATAACAACATGAATTTGAACCAACCAAATTCAAAGACATGTTACAAGACACAGACTTCCATGTTCTTAGGATTCCCCTCGCCTCTTTAAGGTGGCTTCCTACAGTGGCATAAAATGTTAGGCTTTTCAAGACACATCAGCTTGCAACGAAATTTGTACTGACTACACTTGAAACAGGGCAATGTGAGTGCTTTCAGGAAAGATATGAAGGTGTTTGATGTGCATATATAGAAAAATAGAAACAAAATAAGCGTTGCTATGGTAACTAGATTGTTCTATTTTTTGCAGTTTAAATGCTAAATTTCACAATGAATGAAGAATAACTTTCTTTCTCTTCGGTCAAATTTTCTGAAATTTTTTTCGTTGATTATTGATGTATAAAGGAAAATGATATCAAAATTTGTTTAACAAAACAGGTTTATAATTCAGATTTTGATATATTCGTGGATTTCGATTGCGGGGAAACGTATTTGTAGACTTTTTTAAAATTCGAATATGTCTTACCTTAGATATGGTATAACAGCTGGACGTAGTTTTAAAAAAATTCACCGAAGGAAACAGCGGATAATCGAGGCTAAAATCCATAATATCATTGCTGACGTGATAAAATTTCGACTCGACATACGAAAAACATTTCAGAATGAGCTAAACGTAAAAGCTCACGAAAACGCGGTCGGAAAACAGAAAAACATACATACTGTTTAGGTTTCACAAAATTTTTATCATATACAGAACACTTGGTGATTTCGCCGTAGAAAAACCTCAAAACACAACTTTTCATGTATCGTTCATTTCAAAACATTTGCCGGTCGGCGAAGCTCCACACTGATCTAGATAGGTCTGCCCTGCAACTGTAGGGAGCCACCTTAAAAGTAAACAATGCTTATCATACGCGGCCCAATTCACTGTGTGGTTTCAGTAATAATAGAAATCAGTGCGCAATAAAAACACTCTGTAAGTTCTTAACCAACTTACTGTGTAATTTCAGTAGTCTATAGAGGCCTACTTTGGGCCCCAATGTCGCCTAATATCGCCTAATATCGCCCAATATCACCTAATGTCGCCCGATATCGCCTAATGTCGCCCAATATCGCCTATTATCGCCTAATATTGCCTATTATTACCTGAAATCCCCTAATACTGCTGTAGTGTCCGTGACGTAATGGTCACGTGATGGGACACGAGAGGGAGAGTTTATGTGTGTATGTGTGTATTTGGTAGGCGAAAGAGGATAGTAGAAAAAGGCAAACAATAAAGAAAGTTAAACACTATAACTGGCGACGAGGATAAAGTAAAGTACTGCTGTTGGTCGGGTTTTTTGTACGGAATGGCTAAAGTTCTCGATTTACCGGCAATTCCACCCTTTTCGGTAACTGAAACAAGTTCGTTGGCGCAACGTTGGGACAAATGGACGAAATCGTTAGATTATTACATTCGTGCTTCAGGCATCTCCGATCAAAAGCAGAAGCGTGCTATTCTACTTCATTTAGCCGGGGCAGAGGTTCAAGAGATATTCGAAACGCTGCCTGAGACTGGCGATGATTACAAAACAGCGCTCGAGAAATTGACCGAATATTTCAACCCGTGCAAAAACATAGCTTTCGAACAACATGTTTTCAGACAAGCAGCCCAAAGTGCCGGCGAGACGATGGATTCCTATGTCACTCGCTTAAGATCTCTAGCCAAAACGTGCCAATTTGATGCAAGTTTAGATGAAATGATCCGTGATCAAATAATTGAAAAGTGTGCATCGCACGGGCTTCGCCGTCGTCTATTGCGAGAACGAGAACTAACACTAGACAATTTATTACCGATTGCTCGTTCTTTCGAACTGGCTGACCGTCAGGCCTTAGAATTCGAACAAAAGTTTGAATCGTCGACTCACCTCAATTCTATCGACCGACAGAGAGATTATCAGCGACCATGGCGTAATTCTGCGAAGCGTGAAGACAATGATAGGCAGAAATCTGTTTGCTACTGTTGTGGAAACGAAGGGCATCGTGCGAAGGAATCACAATGTCCTGCCCTCAACAAAACTTGTCGACGCTGTGGCAAGGCCGGTCATTTTGCTCGGGTCTGTCGCCAAACGACAAGAAAGCCCAAGAATTATCGGGAAAATGCTCGACAGCTTGAACAATCCGACGACGAATCATCTGAAGACGACTGTTTGTTTACGCTCACGGCCAATAACGTGCACCATCACTCGGACAGCCTTCATACGTTGGAAATTGAACACATACCAGTGCAAATGCTCATTGACTCGGGTGCTAGTGTTAACGTCCTTGACCTCGAGACATATCATCGTTTGAAAGCGGAAAAAGGGGTCCAATTGATGCCAACTAACCTTCGTGTTTATGCCTACGGTTCTAAGACCCCACTTCATATTCTGGGAACAGTCTCCGGTCGGGTGAAATGCAACTCTGACGAAATCGTGGCAAAGTTCGTAGTGGTGCCCAACAAACATGCTGGATGTCTTCTCGGGCGCCAAACTGCTACCCAACTGGGACTTTTGCGCGTCGGACCTCAAGTGTCATCCATCAACGATGCAGTATCACCCCAGGCCCTGCGCCAACAGTATCCCAAGGTCTTTGATGGGGTTGGAAAACTTACTGATTACCAACAGAAAATTTCAATCAACGACAGCATCAAACCTGTTGCGCAGTCCCCACGGCGAATTCCTTTCCACGTTCGCAAGCAAGTCTCTGCAAAACTCGAAGAGCTCGAAAGTCTTGATATAATCGAAAAAGTCAGCGGCCCAACACCATGGGTCTCACCCTTGGTGGTTGTACCCAAATCAAGTGGTGAAATTCGTGTCTGCGTCGACATGCGCCGGGTCAATACGGCGGTATTACGAGAGCGGTACCCTATTCCCACAATCGAGGAGAGCCTTCAAGATCTAAATCGAGCCGCTGTTTTCTCCAAATTAGACCTAAAGTGGGGTTACCATCAAATTGAACTGGACGAACATTCCAGAGCATTGACCACCTTTACTACACATGACGGCTTGTATCGGTATAAGCGTCTTATGTTTGGTATATCTGCTGCTCCTGAGATCTATCAACATGCGATCCAACAAGTTCTACATGGTCTACCGGGCGTTAAAAACATTTCTGACGACATAATTGTTTTTGGCAAGGACAAATCTGAACATGACAAAAATTTGCATGGCGTACTTGGTCGCCTTCAAGAACGGGGACTTACATTAAACAGTGGAAAATGTATGTTCAGTGTTTCCGCCATTACATTTTTTGGTTTTGATATTTCTGCTCGAGGGATCCGCCCAAACAATCAGTCAGTCGAGGCTATTCGTAATGCCCCAACTCCCACAAGTGCCTCAGAGGTTCGCAGTTTCCTGGGGCTCGCCAGTTTTTGTCGGCGATTTATTCCCGATTTTTCCACCATCGCTTACCCCCTCTCTGAGCTTACTCGTAAAGCCGTGCAATGGAGATGGACGACCACCCATCAGTCCTCGTTTGACAAACTCAAGGAAATGCTAACTAGTGACTGTGTTATGGCCCACTATAATCCTGCCGCCCCCACCCAGTTGCGTGTCGATGCTAGCCCCGTTGGTTTGGGTGCCATCTTGACCCAAACACAGCAGGGTGTGGTGAGACCTGTTGCTTATGCCAGTCGGACACTCACCGCAGTAGAACGCCGCTATTCGCAAACGGAGCGTGAAGCTCTAGCAGTTGTGTGGGGCTGCGAAAAGTTTCACCTTTACCTATATGGCACAACCTTCGACCTGTTGACTGATCATAAACCCCTCGAGGTGATTTACAGTCCCACCTCCAAACTCCCAGCACGAATTGAGCGCTGGGGACTACGCCTCCAACCGTACACATTTCACTTGCAGTACTCGCCTGGTGCCACCAACCCAGCAGATATGTTATCGCGTCTGCCCTTGCCAAACACAGTGCAGCGAGAACGGAACATCGCAGAGGAATATGTCCACTACATTACCCGCAATGCCATTCCCAAAGCAATGACCCTGACTCAAATACAGCAGGCCTCGGACCAGGACCCCGTCCTCCAGCAAGTCTACCAGTCGGTTGTCTCGGGTAATTGGCCGAAAACTAAAGAAACGGCCCCCTATTTTCGCGTTAAAGACGAGCTGACAGCGACTGAGCCCCTGTTACTTCGAGGGTCGCGTATCGTCATTCCCACCAGTTTACAATCCACCACCCTACACTTGGCACATGAAGGTCACCAAGGGATCGTTCGAACGAAACAGCTATTGCGAGAGAAAGTCTGGTGGCCTGCGATCGACAAAGACGTTGAACACTTGATTCGTTCCTGCATTTCCTGTCAGGCCCAGTCCTCGCAGTCGTGTCCACAGCCACTCACAATGACTGAAATGCCTTCTCGTCCATGGACAGTCTTGCATGCTGATCTTTGTGGTCCTTTCCCTAGCGGCGAGTCGCTTCTAGTTCTAGTAGACTCGTGTTCTCGCTGGCCAGAAGTTTTCATTTTAAAAAGCACAACTGCAGCAATCATCATCAACCGTATGAGATCGTGCTTCGCCGTACATGGTCTCCCCGAAGAAATCGTGACCGACAACGGACCCCAGTTTGTAGCTGAAGAGTTTCGTTCTTACCTTACAGACCATGGCATCACACACCGTCGAGTAACCCCTTATTGGCCGCAGGCTAATAGCGAAGTTGAAAGGTTCAACCGAACCCTCGAAAAGGCAATTCGCGCTGCTACTACCGAAGGCAAAGATTGGAAAAATGAACTTAACACTTTTTTACTTAATTACCGAGCCACACCCCATTGCACCACTGGCAAATCACCCGCTGTTCTTCTGTTTGGCCGAGAGATACGTACCAAACTCCCGTCGTTCAACGCCAAAATTTTGCCTTCTCCCAAGGCCAAAGTCGTTGACCCTGCCGTTCGTGAGCGTGATCGCTGGCAGAAAGCAAAGATGAAGAAATACGCGGACGAGAAACGACGTGCAACACCTTCCGATATAAAGAGAGGTGACAGGGTCCTTCTAAAGCAAGAACGGAAGAATAAGTTGTCTACAAGATATAACCCAGACCCATACGTCGTGGTAGGAACAAAAGGCACAAGTTTACTTCTAAAGAGACGAGCTGAGCCTGAGATAATGAGGAATTCGTCAGCAGTTTGCAAATTACCGCAGGATAATAACAATGGAATGGGCAAGCAACCACGCGAAGCCGATGGAGGACCAGATCACGTAGTTGAGACAACAAGAGAGCCTAGGCCCCAGCGGTTGCGAAAACCTCCTGAATATTTTGGATATTGACAGTCTTGATGCGAACATTTCGTTTCAATATGTGGACATAAACAGTTCCGATGTTGACATTTAGTTTTAAAGTTTAGTGACCTCTTTACATTACATTTTAGTTGAGCATTTTCACGTGAAGGAGGGATGTAGTGTCCGTGACGTAATGGTCACGTGATGGGACACGAGAGGGAGAGTTTATGTGTGTATGTGTGTATTTGGTAGGCGAAAGAGGATAGTAGAAAAAGGCAAACAATAAAGAAAGTTAAACACTATAACTGCTTATGTTACTTGGGAGTGGAGAAGGTTTGTCAGTCACTTGGTTATGGTTTACGATAATATACTAACACTTGTTTCAATTGTACTCTTTTTGCTATGAGTGTGTAATTGTTTACAGACCTTGGCTAAGGCAGCTGTCTCTCTAGAGCACAGTGATGACTACCACAAGAAGTACCATTTTTCATACGTTTCACTTCACTCTATTAAGGCCCATGACTTGCCGATTGTGCTGCATATTTTTTGTGAAAGCAATTACATTTGAATTTTGGTTACACCAACTATACAAACAGAGTCTGAAAAGTTATCTAGCTATCCAGTAGACCATAGTAATACAGCTAGAGAATCAGGTTTTGCAATCAAATATGGTACCATGCCTCAAGGTATGATTGTCATGCATTCCTAATATCAGTAATATATATCCAATTTATTATCACTATAAAACAGGGCTGTAAGCATCATTTTTGCACGTTTTCAAGTAGAAAAAAAAAGGTTAAGTTAACAAGGCAATTGATTTTATCTATTATTTGAAATGCATTTCATATTTGACATTTTGATCAAGCATGTTTAAACAAAGTAACGAAAATTTGATTAATTAATATGTACAGTACTCACCTGATCTATTAAGTTGCGCTTTATATTACACTGATGCACTGGATTCAAATGAATTGTCTGTTTCAAATATTTTACGGTTATGCCCAATTGATGGGCCATGTTTATTTCAACTGAAAGAATTTTTTATCCCTTTCCTTTTTATATAAAAATTAAGATTTTAGAGCGCGCCATCATGGGTGTACTCAGCCGGAAACTAGGCATCGACCTTTGACCTTCGTATCGTTATCTTCTAACGCAATTCATGCAAAGTTGCATGTCCATTGTTGACTGAGCAACAGTAACACCACTAAAACGTAATCTGGCACAACTTAGCTGCCCCATTCTATGAAACTACAACAATACGTTCACAGAAACTACCCATTAGCAGAAGCAGAGTGAAATAAAAGTATGTAATTATAAATGTAGAAGAAATTTCTGACAGTGGATTCAATTAGAATATACTTTGAGTTTCCAGGAGACAGTTGCCAGCAGGTTGGGTGGATACTAAAGGGCAAGTTAGCTACGTGGAACAAATGAGGAAGACATGTATATGTATGGCCATATGGAGGCGTTCATTTCTTCAATTAATATGGTGTGGTCTATATCATATACAAAACTGTCCATATTGCTTGAGATAAATGGTGCTTGAACCTTTTGTAGTCATGAAAAACACTTAGTAACCATGCAATGACCTACTGTTGTTTGTATATGCCAGTATGAGGTTTGTGACACAGTCTTAATATAATATCTCTACGTAGTTTTAGTTTTTGAACATTTACATATTGCAGATATACTGCAGATAAATATGGAGCATTTTGATGTTTCATACCTCGTTTCATACAATACCGTATATTTGCTGATTTTTTGCAGTCATTCTTATTTTAAACAAAAGCATAAATTTTGAGGCTTGAGTCTTACAAGTCATAGTCATTTACAGGCAGTGCGTAGTCAGTGTTATGCAGTTGGGTTGGCGATATGTTCTGCGCTATTAATTTCTTTTGAAATTGGTTGTTTTTAAAGTTTGTAAACATAAAGATTTCAATATTCACACCCTAATTATTGACACTGGTATGCCACTGGTTGCATGTGCAAGTTGTTGGTTGCTCTTAACAGTTTGCAAGTCAACGACTTGTAGGAAAAAATGCAAAGCCTTGCCATATATTTTAGTTGGAATTGGATAAATATTTGATTTATATTATGCTTAGATATTAACTAGTGAACATATTTATACTAAGTGGATAGTACATTGTCTTAAACAATGGTATACAATGGTATTCTGTGGAAACTGTAATCATTGTATCCCATGCTAATACCCAAATAATATAACCTATATTGCTTAATATCACTCAATATCGTCCAGTATCGCCTAATATCGCCCAGTGTCGCCTAAAATTGCCATGTATTTTAGAGCTTTTTCTAATATCGCCCAATATCGCCAAATTTCGCATATAATCGCGGCGACATTGGGGCCCAGAGTAGGCCTATTTGTTGATAGACATGTTGTTGGATATTTTGGAAAGCTCAACTTTCGAGCACTTTAGAGATAAGGGGAAGAACGATAGTGGATGGTAAAGGATTTCTCATCCCGTTTGTACACTGGTACGACATTCGCTACTTATCTCCAAGGGTATCACAATTTATGTAACAATTTGTTGAAGAGGATGCAGAGCGATCAGGAGCCATCTTTGATGATGTTTCTGTTGACCGGACCATTTAAAACAATTTGCGACTGTTGATGAAATATGTTCTTTGTTTTTAATTTTCACTTGATGCAACGAAGTCTTTCAACGGAATATTAGATGACATGGACATACCTGTAACATTGAAAAACTATAGCGCGCCGATCCGGCTATACGACTACTGTAAAATATACACGAGTTCGTCAAAATTATATATGATCAACTCAGAATAAATAGAACTTCTTCGAAATATAAGACTTCTTTGAAATGTAAGACTTAGCCCACGATAGAAACGGTCAGCGGTTTTATCCGAAATGACTTTTTGAAGTTCAAGTATCGCAAGCAGCACGTCGTCCATAATTTGCTTTTCTGTTTCCAGCTCTCTGGATGCTATGACATGAGAGCTAGTGACATACATGGATCGACGGCGAAGTGTCTCTGCCATGACAATATCTACATTCAACAAAATTATAACAGATAGAAACTTCGTGAATTATTGCTTCTCCAACGTTTAAAATATCCAATAAGGCATTCAATGTTTTGAAATACGAGTATTATCAAGTCATAGCATATTTGAATGAAGTATTTCGGATTTCGGATGAAAATGCTGACCATTCCTATCGTGGGCCAAGTCTTATATTTCAAAGAAGTCTTATATTTCAAAGAAGTCTTGTATTTCAAAGAAGTCTTATATATATTTCGAAGAAGTTTTATTTATTCTGAGTCGGTCATACATAATTTTGATGAACTCGTGTATATTTTACAGTAGTCGTATAATTTATCAAAGAAATCTTATTGTTCGAATCGGCGCTATAAAAAAAAGCCAAAGGCGTTTGGGATTATGATAACGAAACGCAAAGCTCGTTTTGATATAGTTTAAGTGACCATCACGCTACATTCCTTTAATTGTCCTGTCAAGCCCTTGAAATCTATGCCTGAGACGTACACTTGGACGACAGGATCTTTTCATTCTCTTTTATCTTTTTGTTCTAGGTTTATCTTGTTGACGATTAAACAGCTAGAATCTGTTTGAAAACTTTTTACAAAGTGATTAAAATATTTTCAATAGGATTATGTCTGAGCTGAGTTGCAAAATTGGAACGGTTTCATAAATAGTGGCGACGAAAAGTAGCGGATGTGAACAAATATGTCCATTTGCAAGAGTACATTTCAAATTGTTATTTCGGTTTCAAAATTTTAACTATTTTACACCAAAATAGTGAAAATATATTTAGAGAAACACCAATTATGTTTCTGTAAAAACAGATTCAGGAAAAAAGGCAATGTTGGTCCATGTTTACTTGAAGCTCTAATCCCACGAGATCAACGCAACGTTTAAACTCATTTTCTAGCAAAATATCCCAACAAAACAACATTTTAACATGCATGCTGAAATGTTTTTAAACGATAATTTTGACAGATTTCATCCCGAAGGAGCGAAACGATCGCCGGCACGTCAATGTTATGCAGACGTCGCCCAGATCCTTTTAGAATGAAGGTGAAATTTTTCAAAGGTTTCCTTCTTTACTTCACCTTTGTCGTAACCCTCCATGATTAGCGCTAGCAAAATCTCTGTGTACTGTGTGCGGACCTTGCACGCTGCGTCGTCGATCAATGTAGTCCAGGAATCGAGTTCCTCTTCTCTGTTTTCATCACGTATCGTAATGCTATTATCGGCATGACTTCCATAGAATTTTCTTGGGAATGTCAGTGTAAAATAAACTATTTATCGTTTATGTACGACTATTTATACACTCGTGGGAGCAGCATGTCCTATTTTAAGAGCTCCGCAGAGACTTTAGGGAACCCCCAGGCAACCACAGGCGACCCAGACTAGGGAGCCCTATTACAGACATGGAAATCTTTACTATATAGAACAGTGTATGCATAAACATGGAGCATTTGCGTGATCATGCAGTCATGTCGATACGATTTCTGCGGACCTGTCCGGTTTACGGGCAATCTAATTTGAAGAACGTTCGCATTTGAAGAAAGTTCACGGATTATCTTCCGAGGAGAGAAAACCTTATCTAAAGCAAGTCCAGGTGTCGTCATGGTAAGCCTCGTGACCGCCTACATCTGCGAACACTGAAAAACCAAGAGAAGAGCGTTTAGGCCAAAGTGAACATTCGCCACCCGCAAAGAGACCAAGATTAATGGCAACAACAGGACAACGAACGACAACATCTTTGGCAATCCGGAAACACAGTAAGAGCAAGAGAGTATTCGTGTTTTTTGGTACTACAATCAATAGGAAGAATGTAATGAAGACTTGAAAAAGTCTCCCGGAAAAAAGCATCCGGTTTGAAAGAGGTATGCCTGAGCTTTCTGAAAATCTGTGTGACATTAATTAACCCCAGCGCAAAATCGAAATCCATTTTGCTGTTGTTAATCACTTATATCTTTTGTTTTCCTTGGTGAATCTTGTTGAAACTTTGTAACTGTCTTTAATAAAGAAAATTATAAGTCAGCAGTAGAATAGTCACAGCTATAGAACCGCTGAATCAGCATTTTTCACGGAGCTCTTACCCCTGTGAATTAGTTCCCAGGTCATCCGTGTGAGACAGGTGCGCGCGCATGTGGACCGGAAATACGTGTAAAACTTGTTTTGACTGGTTTTGGCTATTGTTTTGAGAGGGAAAAGGTCATATTGTTTGACTTTGGACGGTAAAAATCATGTTTAAGGCAAACTTGTGGTACATTTATTGGGACTTTGCATTCAGTGTTGTAAAACGATTATGTTCTAGTGCAAACTTGTGGTGCATTTATTGAGACATTGCATTCAGTGTTGTAAAGCGATTATGTCCGAGTCATGTTGATTGTTCTATATTATTTCCCTGTGAACGGTGAAAGCCTTTTCTTAATTCTTTCCCTTTGTTATTAGTGAAACTGGAATGAACTACGATTAATATTAGATTGTGTAATAAACAACTGAGACATGTGTAAGATTTATTAAATTTTATGTTCAATTTTGTACATCTTGATATCTGACGAACAGCAGTGCTCTATAAAACTCAATGTGTAGAACGCCTGAGCATGTTTGACACTTGCTAAAATAAAGAGTGGGAAAGTTATCATGTATGGTTAACCATCTAGTAGAAATCTAAATGTATACGTATACTTATCAATTTGTTCCATTTTTATTTTGCCCCATATCTATGTAGCGAAGGCTAGCATCATATAAAAAATAATGTGTCATCATGTTTGTGAAGGTGTGTGCGTACGTGTTCATGTACAGTGTACATTGTTTACGGTTGTAAATTAAGTTCTCTGTGATACCGCTAATTACAGAACAACCATTTAAGATGTCTACACTTTTTAGTCAGTTTGTAAAGTAAATCTTTGTGATGGCATTGGGCATCATTCAGTCATGTAAACGTTTTGCCTGAACCTTTTAAAACAGTTTTAAATCATTTTTTCGTGATACTTCGGTGTGTTTCAAAGTTTCCGGTTTGAATCGTAATGATTTTAGCCCAATATTTATGTAGCGAAGGACAGAATTGGGTGCTAGCAATTAGTGTGTTGTTATGTTTTTGATGATATGTGGGTGATACAGTGTGCATTGTTTACGGTTTGTAAATTAAGTTCTCTGTAATACCGCTAATTACAGGACAACCATTTAAGATGCTTACACTTTTTAGTCAGTTTGTAAACTAGATCTTAATGTGATGGCATTGGGCATCATTCAGTCATGTAAAAGTTTTGCCTGAACCTTTTAAAACAGTTTTAAATAATTTTTTCGTGATACTTCGGTGTGTCTCAAAGTTTCCTGTTGACTTTACGGCGTTGGTTTGCCAATTATACTCCTTTGTGGTACCGCTATTTACTGAACGACCATTCAAGTTGCCTACGTCTTTTTAGTCAGTTTGTAGACTAAATCTTTGTGATAGCTTCGGGCATCATCTAGTCGTGTAATAAGTTTTGCCTGGACATTTTAAAACAGTTTTAAATAATTTTTTCGTGTTACTTCAGCGTGTTTCAAAGTTTCCTGTTGACTTTGCGGGACGATTTGCCAATTTACCTCTGTGATACCGCTAATTACATGACATTGAAAGTCCCACGCGTTTTTTTTTGTCAACATGGGAATTAATACTTTGACATTGGACTGAGTATCAAACAGTCATGTAAAGGTTTTTAATTTAGTTTTTGGGAAAGCTTAAAAACATTTTACGTTGTCTCTACCAGCCAAATATACTTTTGTAAGTTAGTCCGTGCGATGCCCTAGGATTTTAATCAATTATTCGTGCTGGCGCTAAGCACCAATGCATTGTTATCGGTTGTTTCGTGTATTGATTGAAAGATCATGTCCGGCATAACTGATGAATCATCAAATTAATTCAAGACGTGTTTAAGCGCGTTCAGAAATAACCGGATGAAACCGGATTGCTTAGCTAAAGTATAAAAATGATGGGTTTGTGAGAATGCAGCCACTGCAGTGTAAACATTGTGTTCACTTGTAACCACCAAGGTTCTCCGTTTTCAACTTGTTATTTTTTCGACTTCTCAATTCCAATATGAAATCAACAAGTCAAATCAAAACACGTCGTCAGCGTCTTTTAGAAAAAGCTAAGAGGAGCAACGACAAGTCGAATCGGCTTCAACGCAAAATCCAGCGTGAGATGCAGAAGCGAATCCCCAAAATGAGTAAGGTCATGAAATGGCAAGAGAAGTCGGTCAAATATGTGAACAGGGGGCTTCGCTACATGAACGAATTCGATACACAGGGTGAAGATAACCGTGAGATTTCTTTTAATTTGGAAAAGGTATGTGTATACAATTTTAGACAAGTGATAAACGTTTCAACATTATTGGGCGGTGCAAATGGAAAGCGAATCATAGTTATAGAATTCATTTTTATTTATAGGTCTCAGAGAGGGTTGTGAAAAAATTTGGCACAACTTCATGTGTTTTTCGTGCGTCGACGCAAGAACCGAGTAATACAGATAATGTAAAAATTCGAGACATTATGGGCGAGCTATCGGCACTCTTCACAGACGCTATCGAGCAGGTAAATGTTTTGGTCTACAGCTTAATACCAACACCTTCATGACTAGCATGCCTAATAAATCAATATCTTGTTTTAAGGTGAAGGAACAATGTGATTTCCGCACGCCTTTGGAGGACAAAATCCGGGTTATGGTTCGTTCCAGTGCTCTGAAATCCCCCATCAGCACCAGACTGATTCCATCCGTCCAGATGACCTCCAGTAAGGTCCTCGGCGAAATTACGAAGGTCCTTCAAAGCAATGAAGAGATACCTTTGGACAAGTCTTTTACAATCGATATCATTGGCGTTAAGGCACCGACGGGTTCTGGAAAATCTCTCAAGGTACTGGATTATTCCAAAGACACTCATATAAAGAAATCTATCATTACTATTAGGAATAAGGATAATTTATGTTGTGGTCGTGCAATAGCAGTGGGGAAGGCTTTAGCTGACAATGATCCTAAGGTTAAACAATTTAAGTTGGGCAAGTTGATTCAAAAACGTGTAGCTTTAGAATTATACAAGAAAGCCAATATATTTCCTGGTCCTTGTGGTCTTCGCGAAATAAGTAAATTTCAGGGGTCCCTACCTGGTTACCAGATAATAGTGATTGATTTTCATGCTCGTAATGCATGTATTTATGAGGGCCCACGGGGTGATAAAAAAATTGTCTTGTATAAGAATGGTGATCATTATAATGTAATTAATCCGAAAAAACTGCCAGCTTTCCACGGAAAACGGTTTTTCTGTCAAAAATGTAAGTGTTTTTTTGAGAACTATCGCACACACCCGTGTACCGATCCATGCCGCACTTGCTTGCGTAAGGAATGTCTTTTGGTTTCTGATCAAAAACGTACTTGTCCGGACTGTTTCAAAATTTGTCGTTCGGCTCAATGTTTTGAGCATCACAAAAAGTCTCGCAAATCGAAGGGAGTTGATCTGCCTTCGAAATGTGAGACATCATTTAAATGCCAAACGTGTTCAGTAACAGTTGAACGTAAACGACAGGACGAACATAGATGTGGTGAACATGTGTGTCATGTGTGTAAAAAATTTGTCATGTCAGGTCATTTGTGTTACATGCAATCTGAACCACCTAAAGAACCAAACGAAAAACTATTATTTTATGATTTTGAAACTGACTTTTCTTCCGGCGAGCACATAGTTAATTTTGCTGTAGCTCAGTATGCCGATGGGACAGAGTTTGTGTTTAAAGGCTACAATGCACTGCATGAATTTTGCAATTTTGTCTTTTCTGTGGAGCATATGGGGTATTGTTTGATTGCCCATAATGCCAAAGGTTTTGATGCTGTATTAATTCAACGATGGTTGTTTCAGAATAGACCAACAGCGGACATGCATGTCATACATTCAGGACAAAAGATTATGCAGCTGACTTTCAATGACTATAAAATTCGACTCATAGACTCTTTAAATTTTCTACAAATGCCCTTATCAAAATTTCCTGAGACGTTTGGCTTAGATTTATCTACACACTCAAAAGGCGATTTTCCTTTCAAATTCAATACTGTTGAAAATCAAAATTATATAGGACCTGTACCGGATATTAAATTTTATGATGCAGATAATAAGAAAGACGAGAATAAAAGAGAAAAATTTATTGACTGGCATAAAGGCTTGGTCAAAACCAATTATATTTTTGACTTTCAAAAGGAAATGTATAAATACTGTGCACAAGATGTGAGCATTTTGAGATTATGTTGTGTGGAATTCAGAAAAACATTTCTTAGTGAGACGGGCGTAGACCCTTTTTGTTATTGCACAATTGCGGCTGCAGTAATGGCTGTTTATCGTTCAAAATATTTAAAAGAAAAGAGTATCGGCATCATACCTAAAAATTTGTATCGCGATGGTAATAAACCTTTTTCCAAAACATCGATTGAATGGTTAGAGTTTATTGCGGCTCAAACGAATTCAAAAATTTTGCATGCGGTTCATGGTGGTGAAAAGGCAATTGTTGATGAGGAGTTGGGTAAGACGTACCATGTGGACGGGTTTTGCGAGGAGACGAAAACGGTGTACGAATTTTATGGTTGTGTGTATCATGGTTGTCCTTTATGTTTTGACGGAACGAGCGATCATCCGTTTCATAGCGAACGGAAGATGTGTGAGGTTTACGAGGTGACGATTGAACGGGAGGAACGGTTGAGGGCTCTTGGCTTTACTGTAAAAACAATTTGGGAACACGACTATAGGAAACTTAGGTCTACAGACGAAATGCAACTTTTTCTGGACACGTTTGACATTAAAACCGATCTCGACCCTCGCGATAGTTTTTTCGGCGGTAGGGTCGGCGGTTATAAATTATTTTGTGAAACAGAAAGTGATGAAAAAATTGAATATGTCGATTTTACTTCTTTGTATCCGTTTGTTAATAAGACAAAGGTTTATCCAACAGGTCATCCGACCATTATTCGCGAAAATTTCGAACATATTTCAAACTACTTTGGCTTAATAAAATGTAAAGTTTTGGCGCCGGCAAATTTGTATCATCCAGTTCTTCCAGTTCGCGCAAAAGGTAAACTTTTCTTCCCCTTGTGCAAGCAATGTGTCATGGATAACTCTTCAGAATGCCGGCATTCTGAAGAGGAACGATCGTTTTGGGGTACTTTTACCACAGTTGAAGTAGAAAAAGCTCTCGAGAAAGGGTATAAGATCTTAGAGATTCACGAAGTGTGGCATTTTGAAAACACATCGAACAGTTTATTCAGTGAATATGTGAATTATTTTTTAAGGCTAAAACAGGAAAGCTCAGGGTTTCCGGAATGGGTTCGCACACCCGAGGACCAGGAAAGATATATAGATGAATATAATAAGTATGAAGGAATACTTTTACGTAAAGATAAAATTGTAAAGAATCCCGGATTGCGTGCGTTTGCTAAACTATGCCTTAATTCGCTTTGGGGGCGTTTTGCAATGCGCACCGACAGAGTAATGACCGAATTCATTACGGATCCTTTACAATTTTACAAACGGATTAATGGAGCAGACATTGACATGCATGATCTTTGTTTAATAAATGATGAGCTGGTAGAACTCGTTTATAAACGCAAGCATGAATATGAGGTTGAGAGTAAAGTCACTAATCTTTTTATCGGAATATTTACAACTGCATGGGCCAGATTAGAACTCTACAATTTACTTGACTTAATGGGGGAAAATGTTTTGTATGTAGATACGGATAGTTGTGTTTATGTCTCTAAACCTGGTGACCCACAGCCTGCTTTGGGGGATTTTTTAGGCGATCTTACTAATGAGATCACTCCCAAGCACGGCCCGGAGGCTTATATTACACAGTTTGTTTGTGGGGGCCCCAAAAATTATGCGTATAAAGTTAGTGATGGTAAGACACACTGTAAGATAAGGGGGTTTACTTTAAATTATAAGAACAGTTTAGTTTTGAACTTTGATTCTTTAAAAGAAATAATTTGTAAATATGGGAGTAAACCGGTTAGAGTTAGGGCAAGTAAAAATGAAAATAAATTAAAAGTTGTAAATGAGTGCAAAATCACCAGAGAGAGATGGACCCGTCGGATTGTCAATAAACGTGAAGAGAAGGAATACCAAGTTGTATTTGACAAGAGGATTGTCCTTGGTAAAGGCGAGGACACCATACCATATGGTTTCCACTGGAGTCCATCAACTAGTTCTACGATAACCCCCACCGTTATACCACCAGTTCCTGACAATCTGCTGTACACTTTTATTCGACCGTCTGATGCTGTGGAGGAAAACAGCACTGGAATGGACCTAATGGAATGTGACGATACGATTAATGATGAAATGATGGAAACAGATGATGAAGACGAACCAATGCAGATTGATAATACCACAGATATTGACTTAATGGAAACGGACGATGAAAGTGACATTGATTTTGAATCAGAACGTGATTCTGATGTTGAATTTTTGAACAATGATGAGTCCGAAGAAGAACTCTCCTTCTATCGACGTTTTGAGAACACTTTCTAGTCTAAATATTTCCATAAACATAAATTCTACTAGCGACATAAACTCTACAGCAACAACATTATAAACGTTGTTATAATGTAAATACTTTTTCATGTCTTTGTATATATTGTACACAATAAACAAATGATCATTTCATTAAATCTTAAATCAACAAGTGTTTATAGTTTGTTTTTTTACCACAACTGAGTCATTCAAATTGATACTGTTAGCAAGCATGGATGTCCGATTTAAAACACCAGCAAATTTTTACATTAGCGGGCAAAGTCAATGTGGTAAATCATACTTAGTGCGGTGTATGCTTCGCAATCTTAATGAATTGTTTGATCCTGTCCCGTCAAGGATCATTTATTGTTATGGTGAATATCAACATGCATTTGATGATATGGTTCAAACAATACCTAATATCTATTTTACTGAAGGATTTCCGGATAATTTGTATGGCATTTTGGAAGGTTACCAAAATTCGTTAGTTATAATCGACGATCTCATGTCAGAGTGTTCAAAAGACCAACGTATTTCAGATTTGTTTACTCGCGGTTCACATCATCAGGGAATATCTGTCATGTATCTCACTCAAAACTTATTCCCTCCTGGTAAACAATCGAGGACTATAAGCTTAAACTCACACTATATGATTGTTTTTAAAAATCCTAGGGACTCCCTAGGCGTTTCGACCTTGGCGCGTCAAATGTATCCACACAATTGCAACTTCCTGCTAGAATCGTATCAAGATGCCACCAAAAAGCCTCACGGCTACTTATTAATGGACTTGCACCAATGCACGCCCGAAAATATGAGATTGCGAACAAGTATCTTACCGCACGAGCAACAGATCGTGTATGTCAAGCGTACATAAACCAACATCTAGGCTAGGTTAAATCATTTAGGATCAAACATGTCTAAGCGAATGAAGGACAATTTGGCTTACCTACAAATACTCGCTAAATGTAAACCTAAAATTAGGAAAGTCATTATAGATCATGGCCCTGCAGACGTTTTAATGTGCGTTTGCGAATGTTGTTATAACTTGTTAAAAGGTACAGTTCCACTAACCCCAACTCAAAAGCGACGTTTGTCACGATACAAGGAACATCTCCGAGCGTTGGCAGACAAGAAAGTTTCGCGCGTAAAAAAACGACGAGTCTTAAATCAGAAAGGCGGAAACCTGTTGGCTGCGTTACTACCACCAGTACTGTCAGTATTAGGAAGTTTATTGATAAAATGAAGCATGCCAAAAGAATGATTTTGGTTCCAGAAGACGTGTATGCTAGATTTGAACAAAAACAAAAAATTGAAAGCTCGCCCCTGGTTAAGAATATGATGAATTCTGATCGAAAGATGTCAGATGTTCTTCAACGGACAGATATACCAGACAGTGAAAAACAAAAACTATATAACGCTAATTTGGAACGTTACATGAGTCTTCAACAACAAAAGGACAGTCAGATCCCAAAAGTTCGCTTGGCAACGAGTGAAAAAAGCGAGGACGAGAACAATTCTACTCAAGAAACGATACCTTTACCAGACTTTGCTATCGTGGACAGTATGCCAAAAACAAAGCGACAAAAAGCTACGTCAATTTTAAATCGGTTGAAGACACGACCTGACATTATTTCCTGGGACGAATCTGGACGCGTCACTCTCGAAGGTGTAAAAGTCCCAGGTTCTAATATATCTGACCTGTTGAGTGACGCCGTGAAAGGACGTAAAAACTTTAATCCTGCTGGCTCGAAAAGGTTTTTTAATGTCTTATCAAAAATTAATATGCCCAAAGACCTTGTCCGAAATGAAGAGAGATGGAAACAATCCGAAATAGACAATTCTCACGGTGAAGAAGTAGAAGACGAAAGCTCTCGATCCGCTACCCCGTCGAAATATTTCCGTAGTCTTGTACAAAGACACGAAGCAAAAAAACCAACACAAACTTCCTGGCTAAAATATTAATCTTAATGCTTCATGTTAATAAATAAACATTTTAAAAAATCTTTTTCTTGTGATTTTATTTATGTGTTAATGCAAGACAAGACATTGGTTTAAAAAACATTTATTGATTAAAGTACTACATTATTTCCAAAACATCTTTTTACTAGACTGATTAAAATTATCGTTTGCTTGCTTTGGCACTACTTTGAAATGATTCTTAACGAACTGAGATACTTTTACATCATTTGACATTGTATCCTTACTAAAAAACTGTACGATTTTATTCATGCTATGTCCCCTTGCTCTATGACTAAGGTAAAATATACAGTACTGTCCACACACATCGGACCAAGAACTTTGCAGTTTACGTTTGTTAAAGTCCCACTCGCTCGAATGTTTATCTAGAAAGTGCTCAAATGAACTACTATAGTAAGATGGTGGCTGTCCAAAGCTGTCAAAAAATTGTCCGCTAACTGCGTTTTGTTGACCGTTCTGTTCTTCTGTAAAAAAAAACGCTAACCAGTGACTACCTATCTCACTGCTAGGATCTGTGTTTGCTATCAATCCACATGGAAACTTGTCAATTCTTTCAGGTAACTTATCACGGGGAAACACACCACAAAACCTCTTTCTTGTTACAGAGTCTTGTTCCAAAGCATGGACTATCTGAATAGTGTTCATTTAGCCAGAGTAGTCATAAATGACGTTCCTTTCTGCATCAATTTGAATCAGATTTTCAAATTCTCCATAACACACGATACTCACGGCTGCTGCCGGTGCAGTTGAGAACTTGATGTCAACTGTCAAATTTCCTCTTTGAACTGTACTGAAATGGGGTGACGACCCACACATATCGGCGGTCAGGTCAAAGGCAAAAATTGCATTTCCATTTGAAAACTCATCTCGCGATATATCGTTTCCCATGTTGTAATACATCTTCCCCGTGCCGGAAAAAAGCGTAGAAAACGCCTCAATAAACCTTTTGTTTGCACCAAAGGAGAGTTGAATCGGTTTAAACGGTATTGCTTCTCCATTCACGGATAATGCAACAGATGACATGTTAAAGTGTTGAAAATTGTACGGATTTTTCTTGTACGCCCCGTTAAACGCCTCGCTCTCGACTAATCCGAAGACGAATGTTTTCGGTACAAGTCCACTAAAGACGTTATCTTTCACCAAGGATGGATTCCCGGCTGGAATAATGAAACTCTTGCACTCGACGCGACGTATGGGGTAGATTGCTGGTCCTTTTTTCAATGCAATTTCGTGAGCCATGGTGATGCTAGGGTTTACTTTAACTTTACGTATTTTAAGATAGGCCTCGGTTAGTTTGACTCTGTGATCAGCGTCATCCACAGATGACATCAAACAAAACTCATGTCCATTTCGATTCAACACAACTTTTAGATCGACAAAGCTGAGTAGCAGTCGTTCAGTAAAAAATACGTCGCAAAATATCGGACCAGCCAGCTCTATCACTCCACTTGTTTTGCTAAACTGGTATCTCGCTTTAAGACCTTTGTTGCCGTCTACAGCAGTAGGATCTGCCACTTCCATTTTCCCTGCAGTATCTTTGTAAAACAAGGCTGCAGTGAGCTGAGACTTTTTAGCGGAAGGACCATAATTGAGGAGGGTTTCGAGATACGATCGGTAGCTATACGTGCCCATAGCCTGTGTTACTTGCTTCTCTTTCAAATAGACATCGACTTGTTTAAACAGACTATGAAGGAAATTGTTCACGACCCCAACCTTCTCACCCGCGTCGAGGTCTGCGCCATCAGCTTTCGTCACTTTTGCTCTCACCACGAGAATTGTTTTTGATAAGTCGATATAATCTTCCGTTCCTGGCGACAAAAAAGTAATGGGGCCACTTTCTGTTACACTGGAAACAGGTTGGTGGTCTATCCAATGTCCCTTTTCCAAACTTACTTGTGTTGGAGGCATGGAAAATAAATCAAGCTCACTTTTTGTGCACTCTTGCGACTTTGAATGTACGAAATTCATATTTAACCAAATATATCTTCGGCACGAGTTGTTCTCCGCTTCTTGGACTGACTGCTTCTGGCAGTAGACGTTGATGCCTTTCTCTTTTTAGCAGTTGTTCTCCGTTTCGTTGTCCGACTGGTAGGTCTTTTTTTAGTCCGTTTTCCACTTCCTGTTTGAGCAAAAGTCTTAAGACGATTAATGGCTTTATCTCTTGCATCGCTTACGGCCTCTTTTCCACGAGTTTTTATTGCCTGTTTCAAATCTTTACCGGAAGAAACATCCATAAGCACATTTGCCCCAGCGTTCAGTGCACTTTTACCAAGGGCTTTCGCACCACTTTTAACCATTGGCATAACAGCTCTTGCAAGGCTCCTAAAAAGTCCTCCTAAACCGAATCCGACTTGACCATAACCACGCATCCAGGGAGTTCCCGTAAAGACGGGCATTCCGTGTCCTTGTTGCTGGCCCATGTAGTAACGTACGTACTGATCTGTTTTAGTCATTGTTTATGCAAAATACGATGAACTCTGCTGCTTAAAATGTAGTGTCACTAACACCTTCCCACGTTCAAATGGTACAGGTTTACCTGTATCATCTCTTAATATAATCTCAATGTCCTCAAAAGATTTCGTTTGAACGGTCACATACTGTATGTTGGTAAACGTTTTCGCGACAACTTCGCCCATTTTTCCTTGCACGGGAACGCTTTTAATCAGTTTGGCATTTGTATCCCCAACAACCTGAGGCTGTACAATATCACAATAAAAATATATCATCGCTGTGCCGTTCAAGTCAGCGACATATGGACTCGTAGTTGTTTTTGTAATTTTTATTTCCTCTCCACCAAATCCCAAAATAATAGACAATCGCCCCATTAAAACCAATTGGTGACTATTCTTTACATGAACAGTTACTTTTTCAGTTCGAGCATTATACGTTAGTCTAATGTTGTCATTTCCTGTGTTTCTTTTTAATGCCGCATTGACCGATTTCACAAGATCAGCCATCGTGCCAAAATAGCCATAGTCAACTATTGCCGTTTGAAAAATCAAACCGTCTTCACTGTAGTAAATGTGATTCTCATGGTTTTGTAAAGTATACCACGTAATTGGATAAGAGATAGAGTATAAACCCACTTCCCAATCACCATTCAAATCAATGGCTTGTGGCAACTTTACACGATAACTAGTCGTCTTGTTATCGGGAAAGATATTTAAGGACGAGTTGCTTGGAAGCGTAAGATAAAAATGTGACCCACTCATTGTGAATTACAGACAAGAATAACATGACAACTACACACTCAAGAGTTTAAAACATTTATTTCAGAAGCATTTACCCATGAATTAAACTTGTTAGGATAACCTAACCATTTTACAAGATATTGTACTTTACTTCCCCTCCCGCGTTTTTTAAGAATTTTTTCCACCTCGTAGACATCATCGTCTTTGACAACCTTTTGCAGCTCTTTATCGTAAAACGTTCCTTTAAGTTCCTCCCCGTCATAGTCTTTTAGTTTGTAGACGGGAGGGTCTCTTGGTAATCTTTTACTTACAACAAATATCTCGGTAGAAAAGTTTGGCAAATAAGATTTCTCAAATTTACGTTTAAGTTTACTTATTCGTACCTTGTCTCCAACCTTAAACTTATACTTTACAGGTTGTACGTTATCAAAAAAGCTATCGTATAGCGTATGAAAGACATCGTCCTCATTTTCTGTGTTGACAAGTGCGGGTTTCATCTTTATACTCCTATGTCGACTATGATTGTAAGAATAGACCAAGTCGGGTAACATTTCTAGATATCTCATCGTTTTCTTTGCCGTAAAATAACGCCACATCTTTGACTTAAATGTACGAATGACCCTTTCCACAATAGAGGCCTTTGTCTCGTTAAACGTATTGAAAAGTTGAATATCTTCATTCTTCAACAATGCTTGAAATGATTTGTTGAAAAATTCTGTTCCCTGGTCTGTCATGATCTTTTGGGGTTTTCTACCCGAAGCTAGAATTACTTTAAAAGCTTCAACTATGGCAGGACCTGTTTTTGACTTGATTGGAACTATCCACGCATACTTAGAGAATACATCTATACAGACGAGCAAATATCTATATTCATCGTTATACTGTTTCAAAGACTGCATGTCTGCTAAATCCATTTGCCACTCTTCGTCTATACCTCCCACAATTACACGATTCCTCCTAAAGTTTCGACGAGCTGGTTTATGTAAAGTATAAGTATCTTGACTCAATAACCAGTCTGAAATTTGTTTCCGACTTAATTTAAACTTTTCCTCCTGCTTTACATCACGGTATAAACTTTCAATTCCTCCGAAACTTCCTGGACGTTTTGGATCATAATAAACACTTTTTAAGTACTCATCAACTGTTGACTGGTCCATGCCTTCTTTTTTAATGAAACATACGAAAAAGTGTACCAGTGTTATAAAAATTAGTTTTCTGTCTCGGTAGATTGATCATCCGGTTCAGTCACTGCCGAAGATATATTTTCTGGTAGGTCTAACTGCTTGTCAATAGGGCCGTAGTTTTTAATTGTTTTACTGTTGTACCCCATTTGCAAGTGACCTTCCAAATTTAAATCGTTACGGCCAAAACTTACACCCAATTTAAACATTTTCTGTCTGCTATGATTTTTGTCTCTTTTGATTTTATCACTCTTGCTAAGACAAGTTCCCATGTTACCTCTTGCAAGCAGACCGAGTAAAATGAAGAAAAACAACAAAACAGTACGTTTTAAAATCATTTATTTCTTTGGTAGATTACACTGTGTAGTTATATTTTAATTTACACACGCATAGAACATAGTCAATTAGATTGTTGATAAATGTTGTTCTCTCGAATTCAGAATACCTCTGAAACCAAGCGAAACATGTCATATCGAATAGTGCCTCGAAGTAATCTCTATGGATCGCTGACGGTTCAGGATACTTCAAAATCTTGCAAGCTTCAACGACACCTTTCCACATAACATCATGGTCTAGCAGATCAAGAGCTCGCTCAGCATAGTATATCCAGCGTTCTTCATCATCGAGGGCCTCAATGCGCTTTCGAAACCGTGTCCACGGTCTACCGTAATCCTCATCTTGTTTGGCCTGTGCAGCTTCTTCTTCCAATTGATGTATCTTACGATAGACCATCTCCGTGAACACAAAATCTATCAGTTTCTCAACAGTCAAGGCATCAAAGTCAATTTCACACTCATACATTTGTTTAAACAGGTGTGCCATAATTCTCTTCACGTTCTTTAGACCAACTGTTCACAAGCACACTTACTGAATAGACTAACGTGATCATGATGATCTCGTCTCTTTTAAGTCATGTAAACCAGACAAACCAGTTTTTTCAAATGTATGAATATGAACAAACATGTTTATTCATATACGTCATAATAAATTAACAACAAAGATATACATTGCAATGAAAAGCTTTATTCAAGAAAATATAATGTTACAATTGTTCAAGAGTCTCTTTTTTAAGCAACCGTCTCTCGTTTGCACAGAACACTGATCGCCAATCATAACAAGTGTACTTCAGTAACTCTAGTCCATTCACCCTTGGTTTGATATCGTTTAAACTGTTCATAAAGTTCTCCATAACTCTTGCTTCAGATATTTTTGATAACGCATCATCAAAGTACATTGACAATCTTTCATCACTTTCCATCATAAGACAAGGATGCTGTCTTTGTGATGGATGATCAATGATGCAGCCGTTGCAATTCTCGACAACCAGTTGGTTAATGACTGAGGCAATTTCTTCCGCATAGCACTTTATCAGTCTCTCTTCAATTAATTTCTGACGGTGGCTTAAAAACCTTTCTTCATTACCAATGTCAGTAGGTAGAGTCAAGTTGGATCGACGAGCAGACATTTTAAACACGACTTTTCACTTGAACAGCTAAAGTAATAATGGCGCAGTTTGTACCAAATGTTTCTTAATAGTCTAGACATAATTAGCATAACCTGTTTTACAAGTTCTCTTTCTTTGTTTTAAGGGACAAGTACTCCTTGCAAGCTTCGATGCGATTCTCATGACGGCTTGTGAAATTTTCGCCAGTCTCCTTAACCGTATACCCGTACGAAGGAGGGTTGCTAAAACACACAGTGGAAAATGGTTCGAACGGGTCTTCGTCTTCTTTTTTATCTCTCCACTCAAAATAGCCGCACGATTCGTCTTTACCTTTCGAACAGGTATAAAACAAACGACCATAATTAGTGCCCTCTTTCTTGACCTTTCTCGTTGAACATTGCTCACCATGATAACATAGGGGCCTAATAACATCACCCCATTGCCAAAACGAGCACGGCTTTTCTTTATCCGAGCAAACGAAGAATGGCCGGCCAAAACTAGGTTTAAAAATATCTTTCACGACTAACATTTTAGTCAGCTTCTTGTGACCGTGGCATCTTGGCTGTAACGAGTTCGAATTTCTCCACATTGCAATAGCATTTTCAAAATAACTGCAATCATTCTGGGGGCAAAAGAAATTACAGCTAGGCTTTTGCCCACAATAAAAAAATAAACCATTTTCGGTTTTGGAAGAGGACGCCGGCTTTCCATGTAGACACTCCATAATTCTGATTATCTCGCTCGCCGACGGCCGCTTTTTTATAGTATTGCCTTAAAAACCAGTTAGACAAGTTTTTTTCTAGTTTTACACGTATTTCCGGTCAACATGCGCGCGCACCTGTCTCACACGGATGACCTGGGAACTAATTCACAGGGGTAAGAGCTCCGTGAAAAATGCTGATTCAGCGGTTCTATAGCTGTGACTATTCTACTGTCAGCCCAGAAATTTAGAAACAAAGTAAATGATATTTTATTAGAAATTTGACAATTTAGATTGAAAAATGGATTTCTATTTGACAACTAGTGCCAGTATTTTTCCGTGTTTTCAGATCAACTGAATGTTGGATCTAAGCACCTAAAACATGATACATGGGCTTGAGTAGAGCATGGCATATTTTATAGTTCGAAATCTTCTTAAAGTTAAGACTGCTGTGCACGCCAAAAAACGACTAACTAAATATTGTGTCATGAACATTTCGCGATTCATGACTCCGATTTCATACAAACTTTACAAAGGAACTTTCTGATTAGTGAGACGTATGCAGCTAAACCGCTGTCAGCATGCCTACAGCCGTTTAATTATTAGACACAAACTTCAAACACTACAGGTCAATTAATGTCAAGGTATCGTATAAGTAATATATTTCACGGTCAATTCGCGGTTTAAACTTTGCTAGCGAATCAGTAATGAATTGTGCCGAAACTAGAGCGGCAATTACATGGGCAGGGGATAATATTCATACCTTCTTGTTCTACACAGCGAATTTCTTTTGAGGGGAGATGTATCTCATTTGTGACATCCCCTCCGATCCCCAAATTAACGCTCTAGTTTTGGCCTGAATACGCATGTATTTACAATATATAATCAAAAGGTTTCTGATGCTTGTTGGAAGATTTTAAAATTTGTCGATGATCAAAATTTAACTCGTTTTTCATACATCTGTTCAAAGTACCAAATGTTATCTTGAATGGCTTTTTGCACAGTTCGACAATGTTCCTTCTTATCATTGATAACAGTTTGATTGCTGAGACCTTTCACTCTTCCGATGCCAGAACTTCGAAACACATTCACGAAATATTCGGCTGGATACCATCCTTCGACAGGTCCAGGTTCCCAACGTGACATTCCTTCTTTATATGGTAAACCAGTGTGGTCACAATAATACTTGAGTACTTTCTCAGGATCTTCAAGTAAATCATCAGCAAGTATTACTATTGGAGGAGTGTCGGAATTTTTGCTGGCAAATTGAAAGGTTTCGTAGATTTGTCTAAAACCACCTTCATTGCTGAAATCAATGTTTGTTTTGTCAGGAAATTCTTTATTATATATGCGATACAATGATGGTATTGACATTTCTGGATGGCGTAGCAGAAATGTGTGCTGAAAACTTTGCAGTTGTTTTTGGTCTGCAAAGTAATAAGGACTTAGGCCAAAGTCTTTTGCGAGCTCTTTAGCAAACACGAATTTACTTTTGGAGGATCTTGCTTGGATTAATGTGGTTGTCTTGTCAACAGAAAGCTGAAGTTGGTCGAGAGATTGATGCCGCCAGGCTCGTGAGTTATCGTATCCCCATAAAGAAATGTGGCCATAAAAATACGGCTCCAGTAATACTTCACAGTCATCAATGTTCTTCATAGCTCTTGTAAACGCCGAAGACAGAGATCTCGGGGCCGACCAGAGGAACACTTTACCACTCATCTTACCAGTTTTATGATCGCAGATACTCACAGCAATTCAGCTTGCGAGACCTACATGGTAATGATATTTTAATTTGTAGAACAACACTTAAATTTATTTCCGCAAAGCTTTCGATCCTTAAGCTCAAATTTTCATCCGTCCTAGTAATCGATTAATTTGAAACCCCACGCCCCTTCTATAGATAAAGTGTCGCGATTCGGAGTGACCTGAATTAATGTATAGCGAAACATATTTATGGTTTTATAAGACATAAATCCCTACTTCGAGGTATTTAACGTAGTATAGATAATTGTACTAAAATATCGAAAATATATTCAATTATTATCCAGAGTACGACGCTGTTTAGCATATGTATAAAGCACCTCTTTGTACATGTCTGTCTAATTCAGTCTAGTTTTAATTATGCGGACGTCTCTGTGTACAGAGACTTTTTGTACTTACACGGCAAGCTAATTGAATTTGTTCTGCCAAAATAACACAGAATAGGCCCACTAGACACTAGCAAATTAAAGCATTCCATATCGAACGTACGACTGTCACACTAGCGCTAGACTTAAAAGGATAACCTTTTTTGGGACACAATGTATATTTCGGTATGTTTTCAAATCAGGACATTCAAGCGTGGTGGCCTTGTCAAACGTAATTATCATTGATCAACAATGTTCGATACTGTTGCACGACCATTTACACGAGCATCATCTATTCATCTAACATAAAGTTCAACTACTGAAAAGAATCTTGTATTAATATTATGTTCTGTCAATTACGGCAAATCGTTTTTCTGCCTTTTAAAAGCAGCATTGAGTATATGTACTGGATACATTGTATGTTGCACTCCTCTATTTTATGTTACCATCTGCCCGCCTAACATGCTAAACGGATATTAACGGATGACAAAGAACCCTCCTACAATAAGAAAATCCGACGTGTATACTTACGTCAAGCAAAATATAAATTTGAGAGACGCTGGAAAATTTCCGGAACCCACTTCTTCAGGAATGCCGATTAACCCAAATAATAAATATGCAAAATTCTGAATAAATGCTGCCACGTGGGCAGCGGTAGATTGCGGGAGCATATACATTCATAATTATTCAAATTCTGCCCTACTAATATCTTTTGAAATCAGTTTAATTAGAGGTGCTGTAAAAAGAAATTAGTCGGATAAAACACAAATATATAAATATATCCCCACCCCCTTATTAACGCTCTATCGTCACCTCTATCTTTAGTTGTTCTGCAGTTACACAAATAAGTTCGTGTCTGCTGAAGGTGCGTGCAAAATGGCGGGAAGGCAACGAAAAAAAAAACACGAGGTGCATATATGCAAGGCAACTGCTCTCGAAACTTATAAAAAGCAAATACAACAATAAACAAGAATATACAACATATCAGTCAAGGCGGCTTATATGCTACAGCTTTGTGTCATTACAGCAGCTCTTACGAACGAACATGACACATTTTATATTACATACTGTACAATCATACAAGGCAAGAGCATTAAGAAGAGAAGATTGCATGCAATATAATGATTTGAGTCCTTAATTCAGAAAATTCTGCCGAGGGAAATATTTTTACCCATGATTAAGCTTAATTACACTGGCCTGTGAGCCAGTGTCTTAAAATGGCCCGCATTCTGTCTTTTTTTTTTTGGTAGTCGCGAGTTGGACGTTTCCATTGAACTGTAATAGATCTGGAACGATAACTTCAGTGTTTTGAACCTATGATTGGCTGATGCCGGCGCGCTGGAAAATCAACATTCAAAAAGACTGGGGAGAGGTCGGATTTGGTTTTCGAGGAGTGAGAATTTTTGTTTTGCGAGCAAAAATTGGCAAGAAATACACTGTTTTTGTCGAAAGATATCATTGTTTTGGATTCAGACCAGGTTTCCTGTTTAGTTCCTACTGTCTTACACCTATCTGCAGCAAAAAGTGAGCATTTTGACTTTAATATTTTAAAAAAAATTACAAATGTTTGTACGTGTCATAGAAAACTTTGCTCTTGAGCTAATAAAAAATATATAATGAAACCTTTAGACAGTCCCAAACTTATTTTGCAGTGAACGCCAGGTACTCCTCTTTATCCTGAACTTTTAATCCTTGCTTTAACCCTTTCAAAACATGGAGAAATTGACGTTTTTCATGTATTTTTCGTAAACAATATTTTTTAAATGCATTTTTTTCGACCCTAAAACGTTCAATCTTTCTAAAACTTCGCATACGGGTGTATTTTGCATGGAGTTAAATATTTCATGTGGTTTCACGTCTTAGTTCTTACTTGAACTTTCAAAAACTCACAAAAAGTAGCCAAAATCTGGCGGATTTTTCGTAATTTTCGCCTTTGCTTCAACATTTTTCCGTGATAGTACGATTTTTGTCAAATTTTATAACATATTATACAAATTCAACTGTCATTGTTTAAATATTTCTGAATCTTAGAGATCTGTTAGTAGATTTAAATAAAGAATTTTACGGATACAAAAATGATATTTTTTTCACGAAATTCTTAAAAAGGACTGGGTCTACGTGCAAAGTGAACACAAAGTCGGCTTCAATTTCCCCCCCTGACTTATCGTTCCAGATCTATTATAGTTCAATGGACGTTTCTGGTTTTGAGCGCGGGCTCATTTTTCAACATGGCGGCCGTCAAGGAGCTATGGAGTTATAGACCTGCAATTTTCTTATGATGTATGCAAATGTCTGCTTTAAAATGAGTGGCCCAGTTTCTGTCTTTTTGGTAGCCGCGACTTGGACGTTTCTGATTTTGATAGCAGGCTTATCTCAGCATGGTTGTGACTAGGCTTTATATCTCAGCATCGTGAAAACACTGTTCGTGTATTGGACATCTATGGATATCGTGCATCGTGGATTGGACATCTATGGATATGTGTGGATATGAATGATCATAAAATTTGTTCCCATGGTGCTTTGCCGACGAAATTCACAAAAAACAAAGCTGACAGAAGGTGCGACAAACAGATATTTTGTGTATTTTTGTTATTTTGCGAAAGGTTGGACTGTAATCTTTGTATCTGAAAAGCCGGTGTGATATTGCTTTCAACAGGTAGGCCTGTAAACGATTTATTCTATTCTAGAAAATTGTATCTTTGTGACTTTGATACAGTAACACTACAGCGCCATTGCTAAAGCTCGTGACATCATTTGACAGCATATTGTGTTTTTATATATATTTGATATGATAATGTTTGCTAACGTTACTTTGAATTTCAAATTAATTGTAATGAATGACCTAACAGTGAGTTCTGCTAACTTTACTTTGGAAGCCAGCTTTACTTTGGAAGCCAACTTTACTTTGGAAGCCAACTTTACTTTGGAAGCAAACTTTACTTTGGAAGCAAACTTTACTTTGGAAGCCAACTTTTTTACTTTGGAAGCCAACTTTTTTACTTTGGAAGCCAACTTTTTTAATTTGGAAGCCAACTTTACTTTGAATGACACTTTGACTTTGATTAATGTTTTATTCTCTTTGACGTTAACTTTGAATGTTATTTCATTTTCAACTTTGAATATTTCCTTATTAACTCTGAATGCAGTCATATCTATGAATGTTATCATGTTAACTTTGAAGCATGTTATCGATGCAAATTTAAATTTGAACATAACCTTAGCTAATTTGAAAGCTTGTTCAATGTATTTTCAGACAGCAAAGCCATCTTTGTTTTTGATATCACACTGGGTTTTTTTTGCTGCAACATATTTTTATTTGAATGCCATAGTAAAACTAGGTTTCAGCAGTAAAAGGTGCAACTATGCCATGTCTTTTGATTTTTTCATTCGTACTTGCAGGGATGGCACAAAAATAAAATATTTCAATCAAAATCAGAGTAAAGCTTACAACTGCTATAAGAATTTGAATCACAGGTTGAATTATTGTAAACTTAGTCTTAGTGGAGACATTGAAATTAATCCAGGCCCAACCTTTACTAATTATGGTAGAACTATTTGTGCTCCCTACAGTCAAGGTGATGTGAATGTTTTTGGTGAAAATGCTGGTCGACAATGTGTAGCAATGAGTTTATGTTCCTTGATACATGTGTACTGCCATGGTTCAATACCGGGTTCAGGGGCTTTAGTTAACATTATGAACATGGGTAATGAATTATATTCAATGCTTTCAAGGTTATCAAGGCAACAATATCTACTACTTTCAGAAATACCAACAATGGTTTCAGTTGATAATAATGACTATTCACTTGAGTTAAGTGAGAGTTACACTGATGATCTCCATTTACATCATGATATAAATGAAATTATTGCTTATGTGATGCCTTTTGATGTAGCTTTAGAGGAGTTACAAAATGAACATTTTAACATGTTTCTATTAACTATTGAGTATAATACTGTGTCGATCTTCTTCGACAACAATGGTTTGTTAAAGCTTTTCGATTCACATTCAAGAGATTTGTGTGGTATGCCAACTCCTCATGGGTCATGTGTGTTGTTGGAGTTCGAGTCTATCATCAAGCTAACAGAATATCTGAGGTTTTTGTTCAGACCTGGTGTTGTATTTGAGCTTAAGGGTGTGAAAATTGTAAATTTTGCAAATAACGAGCAGTTGCAAGATAAAAATGAAACAGTTGCATGCATAAATAGAACAACCTATGACAATCATGATAATGTTCTTGGAAATGAAAAGGTTCGTTATACAGAAGAATGTTCAATTTACATTTATTCGCTTTGTTTTGCCACAATTATGAATTGCAGTTATTGGAGTAAGCAAACACAAATAGCAATTATTGAGAATGCATTGGAAAGATATTTTGGGTCGCTCATTGATGAGAATCAAATTTGTCCTTTTCCAAAATCAGTAATAATATGTGATGAAACAATTAAAATAGATTATAGCTCCAAATATGAAGGAAAACTCTATCCAACATGTTTCAAAAGTGAACCAGCTCTAGAAACTTTAATCGTAGCCAATTCTGTGGGAAACACAGGGTTTTTGATCTGGCTTTCAAGCTATTGTTTTGCATGTGTCATTGATTCCGGAGTGTATGGTAAAAGAAAGAAAACAAAATATTTTATACTTGTGTGTGATGAAAATTGTGAGCTTGTATTACATGCAGATACAGGTGATCCCCATTGCATCATTGCTTCATACTGTGATTTACTTAATTTATTTGATACGGAAATACAAGATGTTGCTTATACTGTTCAATTTTTGTCAATTTCAAGCACACTAACGAAATCAAACAAACAAAAGGTTTTACGAAAGCACAAGTCTAAAAAAAATAATCAAAGTATTTCTGCAAAGAGAAGTCTAAAATACAAGGAAATGCACTTTATTAAGAAACAAGAACTAAGGCAAAAAAATGCTTTAAAGTACAAACAAATGGATTGCGTTAGAAAAAATCTACTTAGTGAACAAAATGCTCGAAAGTATAAGGAAATGGACCCAGTAAAAAAGCAAGCTCTTATTTCAAAGCTAAGTAATAGAATGTCTTGTCATTACCATGCATTGAGTCCTTCTGATAAGAAGACCCTTCTTGCTAAACAAGCCATTTGTTACAAAGAAATGGATGTAGACAAAAAAGAAGCATGTCTTGTGAGAAAAAGGTCTAATGAAAAACGTAAATACCAGAGTTTAGATTCATCTGAAAAAGTAAAGAAACTTGAGTCATTGAAAAAAATGAAGTCCAACAAGCAAGATCTGGAATATTTTTTATCAAATTTCCGTAACAAAATAAAAGAGGGACCATGTTACATATGCTCTGTTTGCAACCGACTTCTGTATAAAAAATCTGTTAAATTGTTTGATAAGAGTACTTGTAGTTTGTCTTTGCCAAAGAATGTGTTTACAAATATAACATCGTTTGACAACAAGGAATATTTTTGTTCAACTTGTCATTCCAAAGTATCAAAAGGGAAAATTCCCTGTCAATCTGTTTACAACAACATGGCTGTTGATGAAGTACCTGTAGAACTCATGCTTCTTGAAAAACTGGAGCAAATTCTCATTGCGCAAAGGATTGTTTTTGAAAAGATAGTTGTGATGCCTAAAGGGCAGCAAAAAAAAGTATCTGGAGCCATATGTAATGTGCCTGTCAATTGTGATGAAACATGTAAAGTGTTGCCAAGGCCACCTGAAAGATCGGGTATTATTATGTTAAAACTTAAACGAAAACTTAAGTTTAGGGGTCATGTTTATTTTCAAGCTGTTCGTCCACAATTGATTGAAAATGCTTTAAACTGGTTAAAGCAAAAAAATCCATTGTATTATAATGTAACAACTAACATGAATAATATTGATATCGATCTCCAGAATGTAAAGCAAACTGATATACCTGATAATCCATTTACAACATCAGCAGAACCATGTTCAGGATCAGCAGAATGTTGCTCTTCTAGCACTGTCTCAACAACTGAAAATGATCTTGAGGAAAATGATGATCCGTTAAACGAACATAGACAGGCAACTCATGAAACATGTTTGCAGTCAGTGCTTCCCAACTACCCAGTGACTATACAATGTTCAGAAAGAAATTCATTAGGAAATGAAATATATAATATTGCTCCTGGAGAAAGCAGACATCCTGTCTCCATTATGACTGACAAGAAATGTGAAGAACTTGCATTTCCAGTGTTGTTTCCAAAAGGACGTTTTGGATATATGGCAGAGAGAAAAATTAAATTATCTCCTGTTAAGTATTTTAATGCTAGACTTCTTCACTATAGTGGAAGATTTGCTACAAATTCCGAATATCTTTTTTTTGCACAGTTTGTAATTGAACAGAAAAAGGTTGCCGATAGCATTAACATAGCCCTAAAAAAAATTCAAGGTCAGCCTCTTACTGCATCACAAATAAAGTCAGATGTGAATAAATTAAAAAATTTAGTTTGTCAAGATCAAGCTTATCTATTCTTAAGACAAATACCCGGAACACCCCCATACTGGCAAAAGTTTATGTATGAAGTTATAGCGATGGTGAAACAACTTGGTATACCAACGTGGTTTATGACACTTTCTTGTGCTGACCTAAGGTGGCCTGAGTTATTTCAAATAGTAGCAAGAACGCAAGGTAAAAACCAGTCTGAAGAAGAGGTGAAAGCGCTCTCTTATGTTGAAAGGTGTCAGATGTTAAATGCAAATCCTGTTGTTGTTGCAAAGCATTTTCAACACAGAGTTGAAACATTTTTCAGCGAGGTTCTTCTGAGCAATAGTAATCCAATTGGGAAAATTTCTTATTATGCTCTTCGTATTGAGTTTCAAATGCGAGGCTCCCCCCATTTACATGCATTAATATGGACGTCTGACTGTCCTAAACTTACAGCAGAAACGAAAGATGATTACGTGGAGTATATTGATAAACATGTACAAGCTTTCCTTCCTAGTCAAACTGATGATCCAGAGCTGCACGAGTTGGTCAAAACATATCAGAAACATAATCATTCCAAAACCTGCAGAAAGTACAAAAATATAAATTGTCGTTTTAATTTTGGTCAGTTCTTCAGCAAACAAACTATTGTTGCTGAACCGCTGGATAATAATATGAATGAGGAAGTGAGGAACCGAGTGTTAGTCAGACGCAAGGAAGTGCTCTCTTTAGTTAAACAAAAAATAGACGAAGTCTTGAATCCTTCAAAGGATAATTATGACAATACTTTGACTGACACAGAAGTTTTGAAATCTGTTGGAATAAGCGAAGATGAATATTATAGAGCTTTGTCGATTTCTCCAGATTCTGATTTTGACATTTGTCTCAAAAGACCAGTAGACAGTTGCTTTATTAACAATTACTTTGTTGCTGGGTTAAAAGGATTTGCCGCAAATGTAGACTTGCAACCAGTGTTCAATCACTACAAATGTATAACGTATGTTTGCTCTTATTTTACCAAGGATGAAACAGAATGTTCCCAGGCAATAGTTAATGCAGCAAGAGAAGCCAAATCATCTAACATGAATGTAAGAGACGGGTTAAAAAAAATTGGTGCTGCTTTTCTCTCTACCAGAGAAGTTAGTTCTCAAGAATGTGTTTATAGATGTATGCCTGAACTATGGTTGCGCAAAATATTTCCTAAGGCAGTTTTTGTAAGCACTGATCTGCCTGACAAAAGAGTGCGTGTGACCAAAACTCAAAATGAGCTGGACGATCTTGACGATGATAGTACTGATATTTATAAATCTAATATAATTGAACGGTATAGTTTAAGACCAATATCCATTCCTCGTGTTAATAATTTATGTTTAGCAGAGTTTGCTGCCTTCTATTATAAGGATTATAAAGCACATGAAGAAATGAAAGATTCACAACCCAATATTTTAAATGATGAATTGCTTGAGTCACACAATTCATCAGGAAATCAAGAGGTATCTCTTCCTTCTAAAATAAAGTTAATGAATAAAAATGAATATATGAAGTGCAGAAGAGTCAAAGCTGTGATAAGGTATCACACACCTAACAAAGCGAAAGAGCCTGAGTTGTATTTCCATCATTTATTAATGTTGTATTTGCCATGGAGAAATGAAAATGAACTTCTTGGTCCTAATCAAACGTATATGCATCTAAATTCTATGAAGCTAGTATCCAGGAGATGATTGAACGAAACAGAGCAATGTTCGAGCCTGACGCTGATGCAATAACTGATGCTCTACAAGCGATGAGAAATAATGAAGGGAATCCAGTGCATTCACTTGATGTTTTAAATGATCAGGAAAATTGTGACATCCGAGATGAAGTATCAAATGTGACAGGTCCTAATGAGTCATTTAATCAACAACAACCGTCTGATCTTGATCCTTCACAATCGAGTAATCAGGCATCTGGAATACTTACCTACCATAATCAACCATCTGAAATATCTGATGATGAATTAAGAGAGTCTGTCAGATCTTTAAACGCAGAGCAACGATACGCATATGATACTGTTCTCTCATGGTGCAGAAAACTAATTAAAAACATGAATAGCTTAAAACCAGTGGACGTGAAACCAATTTATCTATTTCTAACAGGTGGAGGTGGTGCAGGAAAGAGTCATTTGATAAAAACTATGTACCACACAGCATTTAAAACATTTAGACATCCCCCATTCAATCCTGAACTACCAGCTGCTTTATTATTGGCACCAACAGGTGTTGCTGCAATAAATATTAATGGTACTACGATAAACACAGGCCTTGGTATTCCCAAAGAAACAGGTGCTTATCTTCCCGCAATATGTGACCAAAGAAAAACACAATACAGGCTTGCGTTAAAAGAACTAAAACTGATAATTGTTGACGAAGTTTCTATGGTTGGCAATGTAACTTTGCTACATATCCACCAACGATTATCTGACATTTTTGGTTCTACTGATTTATTCTCAGGTATTAGTATTATTGCTGTAGGCGACCTATACCAGCTTCCCCCGATAAAGAAAAGGGCAATTTTTGAAAATTTTAAGATTGAAAGCCACAACCTTTGGCACCCATGGAGTGTTTTTCGAATGATTGAACTGACAGAGATTATGAGACAAAAAAATGATAAAACATTTACTGAGCTGTTAAATAGAGTACGTACTGCTTCGCATACAGAAAATGACATTGAAGTTATTAATTCTAAATGTGTCACACCATCTAATCCTAATTACCCATCAAATGCCCTTCACATTTGGGCTGAAAATACTCCAGTTGATGAACATAACCGTAGAAGACTTGATTTAATTGAAGCACCATTAGTTATTCTCAAAGCAAACGATCAGTATCCAAAAAATGTTAACAAGCAAGATGTTGAGAGAGTGTTAGCGCGAGGGCGTTCAGAAACCTGTGGACTGGATTATGAGATACATGTTAAGAAAGGTGCCCGAATTATGCTCACAACAAACATCAACATTCAAGATCGTCTCATTAATGGGCAAATGGGAACGATAGTAAAAATTGGTGTAAATGTTAAAAATGATCCGTCTGTGTTATATATTAAATTTGATGACGTAAAAGCTGGGGAGATAACAATTAACACTAGTGCTAATTGTTTTGCTAAAAAAAATCACCTCGTTCCAATCGAACCTGTTCTTGGCAAAATCAAGATTAAACCTAGTAAACCGTCTTCGCCCGAAGTTCAGAGAATTCAATTCCCAGTAACACTTTCATGGGCATGTACTGTACACAAAGTTCAGGGCCTTACTCTACAAAATGTTGTTGTCAGCCTAGACTTAAGAAAGCAGCGGTCATTCAACTATGGACAAGTTTATGTTGCCTTAAGTCGTGCAACATCTTTGAGTGGTTTACATATACTTGGAAAACTAGAACCACAACATATAAAAGCAAATCCTAAAGTGAAAGAAGAGTATGAACGACTTCGAAACTACAACATCAGTTTGAGACCGTCATCAGAGATAGAACGTCCTGACAACACAGTTTTGACTTTATCACTTCTGAATGTTAGATCACTAAGAAAGCATTGTAAAGATGTTAAAGTTCACCCTGTGTTGTTTAATTCCGATGTATTGGCACTTACTGAGACACAATTATTTGCCGGTGAATCGTGTGATGAAATATCAGAAAATTTAAGACCATTTCAAATATATCATCAAGATCATGCTACAGACAAGTTCTCAAGTATGGCAGTGTGCATTAAAAGTACATTAACAATGGTTAACCAAGAATATATCCCTTCTCTTAATGCACTAAAGTTTGTTCTTCTCCAAAATAGTACACAACTATCTCGTTGTTTTCTTTTACTGTATAGAAAGAACAATTCTAATGTCCCACAATACCTCGAAGCAATGGCCTATACCCTTCACAGTTTCGAAATTGACGCGGTGTTGGGTGACTTCAATATGAATTATTTAAGTGAAACTCAGTGTCAATCGCTAATGTCTTTGATGGATTCTTTGGGCTATATTCAAATTGTCACTGAGCCTACTTTTGTTTCCTCAGGCAGCTTACTTGACCATGTCTACGTCAAACAACTTACTATAGAAGTACTCAAAAATTATGTAGCAGCTGTTTATTTCTCCGACCATGATGCTATTGTTACTAAACTAAAGTTTTTCACAAGTAATTCAGACTAGTAAATGAGTAGTATCATTTCACAGATATTTCACTGTCATTCTGCGTACGTTTGGATGCCCTATTTAGTATTTAGCTATTATCTGTATTATCTAGGATGCCTATAAAAAGATTAACTTTCATTCAAGAATGCCGACATCCCTTCCACAGAAACGCGATTCTTGCTTCTTCCGCCCAAACACAGGATCTCCTCGCCTTACAAGACCTCGTGGCCATATTAAGGTAGGTTTATAAATAAGATCTTGACGTGCTCAATTCGCATCCTGGTTTTTTTCCTAAATTCAAATTACGTTTATATAGGCAGTCATGGAAATAATCCAGCCCATAATACAAACACAGCAAGGCGCGTGAGAATAATGTTCTTATGGTAAGAATGCAAATCATGTGTTTTCAAAGTGTTCTATGTCAAACACAGTCACAAGGCTTCCATAATTTTGAAAAAAGTGGTTGCCTTTGGCTTGGCGCAGGCATCATTGGGTGATTTGGTTATCCGAGGCCATTTCTCGCTTGCCCAGTTGAGTCTTATAATATAAAAGTAGTCAAAACATAAAAGTGTTGTTGCCCTTCGAGACATTTGTCAAGAGATTTTAGTTTCCCGACATAAATTTTTAGTTACCCGAGAACGTCGAGGAAACCTATTTTGGAAGCCTTTATTAAATGTTTCTTGAGCAGGGGCACACACAGTGAAGATACTGCATGGTGCTTACCAATTGATATGTAAATAAAATATAAAGAATACCTGTATGACAAATGGAGTTAAAATAGTTTCCTTGCTTTTTTAGATCCAATTTTCACTGAGTAAATTAATCATTTATACAGTCGGAAAAGCGGACATACGAACAAGTAATGTTGTCTTTAAGGGCATATAAGCTGTGTATGTTGTTAGTAAAAATGTTTGTTCCAGATGTTTATCACTTATTAGCTGGTTACTTCCAACACTAAAAGAACGAAAAATGTTGGTCACACTTAAATGGACATTGACAAGTACGCCGTAGATTTTACAGCAATAAGCACATAATCATTGAAGAGATGATGCTATAAGTTTTTAAAAAATCATAACTTGTACTGTGTGAACTCGTTGCTTTTAAAAGTGTATAATTATTTTTTATTCTAACAGTATTTGGTAATATAAATAAAAGTACTGGGAGTTCCTGTAAGTGTGTATTGAAGAAATCATTGCTATATGCCTACAGTATGTTTTCCATTTTCAATTTTTCATATATCAGTATTCTTTGTAGACGATACACTCCTGTTTAATAATAATTATCATAATTTGACCCACATGGTTTTGATACAATGTGAACCTCCTAAATGCAACTGTAATTCCTTGGGCCCATACCACCCTCGTCCACAGGGACATCTTGGTGATGAATGACATGAACAGAAAATATTCACACTCCTGCATGCAATAAATCTTTACTCCATCACCAAGATAATCCTGGGAACAAGGTCAAGCTTGTACAACTTCTTAATACAAGGAGTTATACCTGGGGGTGGTCATACATACAGGGGGAACTTACATGAGATCATAAGTGTATAAGTCTTAGAATTATATTTGGGGTTGAATGGTTTATGCTACATAGTAACTACATTTTTATTATAAAGATGGAAATAAAGAGAAACAACAATCAGATGCAGTACCAAGAATTATTCCTAAAGCCCAAAAATGCACAACTTGCATGTTTTATAAGGTTAATGAGATGTAAGATTTTTAGTGCAATAGTATATAGTCTGATGGGTTGAAATGAGGTGAACTTCAGTAATGTGATGAGGGTTTTATAGGAGGCTAATAATCAGACCTTTCATCTGGCATAACCTAAAATATGCAAATATGAGCTTAACAAAATGAAAAATAAACACATATGTTCAGAGTGTTTGCCAAGAAAATTATAACTAACATGTTTATTACCAACAATAATACATATACATTTGATCAACCCTTAAAATATCAAAATACGTATTGCATACATAACACTGTACAAAGGGTGTCCCAAACTATGTGCCCTGTTAAATCTAGAGTAGATGCTAGTAAAGCTCTAGCATTGTATCTCCTTTGCTACAAATTTCAAATTTTCTAGGCAAAAAATATATAGAAAATTTGCTCCTGGTTTGATGAGACTTATAAAAACTTGCACCTTGAGCCTTGGCTAAAATATTCTGTTTATTGGGACACCCTAAACAATGCTAACATTATTCATAGTATAGTACTATAATCATGTCACATAATGTAGCATATATCTGTCAAGCTGAAAGTTCCAGTTTGAATGTTACAGCTGTACTAGCTAGCAAACAACTACTTACATGCATATGTTTTTGAACATTTAAATTTCAATTATAACAAAAACAAGTGTAATTATAAACAACTACGAAGTCTTTTCATAATACCAGTACTGTACATACAGTTTAATGCTGGTTTTATTCTAGTATTAATCAAGCTTTGCCTTTCCACCTTCTACCTCCATCTCCAATAACGCTCGTTCTTCTTCTTCTGTTATAACATCATCATCATAGATATCAGCATGTTTTGGCTTCTTAGCTTGTAATTCCTCATTGCTTGTCAGATAAGAACTACACCTGTAGCAGCAGCACAAGGTACTTCTTCTTCAATAGAAATATGCTCAATTACCCTCCTTTCAAGGTCCACTTGAACAGTGTAACGTGACTTCAAGACTTTAACTAGATCTTGCTCTTCTGGTGCAATTTTAGACTTTGCCCAATCAAACAAATAATGTGTGACCTAAAATAGCAAATGATTACTGGTAAAATGCCATAATTTTATCATTGCTTCTCAGTTAAAAGAAGTCACTTATCTGATTGTTGATACCTACAGTAAATTTGTTTCCAAATACTCATTACTAATTGTTTATCAAGATAACTCACATTTCTCACACACCGCTGGGAGCTGCTGCAACATTGGCTGGAAGCTTGAAATTTATATCAAGTGTATATATATACAGTACTGACAGTTAATGATAAGCAATGTCCCTATTCCACTTTCTTGGCCTTACACAAGACTAGCTATTTTTCTCGAGACATTTCACTGAATAAGGGGCTGAGTGGGTGGGCAATTCCTGTCAAGCTTTGCCGAGCAACAACAAAAATGTGCTCAATATAACCTGCACCACCTGCCACCACCCTTATTTCATCAGGTCCCAGCAGTGTGAGAAAACATTTTTCGTTTCTTTCGTACCTCAGCCAGCAGAAAATACCGCTTACAAAAATATGCTATGCACATGTTAAGTTATTTTTCTTAAATAAAACACAAGACCATGTAGTTAAGTTAGTAAGTAAACACTAATTTAGCCTTGCTGCTGCACAAACATGGGTTGGGGGTCTTTCACTACCCAGATTTTAATTTCATATCTTATTACTACAGTACCAGAATACTTAAATTTCAATTGTTTTTACTTACTGCTGAATTTGCGAAGAACCACTGTTGATTATAGGACAAAAGCACCTTGCATTCATTGCTTATGGATGCTGAACTGGACAAGAACACTGTTCCACAAGTACGACATGTTATGAGTAACTGTGAGCCACCACTGCAATCTATCTCCCCTTTACAACAGAAGCACTTGTATACAGCTTTGAAATCTTTAATGGCTAGCACATCACTTTCCACTGAGGAAATCAAACTTCGCTTTCGGCCTGGTTGTCTTCCTCCAGCTGGAACATTTATATCCTTTCCAACTTTTGTTATAGTTGATTCAAAAGCTGTTGTCAACATTATATTGTTATTAAATGTTGTTGTGACACCATTTTCCAAGCGGATGACATCATTGACATGAAAGTTAAACTTTACAGCCCTTTCTTTCCACAGAACCAGAGATATAAACCCAGATTCATCTGCCAACTTGACATCTCTCTTTTCCAAAATGTTCGGATGCTTACCAACTACACATACATCTTCTACACCAATCACTTTCGCTGTTACATCAATAAAACGGTGTCGCTGGCATTCTTTTCTTAGTATTTGAGCAATATTAAAGGACTGATTTTCGATCTGAAATTTATCAGCTGCTTCCTTTATGATAGTAGCATTATCAATCATAACTTCAACATTGCCACTATTTGTGTTGAATGCCTTTTTCAATTTAAAGCATTCTATATCATAGCTTTGTTTTGTTGAAAACTGCTCAAACATGCTTTCTTCAAAGCACACTGCTCTTATACAGGAAGAAGGATCACCTTCACATAAACTCATTGTAAACATCTGACCATTTTTGGTGGGTTTTAGTGGACTCTTCGTCAACACAGCACAATGCAGTGTTTCTTGACATTTTTTGGGGGACTCAGGTGGTTTTTGCTCCTTCAGAGATTTCACTGTCACCTTGGATGAAGACATTTTGATTGTGTACTATAAAAATTAAGAAAATTTGTTCATATCTTTCTCCTTGGTAGTCCAAAGAGCTCTAAAAGTGATTATTTTGCCTGATTTATTTTGGTTTTGTATGACCAAAAAGGTCTTGCAGGTAATTTTCCCTTAATATTATGCAAAACACATTTGTTATACAAAAATTTGGCAAAACAAATTATATTTCCAATGTTCCTGCCAAACATGGCTAAAGTTTCAACTACTATAATGTTCATTTTTTGCCAGACTTTCATTCAAAATTTTCTTGATTTACCCTAGTTTGGAAATTCTAGGCAGACAGCTGTCCTCCCCAGTACTTTTTCAACTTTTCTTCATTTTAGCATTATGCTTAATTTAGGTATTCAAATTCAATATCTTTACAGTCTGCCATACGTATTTTGGATTTGGCATAAGCAGCATAAATTAGTGTGACGTAATAACGTCGTATAACTGTTTTCAATATAGGAACAAATTACATCATAATGTCATATATGTGTTTTCAGTATTCTATGATGTCATAACTCCAAATTTTGGCTACTACCGAACGGATATGACGATTTCATCCACAGCTCTTAAAGAATCAAAACTTTTGAATTGTTTTCAATAAATAATAATAATATTTCATTCGAGTAATACCAGACTCGCACAGACTCACAAAACGTCAGCTACTAAATTAAAGAGGGGTTACAGTCCCTTCTGCGCATCGACTCTACTCATAACAAAGGTGGGCCACCAAATATAAACATTGTCCAAATTTCGCATTTTTCGAACTCTTTTTGAATTGAAACTCTGGTTTACATTCATTTATAAGCATAGCAAACCAGAAAAGTGTCAGATATTCATTTAGTCAGTCATATTTTACAAATATAGAATTTCAAAATGTAAATAAAGCGTTTGTTTACATTACACCAAATATTTCGACAACAAACTATTCTTATTTTAAAATTTAACTAAATCGATACAATCTCCCCTATTAAGACAAACTGATTAAAAAAAAACTAACCTTTCTCGTAAAACAGAACCAATTTGTGGCTGTTTGACTCCAACACAACCAGTTGAACACGTGAAAGATGCAAAATGTTATTACCTGTTGATTCTTTCTTGATCCATCAAGATCCCGCCAAAATCCCTGACAACCTCTCTTCTCTTAATTATAAAATCAATGACCTCCATATATATCTGGAGTGATATAAATCTGTATTTACCTCGATTAAACTTCGATAAAACCACCCTGGCCGTACTAGAAATCCCAAAAATTGAAGTAAATACAGTGTGGTTTATGTTCCTATGACATGCAAAAATCATAAAGACCTTAGTGTAGGAACGCGAAGCAAGTGTACTATTTAACCCTGGGGCTCCCAGGATCGACGTTGACACAGGCCAGTGTGAACGCCCGACCCGGCGTCTTGTTTAACTTAACATCACAGCGACAGCGTCACGCATTGGAATTAATATAACAACATGAATTTGAACCAACCAAATTCAAAGACATGTTACAAGACACAGACTTCCATGTTCTTAGGATTCCCCTCGCCTCTTTAAGGTGGCTTCCTACAGTGGCATAAAATGTTAGGCTTTTCAAAACACATCCGCTTGCAACGAAATTTGTACTGACTACACTTGAAACAGGGCAATGTGAGTGCTTTCAGGAAAGATATGAAGGTGTTTGATGTGCATATATAGAAAAATAGAAACAAAATAAGCGTTGCTATGGTAACTAGATTGTTCTATTTTTTGCAGTTTAAATGCTAAATTTCACAATGAATGAAGAATAACTTTCTTTCTCTTCGGTCAAATTTTCTGAAATTTTTTTCGTTGATTATTGATGTATAAAGGAAAATGATATCAAAATTTGTTTAACAAAACAGGTTTATAATTCAGATTTTGATATATTCGTGGATTTCGATTGCGGGGAAACGTATTTGTAGACTTTTTTAAAATTCGAATATGTCTTACCTTAGATATGGTATAACAGCTGGACGTAGTTTTAAAAAAATTCACCGAAGGAAACAGCGGATAATCGAGGCTAAAATCCATAATATCATTGCTGACGTGATAAAATTTCGACTCGACATACGAAAAACATTTCAGAATGAGCTAAACGTAAAAGCTCACGAAAACGCGGTCGGAAAACAGAAAAAAACAGTTAAAAACATACATACTGTTTAGGTTTCACAAAATTTTTATCATATACAGAACACTTGGTGATTTCGCCGTAGAAAAACCTCAAAACACAACTTTTCATGTATCGTTCATTTCAAAACATTTGCCGGTCGGCGAAGCTCCACACTGATCTAGATAGGTCTGCCCTGCAACTGTAGGGAGCCACCTTAAAAGTAAACAATGCTTATCATACGCGGCCCAATTCACTGTGTGGTTTCAGTAATAATAGAAATCAGTGCGCAATAAAAACACTCCGTAAGTTCTTAACCAACTTACTGTGTAATTTCAGTAGTATATAGAGATCAGTGTACTCATAAACACACTTCGTGTTTATAATGTAATGTTACTGATTTGGCCCCCTCTGTACTTATGTACTTTGCTGTGAACTCTTTCGGCAGAATGTTTCAAACATAAAGGATTTCTGGAATGTTGCGGTCCTATACTTGGGTGTGATAAACTTCAAACAATCAAGGTCAGTTGATCGCGTTGCTCTTTCTCCTTTCAGAACTGATGGTAGAACGTCGTCTTGGATGTCTATTCTTGTCGTCTATTCTTGCTAATATATACTGGGGTGAAATGAGGTGTAGCCGTTCAAGTCTTATGCTATAGCAGATGAACGGCAAATCCAAAATAAACTTGTAAGCACGCCTTTGTATTCTTTCCATGCTTATTTGTTCTGTTCCACGGATTGTGCAGCCCTGACTTGACACGCATAGCATAGTTTCAAACGTTGTTCAGTAAAATACAGAGTACGACGAACTCAGATACTTTTTTATATCTAGTGTAGAACTTCTCACGAAGCCAAGCATTTCAGTTGATTGTATTGCCAAGCATTTTAGTTGATTGGGCACATAGGTCCTCAACATCCTTCGATTAAGTCAGATTGGGGGAAGTCCACACTCTTCAATCCCGTCCATGAACAGAGTTTTCTAGAAGAGCTTCTATCTGTTTACTATTGTCTAATGTCTGACCTATCTGTTCAAACACTTTTAACAGCTACCCCTCAAGAATCTTGCCCACACAACTTTTAAGTTGCAAGTAGGCAAGATTCTTGAGGGATAACACTGTGTTGACACGGATTAATTTGTTAGGCCTACTCTGGGCCCCAATGTCGCCTAATATCGCCTAATATCGCCCAATATCACCTAATGTCGCCCGATATCGCCTAATGTCGCCCAATATCGCCTATTATCGCCTAATATTACCTATTATTACCTGAAATCCCCTAATACTGCTTATGTTACTTGGGAGTGGAGAAGGTTTGTCAGTCACTTGGTTATGGTTTACGATAATATACTAACACTTGTTTCAATTGTACTCTTTTTGCTATGAGTGTGTAATTGTTTACAGACCTTGGCTAAGGCAGCTGTCTCTCTAGAGCACAGTGATGACTACCACAAGAAGTACCATTTTTCATACGTTTCACTTCACTCTATTAAGGCCCATGACTTGCCAATTGTGCTGCATATTTTTTGTGAAAGCAATTACATTTGAATTTTGGTTACACCAACTATACAAACAGAGTCTGAAAAGTTATCTAGCTGAATTACCAATACTAATAGTAGACCATAGTAATACAGCTAGAGAATCAGGTTTTGCAATCAAATATGGTACCATGCCTCAAGGTATGATTGTCATGCATTCCTAATATCAGTAATATATATCCAATTTATTATCACTATAAAACAGGGCTGTAAGCATCATTTTTGCATGTTTTCAAGTAGAAAACAAAAGGTTAAGTTAACAAGGCAATTGATTTTATCTATTATTTGAAATGCATTTCATATTTGACTTTTGATCAAGCATGTTTAAACAAAGTAACGAAAATGATTAATTAATATGTACAGTACTCACCTGATCTATTAAGTTGCGCTTTATATTACACTGATGCACTGGATTCAAATGAATTGTCTGTTTCAAATATTTTACGGTTATGCCCAATTGATGGGCCATGTTTATTTCAACTGAAAGAATTTTTTATCCCTTTCCTTTTTATATAAAAATTAAGATTTTAGAGCGCGCCATCATGGGTGTACTCAGCCGGAAACTAGGCATCGACCTTTGACCTTCGTATCGTTATCTTCTAACGCAATTCATGCAAAGTTGCATGTCCATTGTTGACTGAGCAACAGTAACACCACTAAAACGTAATCTGGCACAACTTAGCTGCCCCATTCTATGAAACTACAACAATACGTTCACAGAAGCAGTATGAATTAAAAGTATGCAATTATAAATGTAGAAGAAATTTCTGACAGTGGATTCAATTAGAATATACTTTGAGTTTCCAGGAGACAGTTGCCAGCAGGTTGGGTGGATACTAAAGGGCAAGTTAGCTACGTGGAACAAATGAGGAAGACATGTATATGTATGGCCATACGGAGGCGTTCATTTCTTCAATTAATATGGTGTGGTCTATATCATATACAAAACTGTCCATATTGCTTGAGATAAATGGTGCTTGAACCTTTTGTAGTCATGAAAAACACTTAGTAACCATGCAATGACCTACTGTTGTTTGTATATGCCAGTATGAGGTTTGTGACACAGTCTTAATATAATATCTCTACGTAGTTTTAGTTTTTGAACATTTACATATTGCAGATATACTGCAGATAAATATGGAGCATTTTGATGTTTCATACCTCGTTTCATACAATACCGTATATTTGCTGATTTTTTGCAGTCATTCTTATTTTAAAGAAAAGCATAAATTTTGAGGCTTGAGTCTTACAAGTCATAGTCATTTACAGGCAGTGCGTAGTCAGTGTTATGCAGTTGGGTTGGCGATATGTTCTGCGCTATTAATTTCTTTTGAAATTGGTTGTTTTTAAAGTTTGTAAACATAAAGATTTCAATATTCACACCCTAATTATTGACACTGGTATGCCACTGGTTGCATGTGCAAGTTGTTGGTTGCTCTTAACAGTTTGCAAGTCAACGACTTGCTGGAAAAAATGCAAAGCCTTGCCATATATTTTAGTTGGAATTGGATAAATATTTGATTTATATTATGCTTAGATATTAACTAGTGAACATATTTATACTAAGTGGATAGTACATTGTCTTAAACAATGGTATACAATGGTATTCTGTGGAAACTGTAATCATTGTATCCCATGCTAATACCCAAATAATATAACCTATATTGCTTAATATCACTCAATATCGTCCAGTATCGCCTAATATCGCCCAGTGTCGCCTAAAATTGCCATGTATTTTAAAGATTTTTTTCTAATATCGCCCAATATCGCCAAATTTCGCATATAATCGCGGCGACATTGGGGCCCAGAGTAGGCCTATTTGTTGATAGACATGTTGTTGGATATTTTGGAAAGCTCAACTTTCGAGCACTTTAGAGATAAGGGGAAGAACGATAGTGGATGGTAAAGGATTTCTCATCCCGTTTGTACACTGGTACGACATTCGCTACTTATCTCCAAGGGTATCACAATTTATGTAACAATTTGTTGAAGAGGATGCAGAGCGATCAGGAGCCATCTTTGATGATGTTTCTGTTGACCGGACCATTTAAAACAATTTGCGACTGTTGATGAAATATGTTCTTTGTTTTTAATTTTCACTTGATGCAACGAAGTCTTTCAACGGAATATTAGATGACATGGACATACCTGTAACATTGAAAAACTATAGCGCGCCGATCCGGCTATACGACTACTGTAAAATATACACGAGTTCGTCAAAATTATATATGATCAACTCAGAATAAATAGAACTTCTTCGAAATATAAGACTTCTTTGAAATGTAAGACTTAGCCCACGATAGAAACGGTCAGCGGTTTTATCCGAAATGACTTTTTGAAGTTCAAGTATCGCAAGCAGCACGTCGTCCATAATTTGCTTTTCTGTTTCCAGCTCTCTGGATGCTATGACATGAGAGCTAGTGACATACATGGATCGACGGCGAAGTGTCTCTGCTATGACAATATCTACATTCAACAAAATTATAACAGATAGAAACTTCGTGAATTATTGCTTCTCCAACGTTTAAAATATCCAATAAGGCATTCAATGTTTTGAAATACGAGTATTATCAAGTCATAGCATATTTGAATGAAGTATTTCGGATTTCGGATGAAAATGCTGACCGTTCCTATCGTGGGCCAAGTCTTATATTTCAAAGAAGTCTTATATTTCAAAGAAGTCTTGTATTTCAAAGAAGTCTTATATATATTTCGAAGAAGTTTTATTTATTCTGAGTCGGTCATACATAATTTTGATGAACTCGTGTATATTTTACAGTAGTCGTATAATTTATCAAAGAAATCTTATTGTTCGAATCGGCGCTATAAAAAAAAGCCAAAGGCGTTTGGGATTATGATAACGAAACGCAAAGCTCGTTTTGATATAGTTTAAGTGACCATCACGCTACATTCCTTTAATTGTCCTGTCAAGCCCTTGAAATCTATGCCTGAGACGTACACTTGGACGACAGGATCTTTTCATTCTCTTTTATCTTTTTGTTCTAGGTTTATCTTGTTGACGATTAAACAGCTAGAATCTGTTTGAAAACTTTTTACAAAGTGATTAAAATATTTTCAATAGGATTATGTCTGAGCTGAGTTGCAAAATTGGAACGGTTTCATAAATAGTGGCGACGAAAAGTAGCGGATGTGAACAAATATGTCCATTTGCAAGAGTACATTTCAAATTGTTATTTCGGTTTCAAAATTTTAACTATTTTACACCAAAATAGTGAAAATATATTTAGAGAAACACCAATTATGTTTCTGTAAAAACAGATTCAGGAAAAAAGGCAATGTTGGTCCATGTTTACTTGAAGCTCTAATCCCACGAGATCAACGCAACGTTTAAACTCATTTTCTAGCAAAATATCCCAACAAAACAACATTTTAACATGCATGCTGAAATGTTTTTAAACGATAATTTTGACAGATTTCATCCCGAAGGAGCGAAACGATCGCCGGCACGTCAATGTTATGCAGACGTCGCCCAGATCCTTTTAGAATGAAGGTGAAATTTTTCAAAGGTTTCCTTCTTTACTTCACCTTTGTCGTAACCCTCCATGATTAGCGCTAGCAAAATCTCTGTGTACTGTGTGCGGACCTTGCACGCTGCGTCGTCGATCAATGTAGTCCAGGAATCGAGTTCCTCTTCTCTGTTTTCATCACGTATCGTAATGCTATTATCGGCATGACTTCCATAGAATTTTCTTGGGAATGTCAGTGTAAAATAAACTATTTATCGTTTATGTACGACTATTTATACACTCGTGGGAGCAGCATGTCCTATTTTAAGAGCTCCGCAGAGACTTTAGGGAACCCCCAGGCAACCACAGGCGACCCAGACTAGGGAGCCCTATTACAGACATGGAAATCTTTACTATATAGAACAGTGTATGCATAAACATGGAGCATTTGCGTGATCATGCAGTCATGTCGATACGATTTCTGCGGACCTGTCCGGTTTACGGGCAATCTAATTTGAAGAACGTTCGCATTTGAAGAAAGTTCACGGATTATCTTCCGAGGAGAGAAAACCTTATCTAAAGCAAGTCCAGGTGTCGTCATGGTAAGCCTCGTGACCGCCTACATCTGCGAACACTGAAAAACCAAGAGAAGAGCGTTTAGGCCAAAGTGAACATTCGCCACCCGCAAAGAGACCAAGATTAATGGCAACAACAGGACAACGAACGACAACATCTTTGGCAATCCGGAAACACAGTAAGAGCAAGAGAGTATTCGTATTTTTTGGTACTACAATCAATAGGAAGAATGTAATGAAGACTTGAAAAAGTCTCCCGGAAAAAAGCATCCGGTTTGAAAGAGGTATGCCTGAGCTTTCTGAAAATCTGTGTGACATTAATTAACCCCAGCGCAAAATCGAAATCCATTTTGCTGTTGTTAATCACTTATATCTTTTGTTTTCCTTGGTGAATCTTGTTGAAACTTTGTAACTGTCTTTAATAAAGAAAATTATAAGTCAGCCCAGAAATTTAGAAACAAAGTAAATGATATTTTATTAGAAATTTGACAATTTGGATTGAAAAATGGATTTCTATTTGACAACTAGTGCCAGTATTTTTCCGTGTTTTCAGATCAACTGAATGTTGGATCTAAGCACCTAAAACATGATACATGGGCTTGAGTAGAGCATGGCATATTTTATAGTTCGAAATCTTCTTAAAGTTAAGACTGCTGTGCACAACAAAAAACGACTAACTAAATATTGTGTCATGAACATTTCGCGATTCATGACTCCGATTTCATACAAACTTTACAAAGGAACTTTCTGATTAGTGAGACGTATGCAGCTAAACCGCTGTCAGCATGCCTACAGCCGTTTAATTATTAGACACAAACTTCAAACACTACAGGTCAATTAATGTCAAGGTATCGTATAAGTAATATATTTCACGGTCAATTCGCGGTTTAAACTTTGCTAGCGAATCAGTAATGAATTGTGCCGAAACTAGAGCGGCAATTACATGGGCAGGGGATAATATTCATACCTTCTTGTTCTACACAGCGAATTTCTTTTGAGGGGAGATGTATCTCATTTGTGACATCCCCTCCGATCCCCAAATTAACGCTCTAGTTTTGGCCTGAATACGCATGTATTTACAATATATAATCAAAAGGTTTCTGATGCTTGTTGGAAGATTTTAAAATTTGTCGATGATCAAAATTTAACTCGTTTTTCATACATCTGTTCAAAGTACCAAATGTTATCTTGAATGGCTTTTTGCACAGTTCGACAATGTTCCTTCTTATCATTGATAACAGTTTGATTGCTGAGACCTTTCACTCTTCCGATGCCAGAACTTCGAAACACATTCACGAAATATTCGGCTGGATACCATCCTTCGACAGGTCCAGGTTCCCAACGTGACATTCCTTCTTTATATGGTAAACCAGTGTGGTCACAATAATACTTGAGTACTTTCTCAGGATCTTCAAGTAAATCATCAGCAAGTATTACTATTGGAGGAGTGTCGGAATTTTTGCTGGCAAATTGAAAGGTTTCGTAGATTTGTCTAAAACCACCTTCATTGCTGAAATCAATGTTTGTTTTGTCAGGAAATTCTTTATTATATATGCGATACAATGATGGTATTGACATTTCTGGATGGCGTAGCAGAAATGTGTGCTGAAAACTTTGCAGTTGTTTTTGGTCTGCAAAGTAATAAGGACTTAGGCCAAAGTCTTTTGCGAGCTCTTTAGCAAACACGAATTTACTTTTGGAGGATCTTGCTTGGATTAATGTGGTTGTCTTGTCAACAGAAAGCTGAAGTTGGTCGAGAGATTGATGCCGCCAGGCTCGTGAGTTATCGTATCCCCATAAAGAAATGTGGCCATAAAAATACGGCTCCAGTAATACTTCACAGTCATCAATGTTCTTCATAGCTCTTGTAAACGCCGAAGACAGAGATCTCGGGGCCGACCAGAGGAACACTTTACCACTCATCTTACCAGTTTTATGATCGCAGATACTCACAGCAATTCAGCTTGCGAGACCTACATGGTAATGATATTTTAATTTGTAGAACAACACTTAAATTTATTTCCGCAAAGCTTTCGATCCTTAAGCTCAAATTTTCATCCGTCCTAGTAATCGATTAATTTGAAACCCCACGCCCCTTCTATAGATAAAGTGTCGCGATTCGGAGTGACCTGAATTAATGTATAGCGAAACATATTTATGGTTTTATAAGACATAAATCCCTACTTCGAGGTATTTAACGTAGTATAGATAATTGTACTAAAATATCGAAAATATATTCAATTATTATCCAGAGTACGACGCTGTTTAGCATATGTATAAAGCACCTCTTTGTACATGTCTGTCTAATTCAGTCTAGTTTTAATTATGCGGACGTCTCTGTGTACAGAGACTTTTTGTACTTACACGGCAAGCTAATTGAATTTGTTCTGCCAAAATAACACAGAATAGGCCCACTAGACACTAGCAAATTAAAGCATTCCATATCGAACGTACGACTGTCACACTAGCGCTAGACTTAAAAGGATAACCTTTTTTGGGACACAATGTATATTTCGGCATGTTTTCAAATCAGGACATTCAAGCGTGGTGGCCTTGTCAAACGTAATTATCATTGATCAACAATGTTCGATACTGTTGCACGACCATTTACACGAGCATCATCTATTCATCTAACATAAAGTTCAACTACTGAAAAGAATCTTGTATTAATATTATGTTCTGTCAATTACGGCAAATCGTTTTTCTGCCTTTTAAAAGCAGCATTGAGTATATGTACTGGATACATTGTATGTTGCACTCCTCTATTTTATGTTACCATCTGCCCGCCTAACATGCTAAACGGATATTAACGGATGACAAAGAACCCTCGTACAATAAGAAAATCCGACGTGTATACTTACGTCAAGCAAAATATAAATTTGAGAGACGCTGGAAAATTTCCGGAACCCACTTCTTCAGGAATGCCGATTAACCCAAATAATAAATATGCAAAATTCTGAATAAATGCTGCCACGTGGGCAGCGGTAGATTGCGGGAGCATATACATTCATAATTATTCAAATTCTGCCCTTGAAATCAGTTATTATTAGAGGTGCTGTAAAAAGAAATTAGTCGGATAAAACACAAATATATAAATATATCCCCACCCCCTTATTAACGCTCTATCGTCACCTCTATCTTTAGTTGTTCTGCAGTTACACAAATAAGTTCGTGTCTGCTGAAGGTGCGTGCAAAATGGCGGGAAGGCAACGAAAAAAAAAACACGAGGTGCATATATGCAAGGCAACTGCTCTCGAAACTTATAAAAAGCAAATACAACAATAAACAAGAATATACAACATATCAGTCAAGGCGGCTTATATGCTACAGCTTTGTGTCATTACAGCAGCTCTTACGAACGAACATGACACATTTTATATTACATACTGTACAATCATACAAGGCAAGAGCATTAAGAAGAGAAGATTGCATGCAATATAATGATTTGAGTCCTTAATTCAGAAAATTCTGCCGAGGGAAATATTTTTACCCATGATTAAGCTTAATTACACTGGCCTGTGAGCCAGTGTCTTAAAATGGCCCGCATTCTGTCTTTTTTTTTTTGGTAGTCGCGAGTTGGACGTTTCTGGTTTTGAGCGCGGGCTCATTTTTCAACATGGCGGCCGTCAAGGAGCTATGGAGTTATAGACCTGCAATTTTCTTATGATGTATGCAAATGTCTGCTTTAAAATGAGTGGCCCAGTTTCTGTCTTTTTGGTAGCCGCGACTTGGACGTTTCTGATTTTGATAGCAGGCTTATCTCAGCATGGTTGTGACTAGGCTTTATATCTCAGCATCGTGAAAACACTGTTCGTGTATTGGACATCTATGGATATCGTGCATCGTGGATTGGACATCTATGGATATGTGTGGATATGAATGATCATAAAATTTGTTCCCATGGTGCTTTGCCGACGAAATTCACAAAAAACAAAGCTGACAGAAGGTGCGACAAACAGATATTTTGTGTATTTTTGTTATTTTGCGAAAGGTTGGACTGTAATCTTTGTATCTGAAAAGCCGGTGTGATATTGCTTTCAACAGGTAGGCCTGTAAACGATTTATTCTATTCTAGAAAATTGTATCTTTGTGACTTTGATACAGTAACACTACAGCGCCATTGCTAAAGCTCGTGACATCATTTGACAGCATATTGTGTTTTTATATATATTTGATATGATAATGTTTGCTAACGTTACTTTGAATTTCAAATTAATTGTAATGAATGACCTAACAGTGAGTTCTGCTAACTTTACTTTGGAAGCCAGCTTTACTTTGGAAGCCAACTTTACTTTGGAAGCCAACTTTACTTTGGAAGCCAACTTTACTTTGGAAGCAAACTTTACTTTGGAAGCCAACTTTTTTACTTTGGAAGCCAACTTTTTTACTTTGGAAGCCAACTTTTTTAATTTGGAAGCCAACTTTACTTTGAATGACACTTTGACTTTGATTAATGTTTTATTCTCTTTGACGTTAACTTTGAATGTTATTTCATTTTCAACTTTGAATATTTCCTTATTAACTCTGAATGCAGTCATATCTATGAATGTTATCATGTTAACTTTGAAGCATGTTATCGATGCAAATTTAAATTTGAACATAACCTTAGCTAATTTGAAAGCTTGTTCAATGTATTTTCAGACAGCAAAGCCATCTTTGTTTTTGATATCACACTGGGTTTTTTTTGCTGCAACATATTTTTATTTGAATGCCATAGTAAAACTAGGTTTCAGCAGTAAAAGGTGCAACTATGCCATGTCTTTTGATTTTTTCATTCGTACTTGCAGGGATGGCACAAAAATAAAATATTTCAATCAAAATCAGAGTAAAGCTTACAACTGCTATAAGAATTTGAATCACAGGTTGAATTATTGTAAACTTAGTCTTAGTGGAGACATTGAAATTAATCCAGGCCCAACCTTTACTAATTATGGTAGAACTATTTGTGCTCCCTACAGTCAAGGTGATGTGAATGTTTTTGGTGAAAATGCTGGTCGACAATGTGTAGCAATGAGTTTATGTTCCTTGATACATGTGTACTGCCATGGTTCAATACCGGGTTCAGGGGCTTTAGTTAACATTATGAACATGGGTAATGAATTATATTCAATGCTTTCAAGGTTATCAAGGCAACAATATCTACTACTTTCAGAAATACCAACAATGGTTTCAGTTGATAATAATGACTATTCACTTGAGTTAAGTGAGAGTTACACTGATGATCTCCATTTACATCATGATATAAATGAAATTATTGCTTATGTGATGCCTTTTGATGTAGCTTTAGAGGAGTTACAAAATGAACATTTTAACATGTTTCTATTAACTATTGAGTATAATACTGTGTCGATCTTCTTCGACAACAATGGTTTGTTAAAGCTTTTCGATTCACATTCAAGAGATTTGTGTGGTATGCCAACTCCTCATGGGTCATGTGTGTTGTTGGAGTTCGAGTCTATCATCAAGCTAACAGAATATCTGAGGTTTTTGTTCAGACCTGGTGTTGTATTTGAGCTTAAGGGTGTGAAAATTGTAAATTTTGCAAATAACGAGCAGTTGCAAGATAAAAATGAAACAGTTGCATGCATAAATAGAACAACCTATAACAATCATGATAATGTTCTTGGAAATGAAAAGGTTCGTTATACAGAAGAATGTTCAATTTACATTTATTCGCTTTGTTTTGCCACAATTATGAATTGCAGTTATTGGAGTAAGCAAACACAAATAGCAATTATTGAGAATGCATTGGAAAGATATTTTGGGTCGCTCATTGATGAGAATCAAATTTGTCCTTTTCCAAAATCAGTAATAATATGTGATGAAACAATTAAAATAGATTATAGCTCCAAATATGAAGGAAAACTCTATCCAACATGTTTCAAAAGTGAACCAGCTCTAGAAACTTTAATCGTAGCCAATTCTGTGGGAAACACAGGGTTTTTGATCTGGCTTTCAAGCTATTGTTTTGCATGTGTCATTGATTCCGGAGTGTATGGTAAAAGAAAGAAAACAAAATATTTTATACTTGTGTGTGATGAAAATTGTGAGCTTGTATTACATGCAGATACAGGTGATCCCCATTGCATCATTGCTTCATACTGTGATTTACTTAATTTATTAGATACGGAAATACAAGATGTTGCTTATACTGTTCAATTTTTGTCAATTTCAAGCACACTAACGAAATCAAACAAACAAAAGGTTTTACGAAAGCACAAGTCTAAAAAAAATAATCAAAGTATTTCTGCAAAGAGAAGTCTAAAATACAAGGAAATGCACTTTATTAAGAAACAAGAACTAAGGCAAAAAAATGCTTTAAAGTACAAACAAATGGATTGCGTTAGAAAAAATCTACTTAGTGAACAAAATGCTCGAAAGTATAAGGAAATGGACCCAGTAAAAAAGCAAGCTCTTATTTCAAAGCTAAGTAATAGAATGTCTTGTCATTACCATGCATTGAGTCCTTCTGATAAGAAGACCCTTCTTGCTAAACAAGCCATTTGTTACAAAGAAATGGATGTAGACAAAAAAGAAGCATGTCTTGTGAGAAAAAGGTCTAATGAAAAACGTAAATACCAGAGTTTAGATTCATCTGAAAAAGTAAAGAAACTTGAGTCATTGAAAAAAATGAAGTCCAACAAGCAAGATCTGGAATATTTTTTATCAAATTTCCGTAACAAAATAAAAGAGGGACCATGTTACATATGCTCTGTTTGCAACCGACTTCTGTATAAAAAATCTGTTAAATTGTTTGATAAGAGTACTTGTAGTTTGTCTTTGCCAAAGAATGTGTTTACAAATATAACATCGTTTGACAACAAGGAATATTTTTGTTCAACTTGTCATTCCAAAGTATCAAAAGGGAAAATTCCCTGTCAATCTGTTTACAACAACATGGCTGTTGATGAAGTACCTGTAGAACTCATGCTTCTTGAAAAACTGGAGCAAATTCTCATTGCGCAAAGGATTGTTTTTGAAAAGATAGTTGTGATGCCTAAAGGGCAGCAAAAAAAAGTATCTGGAGCCATATGTAATGTGCCTGTCAATTGTGATGAAACATGTAAAGTGTTGCCAAGGCCACCTGAAAGATCGGGTATTATTATGTTAAAACTTAAACGAAAACTTAAGTTTAGGGGTCATGTTTATTTTCAAGCTGTTCGTCCACAATTGATTGAAAATGCTTTAAACTGGTTAAAGCAAAAAAATCCATTGTATTATAATGTAACAACTAACATGAATAATATTGATATCGATCTCCAGAATGTAAAGCAAACTGATATACCTGATAATCCATTTACAACATCAGCAGAACCATGTTCAGGATCAGCAGAATGTTGCTCTTCTAGCACTGTCTCAACAACTGAAAATGATCTTGAGGAAAATGATGATCCGTTAAACGAACATAGACAGGCAACTCATGAAACATGTTTGCAGTCAGTGCTTCCCAACTACCCAGTGACTATACAATGTTCAGAAAGAAATTCATTAGGAAATGAAATATATAATATTGCTCCTGGAGAAAGCAGACATCCTGTCTCCATTATGACTGACAAGAAATGTGAAGAACTTGCATTTCCAGTGTTGTTTCCAAAAGGACGTTTTGGATATATGGCAGAGAGAAAAATTAAATTATCTCCTGTTAAGTATTTTAATGCTAGACTTCTTCACTATAGTGGAAGATTTGTTACAAATTCCGAATATCTTTTTTTTGCACAGTTTGTAATTGAACAGAAAAAGGTTGCCGATAGCATTAACATAGCCCTAAAAAAAATTCAAGGTCAGCCTCTTACTGCATCACAAATAAAGTCAGATGTGAATAAATTAAAAAATTTAGTTTGTCAAGATCAAGCTTATCTATTCTTAAGACAAATACCCGGAACACCCCCATACTGGCAAAAGTTTATGTATGAAGTTATAGCGATGGTGAAACAACTTGGTATACCAACGTGGTTTATGACACTTTCTTGTGCTGACCTAAGGTGGCCTGAGTTATTTCAAATAGTAGCAAGAACGCAAGGTAAAAACCAGTCTGAAGAAGAGGTGAAAGCGCTCTCTTATGTTGAAAGGTGTCAGATGTTAAATGCAAATCCTGTTGTTGTTGCAAAGCATTTTCAACACAGAGTTGAAACATTTTTCAGCGAGGTTCTTCTGAGCAATAGTAATCCAATTGGGAAAATTTCTTATTATGCTCTTCGTATTGAGTTTCAAATGCGAGGCTCCCCCCATTTACATGCATTAATATGGACGTCTGACTGTCCTAAACTTACAGCAGAAACGAAAGATGATTACGTGGAGTATATTGATAAACATGTACAAGCTTTCCTTCCTAGTCAAACTGATGATCCAGAGCTGCACGAGTTGGTCAAAACATATCAGAAACATAATCATTCCAAAACCTGCAGAAAGTACAAAAATATAAATTGTCGTTTTAATTTTGGTCAGTTCTTCAGCAAACAAACTATTGTTGCTGAACCGCTGGATAATAATATGAATGAGGAAGTGAGGAACCGAGTGTTAGTCAGACGCAAGGAAGTGCTCTCTTTAGTTAAACAAAAAATAGACGAAGTCTTGAATCCTTCAAAGGATAATTATGACAATACTTTGACTGACACAGAAGTTTTGAAATCTGTTGGAATAAGCGAAGATGAATATTATAGAGCTTTGTCGATTTCTCCAGATTCTGATTTTGACATTTGTCTCAAAAGACCAGTAGACAGTTGCTTTATTAACAATTACTTTGTTGCTGGGTTAAAAGGATTTGCCGCAAATGTAGACTTGCAACCAGTGTTCAATCACTACAAATGTATAACGTATGTTTGCTCTTATTTTACCAAGGATGAAACAGAATGTTCCCAGGCAATAGTTAATGCAGCAAGAGAAGCCAAATCATCTAACATGAATGTAAGAGACGGGTTAAAAAAAATTGGTGCTGCTTTTCTCTCTACCAGAGAAGTTAGTTCTCAAGAATGTGTTTATAGATGTATGCCTGAACTATGGTTGCGCAAAATATTTCCTAAGGCAGTTTTTGTAAGCACTGATCTGCCTGACAAAAGAGTGCGTGTGACCAAAACTCAAAATGAGCTGGACGATCTTGACGATGATAGTACTGATATTTATAAATCTAATATAATTGAACGGTATAGTTTAAGACCAATATCCATTCCTCGTGTTAATAATTTATGTTTAGCAGAGTTTGCTGCCTTCTATTATAAGGATTATAAAGCACATGAAGAAATGAAAGATTCACAACCCAATATTTTAAATGATGAATTGCTTGAGTCACACAATTCATCAGGAAATCAAGAGGTATCTCTTCCTTCTAAAATAAAGTTAATGAATAAAAATGAATATATGAAGTGCAGAAGAGTCAAAGCTGTGATAAGGTATCACACACCTAACAAAGCGAAAGAGCCTGAGTTGTATTTCCATCATTTATTAATGTTGTATTTGCCATGGAGAAATGAAAATGAACTTCTTGGTCCTAATCAAACGTATATGCATCTAAATTCTATGAAGCTAGTATCCAGGAGATGATTGAACGAAACAGAGCAATGTTCGAGCCTGACGCTGATGCAATAACTGATGCTCTACAAGCGATGAGAAATAATGAAGGGAATCCAGTGCATTCACTTGATGTTTTAAATGATCAGGAAAATTGTGACATCCGAGATGAAGTATCAAATGTGACAGATCCTAATGAGTCATTTAATCAACAACAACCGTCTGATCTTGATCCTTCACAATCGAGTAATCAGGCATCTGGAATACTTACCTACCATAATCAACCATCTGAAATATCTGATGATGAATTAAGAGAGTCTGTCAGATCTTTAAACGCAGAGCAACGATACGCATATGATACTGTTCTCTCATGGTGCAGAAAACTAATTAAAAACATGAATAGCTTAAAACCAGTGGACGTGAAACCAATTTATCTATTTCTAACAGGTGGAGGTGGTGCAGGAAAGAGTCATTTGATAAAAACTATGTACCACACAGCATTTAAAACATTTAGACATCCCCCATTCAATCCTGAACTACCAGCTGTTTTATTATTGGCACCAACAGGTGTTGCTGCAATAAATATTAATGGTACTACGATAAACACAGGCCTTGGTATTTTCAAAGAAACAGGTGCTTATCTTCCCGCAATATGTGACCAAAGAAAAACACAATACAGGCTTGCGTTAAAAGAACTAAAACTGATAATTGTTGACGAAGTTTCTATGGTTGGCAATGTAACTTTGCTACATATCCACCAACGATTATCTGACATTTTTGGTTCTACTGATTTATTCTCAGGTATTAGTATTATTGCTGTAGGCGACCTATACCAGCTTCCCCCGATAAAGAAAAGGGCAATTTTTGAAAATTTTAAGATTGAAAGCCACAACCTTTGGCACCCATGGAGTGTTTTTCGAATGATTGAACTGACAGAGATTATGAGACAAAAAAATGATAAAACATTTACTGAGCTGTTAAATAGAGTACGTACTGCTTCGCATACAGAAAATGACATTGAAGTTATTAATTCTAAATGTGTCACACCATCTAATCCTAATTACCCATCAAATGCCCTTCACATTTGGGCTGAAAATACTCCAGTTGATGAACATAACCGTAGAAGACTTGATTTAATTGAAGCACCATTAGTTATTCTCAAAGCAAACGATCAGTATCCAAAAAATGTTAACAAGCAAGATATTGAGAGAGTGTTACCGCGAGGGCGTTCAGAAACCTGTGGACTGGATTATGAGATACATGTTAAGGAAGGTGCCCGAATTATGCTCACAACAAACATCAACATTCAAGATCGTCTCATTAATGGGCAAATGGGAACGATAGTAAAAATTGGTGTAAATGTTAAAAATGATCCGTCTGTGTTATATATTAAATTTGATGACGTAAAAGCTGGGGAGATAACAATTAACACTAGTGCTAATTGTTTTGCTAAAAAAAATCACCTCGTTCCAATCGAACCTGTTCTTGGCAAAATCAAGATTAAACCTAGTAAACCGTCTTCGCCCGAAGTTCAGAGAATTCAATTCCCAGTAACACTTTCATGGGCATGTACTGTACACAAAGTTCAGGGCCTTACTCTACAAAATGTTGTTGTCAGCCTAGACTTAAGAAAGCAGCGGTCATTCAACTATGGACAAGTTTATGTTGCCTTAAGTCGTGCAACATCTTTGAGTGGTTTACATATACTTGGAAAACTAGAACCACAACATATAAAAGCAAATCCTAAAGTGAAAGAAGAGTATGAACGACTTCGAAACTACAACATCAGTTTGAGACCGTCATCAGAGATAGAACGTTCTGACAACACAGTTTTGACTTTATCACTTCTGAATGTTAGATCACTAAGAAAGCATTGTAAAGATGTTAAAGTTCACCCTGTGTTGTTTAATTCCGATGTATTGGCACTTACTGAGACACAATTATTTGCCGGTGAATCGTGTGATGAAATATCAGAAAATTTAAGACCATTTCAAATATATCATCAAGATCATGCTACAGACAAGTTCTCAAGTATGGCAGTGTGCATTAAAAGTACATTAACAATGGTTAACCAAGAATATATCCCTTCTCTTAATGCACTAAAGTTTGTTCTTCTCCAAAATAGTACACAACTATCTCGTTGTTTTCTTTTACTGTATAGAAAGAACAATTCTAATGTCCCACAATACCTCGAAGCAATGGCCTATACCCTTCACAGTTTCGAAATTGACGCGGTGTTGGGTGACTTCAATATGAATTATTTAAGTGAAACTCAGTGTCAATCGCTAATGTCTTTGATGGATTCTTTGGGCTATATTCAAATTGTCACTGAGCCTACTTTTGTTTCCTCAGGCAGCTTACTTGACCATGTCTACGTCAAACAACTTACTATAGAAGTACTCAAAAATTATGTAGCAGCTGTTTATTTCTCCGACCATGATGCTATTGTTACTAAACTAAAGTTTTTCACAAGTAATTCAGACTAGTAAATGAGTAGTATCATTTCACAGATATTTCACTGTCATTCTGCGTACGTTTGGATGCCCTATTTAGTATTTAGCTATTATCTGTATTATCTAGGATGCCTATAAAAAGATTAACTTTCATTCAAGAATGCCGACATCCCTTCCACAGAAACGCGATTCTTGCTTCTTCCGCCCAAACACAGGATCTCCTCGCCTTACAAGACCTCGTGGCCATATTAAGGTAGGTTTATAAATAAGATCTTGACGTGCTCAATTCGCATCCTGGTTTTTTTCCTAAATTCAAATTACGTTTATATAGGCAGTCATGGAAATAATCCAGCCCATAATACAAACACAGCAAGGCGCGTGAGAATAATGTTCTTATGGTAAGAATGCAAATCATGTGTTTTCAAAGTGTTCTATGTCAAACACAGTCACAAGGCTTCCATAATTTTGAAAAAAGTGGTTGCCTTTGGCTTGGCGCAGGCATCATTGGGTGATTTGGTTATCCGAGGCCATTTCTCGCTTGCCCAGTTGAGTCTTATAATATAAAAGTAGTCAAAACATAAAAGTGTTGTTGCCCTTCGAGACATTTGTCAAGAGATTTTAGTTTCCCGACATAAATTTTTAGTTACCCGAGAACGTCGAGGAAACCTATTTTGGAAGCCTTTATTAAATGTTTCTTGAGCAGGGGCACACACAGTGAAGATACTGCATGGTGCTTACCAATTGATATGTAAATAAAATATAAAGAATACCTGTATGACAAATGGAGTTAAAATAGTTTCCTTGCTTTTTTAGATCCAATTTTCACTGAGTAAATTAATCATTTATACAGTCGGAAAAGCGGACATACGAACAAGTAATGTTGTCTTTAAGGGCATATAAGCTGTGTATGTTGTTAGTAAAAATGTTTGTTCCAGATGTTTATCACTTATTAGCTGGTTACTTCCAACACTAAAAGAACGAAAAATGTTGGTCACACTTAAATGGACATTGACAAGTACGCCGTAGATTTTACAGCAATAAGCACATAATCATTGAAGAGATGATGCTATAAGTTTTTAAAAAATCATAACTTGTACTGTGTGAACTCGTTGCTTTTAAAAGTGTATAATTATTTTTTATTCTAACAGTATTTGGTAATATAAATAAAAGTACTGGGAGTTCCTGTAAGTGTGTATTGAAGAAATCATTGCTATATGCCTACAGTATGTTTTCCATTTTCAATTTTTCATATATCAGTATTCTTTGTAGACGATACACTCCCGTTTAATAATAATTATCATAATTTGACCCACATGGTTTTGATACAATGTGAACCTCCTAAATGCAACTGTAATTCCTTGGGCCCATACCACACTCGTCCACAGGGACATCTTGGTGATGAATGACATGAACAGAAAATATTCACACTCCTGCATGCAATAAATCTTTACTCCATCACCAAGATAATCCTGGGAACAAGGTCAAGCTTGTACAACTTCTTAATACAAGGAGTTATACCTGGGGGTGGTCATACATACAGGGGGAACTTACATGAGATCATAAGTGTATAAGTCTTAGAATTATATTTGGGGTTGAATGGTTTATGCTACATAGTAACTACATTTTTATTATAAAGATGGAAATAAAGAGAAACAACAATCAGATGCAGTACCAAGAATTATTCCTAAAGCCCAAAAATGCACAACTTGCATGTTTTATAAGGTTAATGAGATGTAAGATTTTTAGTGCAATAGTATATAGTCTGATGGGTTGAAATGAGGTGAACTTCAGTAATGTGATGAGGGTTTTATAGGAGGCTAATAATCAGACCTTTCATCTGGCATAACCTAAAATATGCAAATATGAGCTTAACAAAATGAAAAATAAACACATATGTTCAGAGTGTTTGCCAAGAAAATTATAACTAACATGTTTATTACCAACAATAATACATATACATTTGATCAACCCTTAAAATATCAAAATACGTATTGCATACATAACACTGTACAAAGGGTGTCCCAAACTATGTGCCCTGTTAAATCTAGAGTAGATGCTAGTAAAGCTCTAGCATTGTATCTCCTTTGCTACAAATTTCAAATTTTCTAGGCAAAAAATATATAGAAAACTTGCTCCTGGTTTGATGAGACTTATAAAAACTTGCACCTTGAGCCTTGGCTAAAATATTCTGTTTATTGGGACACCCTAAACAATGCTAACATTATTCATAGTATAGTACTATAATCATGTCACATAATGTAGCATATATCTGTCAAGCTGAAAGTTCCAGTTTGAATGTTACAGCTGTACTAGCTAGCAAACAACTACTTACATGTATATGTTTTTGAACATTTAAATTTCAATTATAACAAAAACAAGTGTAATTATAAACAACTACGAAGTCTTTTCATAATACCAGTACTGTACATACAGTTTAATGCTGGTTTTATTCTAGTATTAATCAAGCTTTGCCTTTCCACCTTCTACCTCCATCTCCAATAACGCTCGTTCTTCTTCTTCTGTTATAACATCATCATCATAGATATCAGCATGTTTTGGCTTCTTAGCTTGTAATTCCTCATTGCTTGTCAGATAAGAACTACACCTGTAGCAGCAGCACAAGGTACTTCTTCTTCAATAGAAATATGCTCAATTACCCTCCTTTCAAGGTCCACTCGAACAGTGTAACGTGACTTCAAGACTTTAACTAGATCTTGCTCTTCTGGTGCAATTTTAGACTTTGCCCAATCAAACAAATAATGTGTGACCTAAAATAGCAAATGATTACTGGTAAAATGCCATAATTTTATCATTGCTTCTCAGTTAAAAGAAGTCACTTATCTGATTGTTGATACCTACAGTAAATTTGTTTCCAAATACTCATTACTAATTGTTTATCAAGATAACTCACATTTCTCACACACCGCTGGGAGCTGCTGCAACATTGGCTGGAAGCTTGAAATTTATATCAAGTGTATATATATACAGTACTGACAGTTAATGATAAGCAATGTCCCTATTCCACTTTCTTGGCCTTACACAAGACTAGCTATTTTTCTCGAGACATTTCACTGAATAAGGGGCTGAGTGGGTGGGCAATTCCTGTCAAGCTTTGCCGAGCAACAACAAAAATGTGCTCAATATAACCTGCACCACCTGCCACCACTCTTATTTCATCAGGTCCCAGCAGTGTGAGAAAACATTTTTCGTTTCTTTCGTACCTCAGCCAGCAGAAAATACCGCTTACAAAAATATGCTATGCACATGTTAAGTTATTTTTCTTAAATAAAACACAAGACCATGTAGTTAAGTTAGTAAGTAAACACTAATTTAGCCTTGCTGCTGCACAAACATGGGTTGGGGGTCTTTCACTACCCAGATTTTAATTTCATATCTTATTACTACAGTACCAGAATACTTAAATTTCAATTGTTTTTACTTACTGCTGAATTTGCGAAGAACCACTGTTGATTATAGGACAAAAGCACCTTGCATTCATTGCTTATGGATGCTGAACTGGACAAGAACACTGTTCCACAAGTACGACATGTTATGAGTAACTGTGAGCCACCACTGCAATCTATCTCCCCTTTACAACAGAAGCACTTGTATACAGCTTTGAAATCTTTAATGGCTAGCACATCACTTTCCACTGAGGAAATCAAACTTCGCTTTCGGCCTGGTTGTCTTCCTCCAGCTGGAACATTTATATCCTTTCCAACTTTTGTTATAGTTGATTCAAAAGCTGTTGTCAACATTATATTGTTATTAAATGTTGTTGTGACACCATTTTCCAAGCGGATGACATCATTGACATGAAAGTTAAACTTTACAGCCCTTTTTTTCCACAGAACCAGAGATATAAACCCAGATTCATCTGCCAACTTGACATCTCTCTTTTCCAAAATGTTCGGATGCTTACCAACTACACATACATCTTCTACACCAATCACTTTCGCTGTTACATCAATAAAACGGTGTCGCTGGCATTCTTTTCTTAGTATTTGAGCAATATTAAAGGACTGATTTTCGATCTGAAATTTATCAGCTGCTTCCTTTATGATAGTAGCATTATCAATCATAACTTCAACATTGCCACTATTTGTGTTGAATGCCTTTTTCAATTTAAAGCATTCTATATCATAGCTTTGTTTTGTTGAAAACTGCTCAAACATGCTTTCTTCAAAGCACACTGCTCTTATACAGGAAGAAGGATCACCTTCACATAAACTCATTGTAAACATCTGACCATTTTTGGTGGGTTTTAGTGGACTCTTCGTCAACACAGCACAATGCAGTGTTTCTTGACATTTTTTGGGGGACTCAGGTGGTTTTTGCTCCTTCAGAGATTTCACTGTCACCTTGGATGAAGACATTTTGATTGTGTACTATAAAAATTAAGAAAATTTGTTCATATCTTTCTCCTTGGTAGTCCAAAGAGCTCTAAAAGTGATTATTTTGCCTGATTTATTTTGGTTTTGTATGACCAAAAAGGTCTTGCAGGTAATTTTCCCTTAATATTATGCAAAACACATTTGTTATACAAAAATTTGGCAAAACAAATTATATTTCCAATGTTCCTGCCAAACATGGCTAAAGTTTCAACTACTATAATGTTCATTTTTTGCCAGACTTTCATTCAAAATTTTCTTGATTTACCCTAGTTTGGAAATTCTAGGCAGACAGCTGTCCTCCCCAGTACTTTTTCAACTTTTCTTCATTTTAGCATTATGCTTAATTTAGGTATTCAAATTCAATATCTTTACAGTCTGCCATACGTATTTTGGATTTGGCATAAGCAGCATAAATTAGTGTGACGTAATAACGTCGTATAACTGTTTTCAATATAGGAACAAATTACATCATAATGTCATATATGTGTTTTCAGTATTCTATGATGTCATAACTCCAAATTTTGGCTACTACCGAACGGATATGACGATTTCATCCACAGCTCTTAAAGAATCAAAACTTTTGAATTGTTTTCAATAAATAATAATAATATTTCATTCGAGTAATACCAGACTCGCACAGACTCACAAAACGTCAGCTACTAAATTAAAGAGGGGTTACAGTCCGTTCTGCGCATCGACTCTACTCATAACAAAGGTGGGCCACCAAATATAAACATTGTCCAAATTTCGCATTTTTCGAACTCTTTTTGAATTGAAACTCTGGTTTACATTCATTTATAAGCATAGCAAACCAGAAAAGTGTCAGATATTCATTTAGTCAGTCATATTTTACAAATATAGAATTTCAAAATGTAAATAAAGCGTTTGTTTACATTACACCAAATATTTCGACAACAAACTATTCTTATTTTAAAATTTAACTAAATCGATACAATCTCCCCTATTAAGACAAACTGATTAAAAAAAAACTAACCTTTCTCGTAAAACAGAACCAATTTGTGGCTGTTTGACTCCAACACAACCAGTTGAACACGTGAAAGATGCAAAATGTTATTACCTGTTGATTCTTTCTTGATCCATCAAGATCCCGCCAAAATCCCTGACAACCTCTCTTCTCTTAATTATAAAATCAATGACCTCCATATATATCTGGAGTGATATAAATCTGTATTTACCTCGATTAAACTTCGATAAAACCACCCTGGCCGTACTAGAAATCCCAAAAATTGAAGTAAATACAGTGTGGTTTATGTTCCTATGACATGCAAAAATCATAAAGACCTTAGTGTAGGAACGCGAAGCAAGTGTACTATTTAACCCTGGGGCTCCCAGGATCGACGTTGACACAGGCCAGTGTGAACGCCCGACCCGGCGTCTTGTTTAACTTAACATCACAGCGACAGCGTCACGCATTGGAATTAATATAACAACATGAATTTGAACCAACCAAATTCAAAGACATGTTACAAGACACAGACTTCCATGTTCTTAGGATTCCCCTCGCCTCTTTAAGGTGGCTTCCTACAGTGGCATAAAATGTTAGGCTTTTCAAAACACATCCGCTTGCAACGAAATTTGTACTGACTACACTTGAAACAGGGCAATGTGAGTGCTTTCAGGAAAGATATGAAGGTGTTTGATGTGCATATATAGAAAAATAGAAACAAAATAAGCGTTGCTATGGTAACTAGATTGTTCTATTTTTTGCAGTTTAAATGCTAAATTTCACAATGAATGAAGAATAACTTTCTTTCTCTTCGGTCAAATTTTCTGAAATTTTTTTCGTTGATTATTGATGTATAAAGGAAAATGATATCAAAATTTGTTTAACAAAACAGGTTTATAATTCAGATTTTGATATATTCGTGGATTTCGATTGCGGGGAAACGTATTTGTAGACTTTTTTAAAATTCGAATATGTCTTACCTTAGATATGGTATAACAGCTGGACGTAGTTTTAAAAAAATTCACCGAAGGAAACAGCGGATAATCGAGGCTAAAATCCATAATATCATTGCTGACGTGATAAAATTTCGACTCGACATACGAAAAACATTTCAGAATGAGCTAAACGTAAAAGCTCACGAAAACGCGGTCGGAAAACAGAAAAAAACAGTTAAAAACATACATACTGTTTAGGTTTCACAAAATTTTTATCATATACAGAACACTTGGTGATTTCGCCGTAGAAAAACCTCAAAACACAACTTTTCATGTATCGTTCATTTCAAAACATTTGCCGGTCGGCGAAGCTCCACACTGATCTAGATAGGTCTGCCCTGCAACTGTAGGGAGCCACCTTAAAAGTAAACAATGCTTATCATACGCGGCCCAATTCACTGTGTGGTTTCAGTAATAATAGAAATCAGTGCGCAATAAAAACACTCCGTAAGTTCTTAACCAACTTACTGTGTAATTTCAGTAGTATATAGAGATCAGTGTACTCATAAACACACTTCGTGTTTATAATGTAATGTTACTGATTTGGCCCCCTCTGTACTTATGTACTTTGCTGTGAACTCTTTCGGCAGAATGTTTCAAACATAAAGGATTTCTGGAATGTTGCGGTCCTATACTTGGGTGTGATAAACTTCAAACAATCAAGGTCAGTTGATCGCGTTGCTCTTTCTCCTTTCAGAACTGATGGTAGAACGTCGTCTTGGATGTCTATTCTTGTCGTCTATTCTTGCTAATATATACTGGGGTGAAATGAGGTGTAGCCGTTCAAGTCTTATGCTATAGCAGATGAACGGCAAATCCAAAATAAACTTGTAAGCACGCCTTTGTATTCTTTCCATGCTTATTTGTTCTGTTCCACGGATTGTGCAGCCCTGACTTGACACGCATAGCATAGTTTCAAACGTTGTTCAGTAAAATACAGAGTACGACGAACTCAGATACTTTTTTATATCTAGTGTAGAACTTCTCACGAAGCCAAGCATTTCAGTTGATTGTATTGCCAAGCATTTTAGTTGATTGGGCACATAGGTCCTCAACATCCTTCGATTAAGTCAGATTGGGGGAAGTCCACACTCTTCAATCCCGTCCATGAACAGAGTTTTCTAGAAGAGCTTCTATCTGTTTACTATTGTCTAATGTCTGACCTATCTGTTCAAACACTTTTAACAGCTACCCCTCAAGAATCTTGCCCACACAACTTTTAAGTTGCAAGTAGGCAAGATTCTTGAGGGATAACACTGTGTTGACACGGATTAATTTGTTAGGCCTACTCTGGGCCCCAATGTCGCCTAATATCGCCTAATATCGCCCAATATCACCTAATGTCGCCCGATATCGCCTAATGTCGCCCAATATCGCCTATTATCGCCTAATATTACCTATTATTACCTGAAATCCCCTAATACTGCTTATGTTACTTGGGAGTGGAGAAGGTTTGTCAGTCACTTGGTTATGGTTTACGATAATATACTAACACTTGTTTCAATTGTACTCTTTTTGCTATGAGTGTGTAATTGTTTACAGACCTTGGCTAAGGCAGCTGTCTCTCTAGAGCACAGTGATGACTACCACAAGAAGTACCATTTTTCATACGTTTCACTTCACTCTATTAAGGCCCATGACTTGCCAATTGTGCTGCATATTTTTTGTGAAAGCAATTACATTTGAATTTTGGTTACACCAACTATACAAACAGAGTCTGAAAAGTTATCTAGCTGAATTACCAATACTAATAGTAGACCATAGTAATACAGCTAGAGAATCAGGTTTTGCAATCAAATATGGTACCATGCCTCAAGGTATGATTGTCATGCATTCCTAATATCAGTAATATATATCCAATTTATTATCACTATAAAACAGGGCTGTAAGCATCATTTTTGCATGTTTTCAAGTAGAAAACAAAAGGTTAAGTTAACAAGGCAATTGATTTTATCTATTATTTGAAATGCATTTCATATTTGACTTTTGATCAAGCATGTTTAAACAAAGTAACGAAAATGATTAATTAATATGTACAGTACTCACCTGATCTATTAAGTTGCGCTTTATATTACACTGATGCACTGGATTCAAATGAATTGTCTGTTTCAAATATTTTACGGTTATGCCCAATTGATGGGCCATGTTTATTTCAACTGAAAGAATTTTTTATCCCTTTCCTTTTTATATAAAAATTAAGATTTTAGAGCGCGCCATCATGGGTGTACTCAGCCGGAAACTAGGCATCGACCTTTGACCTTCGTATCGTTATCTTCTAACGCAATTCATGCAAAGTTGCATGTCCATTGTTGACTGAGCAACAGTAACACCACTAAAACGTAATCTGGCACAACTTAGCTGCCCCATTCTATGAAACTACAACAATACGTTCACAGAAGCAGTATGAATTAAAAGTATGCAATTATAAATGTAGAAGAAATTTCTGACAGTGGATTCAATTAGAATATACTTTGAGTTTCCAGGAGACAGTTGCCAGCAGGTTGGGTGGATACTAAAGGGCAAGTTAGCTACGTGGAACAAATGAGGAAGACATGTATATGTATGGCCATACGGAGGCGTTCATTTCTTCAATTAATATGGTGTGGTCTATATCATATAATAAAACTGTCCATATTGCTTGAGATAAATGGTGCTTGAACCTTTTGTAGTCATGAAAAACACTTAGTAACCATGCAATGACCTACTGTTGTTTGTATATGCCAGTATGAGGTTTGTGACACAGTCTTAATATAATATCTCTACGTAGTTTTAGTTTTTGAACATTTACATATTGCAGATATACTGCAGATAAATATGGAGCATTTTGATGTTTCATACCTCGTTTCATACAATACCGTATATTTGCTGATTTTTTGCAGTCATTCTTATTTTAAAGAAAAGCATAAATTTTGAGGCTTGAGTCTTACAAGTCATAGTCATTTACAGGCAGTGCGTAGTCAGTGTTATGCAGTTGGGTTGGCGATATGTTCTGCGCTATTAATTTCTTTTGAAATTGGTTGTTTTTAAAGTTTGTAAACATAAAGATTTCAATATTCACACCCTAATTATTGACACTGGTATGCCACTGGTTGCATGTGCAAGTTGTTGGTTGCTCTTAACAGTTTGCAAGTCAACGACTTGCTGGAAAAAATGCAAAGCCTTGCCATATATTTTAGTTGGAATTGGATAAATATTTGATTTATATTATGCTTAGATATTAACTAGTGAACATATTTATACTAAGTGGATAGTACATTGTCTTAAACAATGGTATACAATGGTATTCTGTGGAAACTGTAATCATTGTATCCCATGCTAATACCCAAATAATATAACCTATATTGCTTAATATCACTCAATATCGTCCAGTATCGCCTAATATCGCCCAGTGTCGCCTAAAATTGCCATGTATTTTAAAGATTTTTTTCTAATATCGCCCAATATCGCCAAATTTCGCATATAATCGCGGCGACATTGGGGCCCAGAGTAGGCCTATTTGTTGATAGACATGTTGTTGGATATTTTGGAAAGCTCAACTTTCGAGCACTTTAGAGATAAGGGGAAGAACGATAGTGGATGGTAAAGGATTTCTCATCCCGTTTGTACACTGGTACGACATTCGCTACTTATCTCCAAGGGTATCACAATTTATGTAACAATTTGTTGAAGAGGATGCAGAGCGATCAGGAGCCATCTTTGATGATGTTTCTGTTGACCGGACCATTTAAAACAATTTGCGACTGTTGATGAAATATGTTCTTTGTTTTTAATTTTCACTTGATGCAACGAAGTCTTTCAACGGAATATTAGATGACATGGACATACCTGTAACATTGAAAAACTATAGCGCGCCGATCCGGCTATACGACTACTGTAAAATATACACGAGTTCGTCAAAATTATATATGATCAACTCAGAATAAATAGAACTTCCTCGAAATATAAGACTTCTTTGAAATGTAAGACTTAGCCCACGATAGAAACGGTCAGCGGTTTTATCCGAAATGACTTTTTGAAGTTCAAGTATCGCAAGCAGCACGTCGTCCATAATTTGCTTTTCTGTTTCCAGCTCTCTGGATGCTATGACATGAGAGCTAGTGACATACATGGATCGACGGCGAAGTGTCTCTGCTATGACAATATCTACATTCAACAAAATTATAACAGATAGAAACTTCGTGAATTATTGCTTCTCCAACGTTTAAAATATCCAATAAGGCATTCAATGTTTTGAAATACGAGTATTATCAAGTCATAGCATATTTGAATGAAGTATTTCGGATTTCGGATGAAAATGCTGACCGTTCCTATCGTGGGCCACGTCTTATATTTCAAAGAAGTCTTATATTTCAAAGAATTCTTGTATTTCAAAGAAGTCTTATATATATTTTGAAGAAGTTTTATTTATTCTGAGTCGGTCATATATAATTTTGATGAGCTCGTGTATATTTTACAGTAGTCGTATAATTTATCAAAGAAGTATTATTGTCCGGATCGGCGCTATAAAAAAAGCCAAAGGCGTTTGGGATTATGATCACGAAATGCAAAGTTTGTATTGATATAGTTTAAGTGACCATCACGCTACATTCCTTTAATTGTCCTGTCAAGCCCTTGAAATCTATGCCTGAGACGTACACTTGGACGACAGGATCTTTTCATTCTCTTTTATCTTGTTGTTCTAGGTTTATCTTGTTGACGATTAAACAGCTAGAATCTGTTTGAAAACTTTTTACAAAGTGATTAAAATATTTTCAATAGGATTATGTCTGAGCTGAGTTGCAAAATTGGAACGGTTTCATAAATAGTGGCGACGAAAAGTAGCGGATGTGAACAAATATGTCCATTTGCAAGAGTACATTTCAAATTGTTATTTCGGTTTCAAAATTTTAACTATTTTACACCAAAATAGTGAAAATATATTTAGAGAAACACCAATTATGTTTCTGTAAAAACAGATTCAGGAAAAAAGGCAATGTTGGTCCATGTTTACTTGAAGCTCTAATCCTAAATTGAGGTTTTGCCATAAAAAGGACATTTGCTTGTGAAATGTTAATCGTTGGTTTATCACACTCCCAATGACCGTCCCAAAAAGCACGATCTCTGAACCTATTTGCACCTCATCAGACAAGCCAATACTTATATGGTTTGGTAGATAGTGCTATGACAAAAGCATCACATTTGAGTGTGGTCATTTGGGTGTGGTATTTCGTCCTGGATTCGGGCAGCATTACCGTGTTGACCGCTGTGGTTAACTTATCCTAAAAAAGTTGAGATTATCTGTCCTAAATGAAATGCATACAAATTCATACACAGGTCCTATACTAAATGAGACGATAAAAATTTTATCCCTGTTTCCGTTTTAGTATTATTTTTCTTTGTTTACCCGATTCAGATTTCTCAAGAAGTGCGCTCATCGTGCCGATTAAAAATTAGCTGCCCGGAAACGAGCCCGCGTAACTTGTCATTCATGCAATACGTCATGTAGTAAAGTGTTTTTATCATAAAGTTTGTCAAAATTTGATCATTTTTATTCGAAAAAATCACCAGGTTTATTATGGCTAAATAAGTTTTAATTAATGAATAGAAGCGTTGAATAAGGTTTAAGAAAAAACACGCGTGGGATTTTCGTTAATCGGACCGTGTAATTTCCTATAGAAATACTGAAATGTCTGTACTAAACAAACTTTTTGACACACACATACACACGGCATACGTACACATAAAATTTAATGTACACACTCTTAGCATAGCATGCAGCGAATTCGGCCAAGTTGGACTGTCATTGCGTTCAGCGGTTTCGCCTATGAGCACAATAAAATCCAAGATGGCGCCTACCAGGAGTAAAGAATATTGGGCAATTAGGAGCTTATTTTTATCTCGTTTGTGGGACTGAAAACGTGCACCTCGCAAAATCATCGAAAAACAAATTATCTGAGAATCGCCACGATAGATGATGTAATTTTGCAGAGAATCTGGCCGTTTTGGCTAATTTTATATCATTGTATTTGTCTGAGTTGCAGGGTTGGCAAATGTTCCTATATTAGTTGTTCTTATATGTTCTTATATTATATAAGAAAAATTTTTGTGGAGGCAAAAATGTTCTTATATTTTCTTATATTATTCTCATTAATTATTTTAGTTCGAGGTTGTAGATCTCCACTATTTGACAATCATCTTTAAAATCAGACATACAAATAATAGTCGTGTATATACTGCAGTAATAATTATTTTTATAATTTTGAAAGCCCATTATACCTAATGCAATCAGCTTGTAGGTTTTTGATTTTGGATGGCAAGGTTTTTGAAAATGTTCTTATATTACAAAAAATGTTCTTATATTAATATAAGAAATAAGAAAATTATATTTTTGAAAAAATGTTCTTATATCCAACCCTGGTGAGTTGTGTTCTTATTTGGGAATATTATATCATGATTTTCTCCCTGTCCATATTTAATCTGTATTTATTGGTGTCATTTGCAAACATTTATGATATTCATAATGCAAGAACAAGTTACAAGTACTATAAGGCTTTCACAAGGTACACGTCGTGCAAATGTAATGTCTATATGCTTTGAAACAGCTTGGCAAGTACATGCACTGCTGTTCAGGTGCCAACGTACCTGATTCATAGAATGCATTATAGCTTGACCAGTTATATTCAGAGTAATTGATACTGGGGGCATTTATTGTCATTGTAGTTCACAGTATTATATGAATGAAATAAAACAAATTGCATTGTGTCTACATTATATGCTGAAGTGTATTAATAACTTAGTTAATCTAGTTAAGTCATACAGATGAGAGTGGTGTCTAAGTGTTTCAAGAAATTTACACTGTTAGTGAGTTTGCCTTTGTAATGAGCACAAAATTAAATTGGATGAATGTCTGATAAAACAAAGGTATGTTTGTTTTTCAAACAAGTATAAAAAAAACATAAATAAACAAATACAGCTTTGCTTTTCATAACATTCACCACCTATTTCAACAAAAAGTATCCTCAACATTGTAGTGGATTAATTCATAGTACAACCCTTATTGAAGTCCTCTTTAATTCATAGTACATGAGATTCTTAATTATCTTTTAATTCATAGTACATGAGATTCTTGATTCTTAATTATTTCCAGCATGAAATTCTTAATTATTAACAGCATAAGTACTACACTAAACCAAAAGCTTACAAACAATGTCACAAATTTATTTCAAAATCAGTGACAAATTATATCACTAGATATGCATAGTGTAAATATTCAGTGCACATGTTGTCCGTCATTAATATAATTGCATCTGAAGACCTACAAGAAATATGTCAAGAGTGAAGATACAAGTACAATATATTTTGAACAGGGTTGCAGGCTACATTCCCAATCAGATGAAAAGTACCTTCCCTCTGTATCCCAGAGAAAACAAATATGTAATTACAAACTTTTGGGAAGCTCACACCATTGATCCACAGTTTCCCTCCAGTGTACACGGCCTATTTAGAATACAGTGGGAGGTACTCCAGCTTAATGGGAGAACCTGCAACAAGGGTTATAGACCATCAGTTATACACGGCAGTGTCAAAATTATACTTCTGATCCATAATACAATAAATAACTAAGATGCTGCCCTTCTTGGTGAATAAACATGATTGAATATTTGCATATTAAAGATCAGAGTAAACCACCAGAGTCCGATAACAATGTAACTGGATGAGTCATGCTTCTTCTTTTGCACCTCTTCATATCTTTAAATTTAGCACTTCAGTTTAAAATTTTTCGTAGTTATTTGCAGTTTTTACTGAGGTATTGTTTTTAAAAAAGCTTTCAGTTCAAACTTCCCCCGAAGCGTTGGCGTAGCTCTTTGAAAATTTTAACATTTCTCCCCCCGGCTTTGCTTTCGCGGTAAAAAAATTGTGTTTTTACCAGACCAATCAGGGAGCTTTTTCCTATGACGTAAGGCAGGCAGCCGGCATCGCGCATAGTTTTAGCGAAAATCAACTAAAAATTTGATGATTTTTCGCGAATTTCGTCGGGTAAAAAATGTTGAATTGACACAAAAATACAACGTATATGCTTTTCAGTTATGTCTTCTCAATAGGTGCGTTTTTAAATGAATATCGAAGTTTTTTTGCAGATTTTTTTGTGATTTAAATTTTGTACGAGTGTTCAAATTTGTATTTACTTGCCAACCTTTGTGTTAATATATACATTATGTAATACATGCTGTTCCACTGAACGCTATATTAGAACTGTACGCATTCCGGGTAACCTGTGATAAAACATGGATGAAATTCAGATCGTTTATGCGGAAAATGAAACCGGTAATAGCAGTGATAATGGCACAGCCACAGGGGCAGTGGCAGAAAAGTCTGATACTAATCCGTGGCCACGACTTGAGGAAATGTTTACTTTTTCGTCTCAATCTTCTGACAAAAAAAAAACTTACTTTTCAAATGCAATTTGTGCCCACCATCAAAAAAGGCATTCTCAGCATACAAAACATCGCAGATCAAATCTTTGTAAACATGTGAAGGTAAGGGGTAAACAATAATCAAATACCAATGCTGTATCTTAACTTCTTAATAGTCTAAATATATCTCAGTTAACTAATTATGTTGCATATAAATTATATGACAAAACGTTCACCCATTCAGCCTGAAAAAGTTTAACGAGCTGACAAACGTGCGACCAGGCGCGGATCTAGGGGTGGTCAAATGGGTTACTTGACCTACGTAAAAATTGCCAAACAAATAATTAATATTCCAAACTAGTGGAAACAATCCAGTTTCATTTTTGCGTGCTGTTAATTGCCAATTAGCTATCCAGGTCGAAAATCGTTCAGTATCTGGCCTTCTGTCATTTATTTTTGGCCACAGGTCAAGCTACGGTTTTACACATAAATTTTGCCCCATCAGCTGACAAAATCGATGCACCTGATTGGTAGGATGAAAGTTTGACCCATTCGTGGGGAGTTCTGACCTGTTTGTTGCAATCAGGGGCTCCGTGCAAAGCTTTTTACTGGGCAATTTAAAAAAAATCTACAACCTTACTGGTCATTATTTTCTGACCCATTCTGACTGATGAGGGTGCAGCCGTGTGAGGCATAGTGAAGACATGAATATTAATTATCTGCATTTCTGACCTTACTTCTCGACTATAAACAGTCAATTCGAAGTCCTACAGAAAAATTATTACAAAGCGATTTAGTCAGGCAATGGCTTGTAGTATCTGGCAATTGTTTGGCATTGTGAAGTCCGCTATCGGATACAACGACGTAGAAAAACTGCAAGAGATCTATCTTATACTGCAAGTTCACTCTCCTCGCAAGTATTCGATCGAGGAGCTCTTGTGTGCCATAAACAGCACACAATGCAGCATTAGTCGGCACATTGGAGCCGAGACATTTATTCCGAACGCTGTTCGAGAAAAGGCCAAAAGAAATTGTATTGCGATAAGGTAAAGAATCTATATTCAGCGTGTATTTGTAATTTGTCCTATTTATATGCATCGAATTTGCATACATACGCGTCGCGGCGTCGATCAAAACTGGTCACGACCTCGAGATATTTAGAGAATTTAATATAGACTTAGAGGAATAATACTTTGCTTATAACCGTGTGTATTGTCTGATATTTGTTATTTTCCCTTAGCCTTCGTTAGATATGTTATATTGATCTTACTATTTGTGTGCTATATTAAACATATTGTCCACATAATTCATAATTCATATAAAAATAAACGCAAAGGAATATTGTATACGAACTACACAACAAAAAGCTTTTGCTTCAAACAGTTATTTTCTGGTTGTGTCTCTGAAGTAGTGAAATCATTCCTAGATGCTTTTGTTGTGCTGTGTATACAAGTTCATTAACTAATTTATTCAATTTTTCTAATATGGGGATGCCATATAGAATTACCCAGGCAAGCCAGCCCATCCATTTCACATCATGATTGATTGTAATTTGAATCATTGGTAATCTGAATCTGATATATGGTTTGAAAATATAGTTGTCACAGAACATGATTTGTGAGTGAATCTAAAATCACTAAAGCTTTTCTAACTAGCCTATCTTTAATAACTAGCATAATTTCTAAGTACTTTTTTCTTCCCCCCCCCCCCGAATGACGTCAGAAAATCTTGACCTACGTACGAAAAATCCTGGATCCGCCCCTGCGTGCGACAGCTCAAGAGAAGCGTTGGTGATACCTCGGTGGGAGACAGGATGAAACAAACAAGATTATCTTGGCAAAGCTCTCAACATAGTTTCAAAGTTAGCTAAGAACATTTCAGAAAGTTTAGTTTTGAAGTTTGCGACCGAAACTCTATTGCCTCTGTCCATTGTGGAGCAATCTAGTTTCAAGGAACTTTTTGTTTATCTCAACCCTGCAGTGGTAATGGTTTCCCGATACATGGTAACCACTTGTCTTGAGAAAATCAAAGGCGATGTGATGGCATCCGTTGTGACTTGATTGGGTGGCCACAACTACTGATTGCTGCATGGACAGCCCAACATCGATCTTTCCTTGGAGTCACTGCTCATTGGCTTAATAAGAAAAGCATGAAACGCGAATCAGCTGCTCTGGTCTGTCGTCGTCTTACTGGTAAGCATGATTATTTGTTATTAGGTAAAGAGATCTGTAAGGTCCATGATCAATTTGAAATAACTGAAAACGTCGTTGGTACAACAACAGACAATGGGTCAAATTTTGTAAAAGCCTTTTTGGTGTTCAGTCCTTCGGAAGATGAAAATGGAGATTATCAAGAAAACGTATCAGTGAGCGATGCTCTCGACAGCGGCCTAATCGACGAGCCCGAACTCCCACCTCACTATAGATGTGCTGCACACACACTTAACCTCATTGCCACAACTGACACAGATCGTGTAGAGTTGGATTCTGTATACAAAAAACTGAGTCGTTCAACATTTACTAAATGCCAAGCATTGTGGAGCAAGTTCGGCCGAACAACAGGAGCAAACGAGATTGCCGCCAAGGAAGCCGGTCTTCAAATTGTCCGACCATGTGCTACTCGATGGAATTCGGTTTTTGATTCGGTTGCTCGATTAAATCGAATTCGCCGCGAAAAAGGGAATTCAGCAATCAGTAACATCTGCCACATTTTAGAACTGCCCCGGTAAGGGCTATTATTTTCCTATACATAGATGTATTTAACTAGCTTGTATTTATCGTCTAAGACCGGATAAGTATATTTAACGACTTAATTATTTGAGGCACATTCTCACATATATTTATGTTCTAATACCATTTTTAACTTGTTTAGCTTCAAGAATAATAAATATGAGTTTCTTGAGACATATGAGCAAATTATGAAGCATGTGGCAAAAGCATTGGATATTCTTCAAGGTGATAAAAACACTAAATTTGGGTTTTTAGTGCCAACGCTGGAAGAGCTCAGGAGACGGTTGGAAAAACAAAAGACCAAACTTAGAGAAAATACCAGTGTCTGCCTTCCGCTTGTCAATGCAATCCTCGATGCAATATCCAGAAGGTTTTCTACAGTGCTTAAAGATCCTGCAGCAATTGCTGCGGCAATTCTCATTCGATCCTTCAATCAAGGACACGTGGACAGATAACAAGGAGCTTCTTGAATTAGGTAGCAGCATTTCTTATTAAACTAATTTTAGAACCACTCCAAGTCAATTATATTTTTAGTATAAATTTCCAGGTGACTATTGATTTTCCTGCATTCTGATTGGTCAAGATTCGCTGTCTCTGAAGTGATAGTCACTGACCAGTGACTATAGCTTTTTGATTTTTGCTTTTTTATACAGTAATAAATTTGAAGTGAATTTTTGTAAAGTTTAGTTGATTATTAGTTGTAAACACCTGGAAATTTATACTAAAACAATTAGTCGCCTCAGGCTCGGTGATTACAAGCCTATATTCACTTCGCCTTCGGCTCAGTGAATATAGGCTTGTAATCACCTCGCCTTCGGCGACTAATTGTTAAATATACCTGTATGTACGTTATCTTTCGATGTCAAGAATTTGAATACATAAGATCGCCTCTTGTCGTTGCCGCTGATCAAGAAGCTTTGGACGAAAGCGAGAATGATCACGATGGTGTTTTTTCAAATCGAAGAAGAAGAGAACTGCATTACCCTTGGATTGTTGTATTGCTATAAGTTTGAGTTGCCGGGAAGGAAATGAAACTTCGACAACTGAAGTCATTGAGCTTGCCTCTACCATGCGTCCAAACGATTACAAAATAAAGGCAAAGAAACGAATACTTTAACAAGAAAATGGCAACATTCTAATTGAAATATATTCTTGAATTGTTTTAATGAATGTACTGTGAGTTAAAAACGTTACATTAAAAGCTATCTACACCTGTAAGGTAGAAAAAACATTTCTATCTAGTTTCAGGCCTTCAACACACGGTGTTGGTGTTGCTGTAGTAACGACACCGTCTAGCCCCATATAGGAAGCCCAGACAGCCGGTTTAAAGTGAATAAAAACTCGTAAATCATTTTAGATATGGTTTACAATCTCAAATTAGCTATAAAATTTGTTTTAGAACGATATATTTGTAACGTTTCCTGGTCCCAGTGTGATTAGCAGTATCATCAGTGGCGTATACTACCATGTTTTTGGGAAGGATAGAAACTCTTTCTCACTTTTCACACTTTACCGCTATGCTCACAAATTTCAACGACAAATTGTTAAAGTAAAATGGTACGCAATCCGCTAAATTTTTATCGTGGGTTTTAAATGAATACTTCAACAATATTTTTATCATAAAATTAGAAAGGAAATGAAATGATAATGATAGAAAAATGTGCAAAAAGTTTTGTTCATTTGCCGTAAATTTCTGCTTGGACTTTTATTCCATTAAACTGGCCGTCTGGGCTTCCTGTGCTAGCCCTTTGAAAAATAGATACAAAAAGAACATGCTTGTTACAGTAGATTTTCATTGAGAAGGCCATTCTTGATTTTCTTTCAATTTCATAAGAGATGATGTCGGCCAAAAACGGCGAGGGCTGCAACTAGTAACTTGAACAAGTGAACAGGTAATACTCATTGCCATTCTTAGCTGTATAAACCTTGCTTTTAATGTACATTATGTCAGCCGAGTTTTCATGAAGAATATATATATATATATATATATATATATATATATATATATATATATATATATATATATATATATATATATATATATATATATATATATATATATATATATATATATATATATATATATATATATATATATACACAGTCATTGCCATTAAGGTTGTCCAGAGAACTATACCTATATACATGTATATCGAACACGTGACTACATCATTATATGCGTCGGCCCGCGTGGGGCGTAAGAGTGCGTGCTAGTTGCGGGACTGATTAAGTTGGGCGAATTTTGTACAATGCCACGTCCGTATTCGGACGATTTACGCTGGCGAATGGTATACCAAAAACTTTTTTTTGAGAAGAGCTATGAAGAAATTGCATTGCAACTATTTGTTAGTCCAAAGACTGTGTATCGGATGATTAGCACGTTTTTAAATACGGGTGATGTAAAGCCTTGCCGTCTCGGTCGCCCAACTGGGAGTATAACTTTATTTCCCCATGAAGAGTATATTATCATGGATTGCTTGCTTCGTTCGCCTCAGATGCAGCTACATGAAATAGCAAATCATATTTCCAACGCGACTGGTTCTGCATTTGGCCTGAGGACACTGTGTCGAGCTGTGTATAGACTTGGAATAACGCGTAAGAAGGTATACACATGCACATCACTGCCATTAAGAATATTCAGTATATTCCAGCTAAAAATTCGCAGGAATATAAACCACACTGAATGCATTACACTATTGTTTCAATCTTAAACCTTCAATGATTCTAACTCATCTTCAAAATTTGTATTGTTATGTTCAGTACTAAATTTACGAAGCATTTGCTTTTGCAGATACACCGAATTGCTCTTCAGCGAAATGATAATCTGCGGCTACAATTCAAAGCAGAAATCAGCGTATTCAATCCGAACCAACTCGTCTTTCTCGATGAAACAGGCATTGTATGTACAGTATGCGCAAGCAATATACGTCAATGTCACGTTGTCGTAAAAAGCTTCTAATAATTATTTCACTTGTGTTTTCTTGAAGGATAAACGCATAGCTCGAGGGTATGGATATAGCGCTCGGGGAACGGACCCAGTTGTGAGGGATTATAGCTATTCACGCTGGGCACCTCATTATTCTGCAATATCCTCTATTTCAAGTGAAGGACTTCTTGCCAATTGGTTATTGAAGAATCCAGAGGAAAGATTTGATGCTCGCTCCTTTATCCAATTTCTTGACGAGCGCCTTTTACCAGCAATGAATCGATTTAATGGGGAAAACTCGCGATCTGTTATTGTAATGGGTAAGAATTAATTGTGCAAATTTGGCAAGCCAGCGTCCCGAGAGGCGTCCTATTGCATGTAGTAATATTCGGGTAAATAAAAACTCAAACGCCTGTGTTTTTCCCAACAGATAACCACCCAGCACATCATGTCCAAGAAGTTGTGGACCATGTTTACGATTCTGGAGCGCTTATCCGTTTTTTGCCACCATACAGTCCCGATTTGAACCCGATCGAAGAGGTTTTCGCCAAAGTCAAGCACTACTTGCGATTCAGTTTTGCAAGCTGTACGAGATCCTAGCCCACTTATCTGGAATGCATTTGGGCAAATAACATCTTCTGACTGTCAGGCATATATGCATCATGCTGGTTACATTTGAACAAATTGTTTAAAATATGAGCAAATTTTGAAACAAACGTTGCACGAGTTTATTTTTGCTGTAACCTCAGTAGGCTGTATACACACGCTGTCTTTGCAAGCGTGTTAACAACAGCCAAAATATCAGTGATATCAACAAGAACTCAGAATTTTTTTTAAAAAATTCTGAAACATATATTTAAAAAATAGCCTTGACTGGCTTAAGTGTTTGACCCGTGCATGTGTACATAGCCGCGAGTGCAAAATTTATTAATGATGACCCATGCTCTATACTCTGCCAAGACTTTTTGAGTTAATTACCAACAACAACAATATTAATCAATAAATATGTTCACAATTATAAACTCTTTAACAATAATTCCTTTTTCTCGTTGTATTCTTCCTGGGAAATTGCTTCTAATTGTTTTAGGTCAAACAAATCCTTGATTTGTTTGATGACTTCTGTGCGCAACTTCGCCTTGGCGTTCTCAGTTTCGAGAATGTTGACCTAAAAGCAAATTAAAACTTCACGTGTTTTCACGATAGATATGAAATGCTTTGCTACCAATGAAGTCGGGCAGAGGTTTAACTATTGCAATACCTGTTCGACTTGTACTGCAACGTCCGGCTTTGATGAGCTTGTGTTCGGTAAAGCACCGGCGATCGTCTGGCCAACGGCAGTTAACGTGTCGTGCAGTGTTTGTCTTCTAGGCCGCTTTGCTGGATTTGCAGCAAACATCGGCACATCAGGCATGCTTTCTTTTGTTGCAGTTCCGACTATCTAACAGAAAATAAACCTAACACTAAGAATCATTGTTTATTTTAACTATTTATTGAAAGTTTCAATTAAAATCAATCGACCATGCACGGGCTACACAGTTTTCTGGATACTTACAATCATTTCTGCCCATAAGCGATATTTGTACGGTGGAAGCTGATCCCCATAAAGTTGTTTTAAAGCTTCCATTTCTGCGATGACCTTATCTTCCCTTCTGAGGCCCTGACTAGTCGCGTTCCCTATATATGTATGCACAAATATGTCGGCATAAAACTTTAAAAGAAAACTGCGGCTTGAGAAGCAATGTTATGTCTATGGTATATATAAGGTATATAACAGCGAATCAAGAATATTTCCATTCCTTCAAAGCGAGAGGACAAGACACACAATCATGGACATCAACTTAATATGACAGAACAAGGACTATTTATTTTAGGCTTGCCTTCAATGTTTACATCACTTTGCCGTTTTCGTGCTCCTGCTTTAGGCAAAGGATCCAACCACATTTGGTATCCGTTTTTAAAATGTTGGCACGCTTCCTGCAGGTCCTTATCTGTCTGTATAATGTACTTCTTGTTCTTGTCCAAGATGTATCCTATTTGCCAATTCTCCACGTGCTCATTTAGGTCCGGCATGAACATTTTTAAAGCGTTTTTTAGATCTTGCACAGTTTCTGCCACTGGAAAATTAGTTAGTCGCCTGCTTCGATGACTGTTTTTTTTCGTCGCATCTATAACACGAACGTCCAATACGGGAAACATGTCTAGTTCGTCGTTTAAATCCAAAGTTTCAGCCATTGTATCGATCAAATGTGTACTTCAGAGGAAGTTGTCCCAAGTGCTGTTATCATAAGTTCAAGCGTGATAGTTACGTCCCAAGGGATAGTTGGAATTGCTGTGTTGACCTTTTTCTTAAAGAGCACCTTAGTTAAACGTCTGCCCGACTTCGTTGGTAGCAAAGCATTTCATATCTATCGTGAAAACACGTGAAATTTTAATTTGCCTTTAGGCCAACCCAACATTCTCGAAACTGAGAACGCCAAGGCGAAGTTGCGCACAGAAGTCATCAAACAGATCAAGGATTTGTTTGACCTAAAACAATTAGAAGCAATTTCCCAGGAAGAATACAACGAGAAAAAGGAATTATTGTTAAAGAGTTTATAATTGTGAACATATTTATTGATTAATACTGTTGTTGTTGTTAATTAACTCAAAAAGTCTTGGCAGAGTATAGAGCATGGGTCATCATTAATAAATTTTGCACTCGCGGCTATGTACACATGCACGGGTCAAACACTTAAGCCAGTCAAGGCTATTTTTTAAATATATGTTTCAGAATTTTTTAAAAAAAATTCTGAGTTCTTGTTGATATCACTGATATTTTGGCTGTTGTTAACACGCTTGCAAAGACAGCGTGTGTATACAGCCTACTGAGGTTACAGCAAAAATAAACTCGTGCAACGTTTGTTTCAAAATTTGCTCATATTTTAAACAATTTGTTCAAATGTAACCAGCATGATGCATATATGCCTGACAGTCAGAAGATGTTATTTGCCCAAATGCATTCCAGATAAGTGGGCTAGGATCTCGTACAGCTTGCAAAACTGAATCGTTCTGTCGCAAGTAGTGCTTGACTTTGGCGAAAACCTCTTCGATCGGGTTCTAATCGGGACTGTATGGTGGCAAAAAACGGATAAGCGCTCCAGAATCGTAAACATGGTCCACAACTTCTTGGACATGATGTGCTGGGTGGTTATCTGTTGGGAAAAACACAGGCGTTTGAGTTATTATTTACCCGAATTTTACTACATGCAATAGGACGCCTCTCGGGACGCTGGCTTGCTAAATTTGCACAATTAATTCTTACCCATTACAATAACAGATCGCGGGTTTTCCCCATTAAATCGATTCATTGCTGGTAAAAGGCGCTCGTCAAGAAATTGGATAAAGGAGCGAGCATCAAATCTTTCCTCTGGATTCTTCAATAACCAATTGGCAAGAAGTCCTTCACTTGAAATAGAGGATATTGCAGAATAATGAGGTGCCCAGCGTGAATAGCTATAATCCCTCACAACTGGGTCCGTTCCCCGAGCGCTATATCCATACCCTCGAGCTATGCGTTTATCCTTCAAGAAAACACAAGTGAAATAATTATTAGAAGCTTTTTACGACAACGTGACATTGACGTATATTGCTTGCGCATACTGTACATACAATGCCTGTTTCATCGAGAAAGACGAGTTGGTTCGGATTGAATACGCTGATTTCTGCTTTGAATTGTAGCCGCAGATTATCATTTCGCTGAAGAGCAATTCGGTGTATCTGCAAAAGCAAATGCTTCGTAAATTTAGTACTGAACATAACAATACAAATTTTGAAGATGAGTTAGAATCATTGAAGGTTTAAGATTGAAACAATAGTGTAATGCATTCAGTGTGGTTTATATTCCTGCGAATTTTAACTGGAATATACTGAATACTCTTAATGGCAGTGATGTGCATGTGTATACCTTCTTACGCGTTATTCCAAGTCTATACACAGCTCGACACAGTGTCCTCAGGCCAAATGCAAAACCAGTCGCGTTGGAAATATGATTTGCTATTTCATGTAGCTGCATCTGAGGCGAACGAAGCAAGCAATCCATGATAATATACTCTTCATGGGGAAATAAAGTTATACTCCCAGTTGGGCGACCGAGACGGCAAGGCTTTACATCACCCGTATTTAAAAACGTGCTAATTGTCCGATACACAGTCTTTGGACTAACAAATAGTTGCAATGCAATTTCTTCATAGCTCTTCTCAAAAAAAAGTTTTTGGTATACCATTCGCCAGCGTAAATCGTCCGAATACGGACGTGGCATTGTACAAAATTCGCCCAACTTAATCAGTCCCGCAACTAGCACGCACTCTTACGCCCCACGCGGGCCGACGCATATAATGATGTAGTCACGTGTTCGATATACATGTATATAGGTATAGTTCTCTGGACAACCTTATATATATATATATTATATATATATATATATATATATATATATAATATTATAGGTATAGTTCTCTGGACAACCTTATATATATATATATTATATATATATATATATATATATATATATACCTTCTATATATATATATTATATATATATGTATACCTTATATATATATATATTATATATATATATATATATATATATATATAATATTATAGGTATAGTTCTCTGGACAACCTTATATATATATATATTATATATATATATATATATATATATATATAATATATTATATATATATATATATATATATATATATATAATTTATATATATATATATATATATATATATATATATAAATATATATATATATATATATATATATATATATATATATATAGTACAATCTGCATATATATATATATATATATATATATATATATGTATATATATATATATATATATATATATATATATATATATATATATATATATATATATATATATATATATATATATATATATATATATATATATATATATATATATATATATATATATATATATATATATATATTACGTCCCCTGAGCAGTACGCCCAAGCCGTCAGGTGGAGTGAAGCCTTAGCAAGCATCTTGTTATATTTCTAGAACTACTTCAAGCCAATGACAACGACATTGGTTAATGACAACGCAATAAACTTTCCAAGGTGAAATTAACTTCTCTAATTTATAATGTCTACAGCAACATGCTATTCTAAATTTCCAAATCATACAAAGTTAATTTGTGCCAAAATTAGCAATACAAATTTAAATATAGCCTGTATATGAAGCATTCTTACCTGAAGCAGACAGTTTAAACAAACCATTAATGGCATTAGTTTTCAATTGCAAGGTTAGACAGTTTTGTGCGCAGAGCAGGAGATAAACTTGCACAATATTTCCTCCGAATCCAGCGAAAATCTTCCAAGTCATGTTTTTCTAAATCCAATGGAAATCCTGAAAAGTACAATATACAAATATAACACATCCGTCTATGTAAAAGAGGTACAAAAAGCCGATGGGATGACTAGCTTTTCTCATATTCAAACGTATATTATGTAGTGATTATTATATATCGACTGCCAACGGATACTAAACAATTATTGAATTCGGTTCTCGCAGGATATGAGGAATTTTTAAGGCAGAGATTTGTGATAAAACTAACCGAGGCTTTAATAATTCCTCATATTCTGCGAGAACCGAATTCAATAATTGTTTTATTATTTTTTGAAAATATTTTAAACTCAATTTAAACGCTTGCTTTGTAAGTACGAAGACACAAGCTGCTAATAATGAAACAGCATGAAATTGTTCGGAAACTTTAATAAGCCAATCAGACTACGAAAAAAATATTCTAGAAACAATTGTCAGATTACAAGTCAGTCAAAAGCCGCATAAATTATAGCGTGACGTCATATTTTGTTTCAATATACGACAAAATGAGGCATAATGTCGTATATTTGTTTTGAATATACGACGAAATGACTCATAATGTCGTATATTTATTTTAACCTCAAATTTGGGCAGCTACTAAGCGGATATGACGATTTAACCGACAGCTATTAACCAATCAAAACTAAAATATTTTCAATAAATAAAATTCTGTAATCTGAATGGCGCCACTACTAGTAGGATATTAGTCCATATCCTTCTAGTAGAGAAAACAAAATGGCGGCTGAAAGTTTTTTGATCGCAAAAAAATTCATTTTGTATTTTGCCAGTCTTTCTTTGCATAAGTAGAACACATAAACGTAGATAATGATAAGGTTAGTACTTAATTTAGATGTCACCTAAACAAGTATAAAATGCATTTTTTTCGCGTACAATGTACAATCCATGCACAATGGTCCATCGTCTTATCATTTGCTTTGTTTGCTGATATGCCCAAATTTAAACAAAAAATTTCCAGTAAACACGCTCGTTTACATACCCTCAGGCAATGTAATGATTTTGAATGTAGTCGGGCTTGTGAAACTCTTTTTTGTTAGGAAAGTAATGTTGCTTGCTTGCATAGAACTACATGAAAAGCTGATTTTAAGTGACAACAATTTCTAATATTTATTTACAGTGAAAATTTGTTTTCGACGCATGAAATACGAGCAGTGATCGCTTATCGAATAAATATGTTTCAAAATGGCATCGAAAATAGCTTACGTCGGTGTACACTCTTTTTCGCCAACCATAACCTTGCAACTGCTGTTCATTTCAACACTGAGTGCGTCCTAAAATAAATTAGCCTTTCTCACGACCTGCGAACAGGTGCATGTCCGCCATGTTTGGGGTACCAAGTAGCGCGAAGAGCGAGATGAAAAACACGACAAAAGTTGCTTTTTAAAAGCAAACTACAATGTTGGAGTTGAAGTTTTAAATGGTTAAAAATAAGCAGGCAGTTTGATCTTTCGTTGGTAAGTAAAAAGTATAGTTACTTTCATCCTGGAGAAATTTTGGTGTCAAACTTGCAAAATATAAAGAGAAAAATGATTTTGAACGAGCGAGGAGCCAACTCAAGGTGAGAACATTTTTGTACTCAATTGCTGGGTTTTCAAATCCGAGCTATGTCAATTCTACTACAGCTAAGGTCATATAATTTGGTACATGTTATCATGGACCGTTTCTGCATCTGGATTCTGTAAAAACAAGACACTAGTACAAAAATTTAAAGGTTTTTTTGTTGTTTTTAAAACATGATCGCGATATTGACTCGACGATTTAAAGTTTTGTTCCTCGTATAGTAATATTTTCTGAACCCAAGCAAAATAAACACCAAAAAAGGTTGTAAGTGGTTATATAAAAATTTTTATAAATTCTTAAATGTGAGCTACTGCACGTACATTAAATTTGAGCACTTTCAAAAGCAGTACATGTACCGCCTACTGCAAAGATTATAATTGCTGGCGTTATTACTACAAAAGCCCGTTTTCGAACGTCTTAAATTTCGTACACTTACTCCTAAAAATGCAGATTTATGACTAAGTAAGCAGGTAATTTATAGTATTTAACAAAGGAAAGTCAGCCGCCTTGTTTATTTCTATTTTAGTTTTGTTTTTGTTAAGTTTAAGCTAATATTTACTGTAGCCAGAGTCAAATCATCACGAAATTTGTTGAGTCAATACGGCCGTGTCGCGATCATGTTTTTAAAACAACAAAAAAAAACCTTTAAATTTTTGTACTAGTGTCTTGTTTTTACCGAATCCAGATGCAGAAACGGTCCATGATAACATGTACCAAATTATATGACCTTAGTTGTAGTAGAATTGACATAGCTCGGATTTGAAAACCCAGCAATTGAGTACAAAAATGTTCTCACCTTGAGTTGGCTCCTCGCTCGTTCAAAATCATTTTTCTCCTTATATTTTGCAAGTTTGACACCAGAGTTTCTCCAGGATGAAAGTAACTATACTTTTTACTTACCAACGAAAGATCAAACTGCCTGCTTATTTTTAACCATTTAAAACTTCAACTCCAACATTGTAGTTTGCTTTTAAAAAACAACTTTTGTCGTGTTTTCCATCTCGCTCTTCGCGCTACTCGGTACCCCAAACATGGCGGACATGCACCTGTTCGCAGGTCGTGAGAAAGGCTAATTGGTATTTTGTTTGTATTCTGTTCTTGGCGCTCTATTTGATCAGGCGTCAAAACGGCTCATCGCTTAATGAAGGGCATGACGCCTATCGCAAATATAAAATAATTTAGATGCATTATTTTGATTGTATACCTCGATGATCAAAGTTAGGCGGCAATTGATGCACACTTCCTGTTTGACTAAATGCAATTGGCGTGAGAGTGTTAAAAAGTTCGAAGGATTGCTAAATTTCCAGAAATGGTTCAACGGTGGCTCAAAACAACTATACCACCAAATCAAATTTACATAAAGCAAGACAGGGCAAGTAATCATGACGTTGGATAATTTTTGAACGTATTCAACGTTTACTTGCACAACGTAAATGACAGGCTTCTAATGCTGAAATTAAACGTATTATTAATTAAGGCTGTCTCGACTATATTTTAGACAATTTCCTTTTTACTAGTCTAGAATATTACTAGTTCGGGAGGTTTACAGTAAATACAATCAGTGGACGGTTCCGGCAATTCCAAAATAAAGCTATATTTCGAAGTAGAAAATGAAAAGCGCATTCGTCCATTCAACACTCTTATATTTATGGGAAACACAAAAAATGGCACACTTTTTAATTTCATTTGTAATTTCCAGAAAATTCATAAAAGCTTACCTTTTTTCTCAAAAAAGAGCACCCTTTTCCAGTGTTTGTCACCAAACGATGCATTGATTTTGTCATCCTCTTCTGTCAATATCAAGTCAAGTCATTTCAAATAGAAATGTCAAAAAACTTATTTATTAATGCTTTTCTTCAAATGAAATTTCCTCTGAAAAGTAGGAAAAAGGGGTAGCATTTACGAGCGATTACATTTGTTTGCAAAAAATGAAAAAGGGTACCCTTTTTTTATCAACCTCCTCTTGCGACAACAAGACGAAAAAGCGTATTTTTTTTTTACTAATTTTGCTGTCACTTCAAAAGGTTGACAACCGTACTCAGAATAAACACACGCGGGACATTAATTAAGTGACATTAAACAGGCAACTGGACCTATCTCTTTCAAATGATTTAGTTCACTAGCTAAAGTAGGCAAAACTATACCCAGTTTCTATTTCAAATAAAATAGCTTAAATAATTGTATCTGATCTCCTGAAATTACTAAATGTTCTGAAACATCATGACGCGTGCATGCTTAGCACAAAATTCCAAAGTAGTGAGAGACATAACTGGCGAGACAGATATTATAGAATTATTATAGAAGATAGGGAAGTTTTACAAATTTATTTTTCAGAAGTTAGACGATGTTTTTCGTAAAGAAAAATTGATATATGCTGCTTGCGCTCAAAACTTGGGATCAGCGAACAGAAAAATCAAGTAGTAGATGATATTATCAAACAGTCGCTGCAAACGGCGTACATACTGTGCTTGATTTTGGGTTAAAAGTGCATGCATTTGGCAGTAGCAGCTGCTGTATTTTTGTTGAAATTAAATTCTGATAGTGAAGGCCCAAAAACGCAAATAGGCTATGTTACTTGAAGGTTGGAACATTGTATGGAAGCAAAAAGATGGCGGGATGTGTAAAAAGTAAGGGACACCAATCTAGTCTATGCCAAGAGCGTGAATCACTTTAAGGCGTTTGTGATCGGATATAATCAGTCGATCAAAACCGAAGACATTGTACGGAGAAAAAATCTTGTACCATGCCGCATGATTGAATGCGCATGCACTCAAAGCATTGAGTGATAGGTGCAGTTTAAAAATAATAAGGGCGTATTGTATTCCGACAAAAATGCAACAATTGTGTATTTTTTTTTAGGTTTGTAGACGGTGCATTCTTTCAAATATTGGCCACCATAAATCATATATGTGCGCAACTCAGCATGTAACGTACCTCGTGTATATAAACTGCTGAATAATATTACTTACCTCGTGGTTTTTCCCATGTAGACAAGGAAAAACTCGTATAACTTCCCGAAAATATGTTGTAAAACTTCGCCTGTCTGCCGAAAAGTGTAATTCTTTCTCACTAAGTTTTTTACAACTTCCGCCAGAACTTTGCGCCAAGTACGGCACCATGTTTCAGAACATTTTGGAATTTAAGGGGATCGGATACAGTTCCCTTTTGTTATTTTATTTGAAACAAGAACTGGCTATAGTTTTGCGCACTTTAGCCTGTTAACTCAGTAAATTAAAATTGAATTTTTACAAGTGCAAATTATTGTTAATGGACGATACCGAGCGCACTAGACTTGAAGGTCATAGACTAAGATATCATGTCAAGCGAATCAGGAAGCTACTATTGTCAAAATAAGGGAGGACTCTAACAAAAACTTCCACTATTTGCTTGCCAAACCCGTAGGTTACTGCGCCAGTACCGTTTATCAATTATTCTCTAAACTCTCACATGTTTGATCTAGTCATAACCATGCAACAATGAAGCTAGAGTTAAAGCCATTGGCAGACATCCGAATTAGTTTTGTCCGCCTATCATTCTTACTTGGATTCTGACGAGAGAGGGCTGACTATATGAAGCTTATATACACAGTTTTTTTAATGTCATTTAGTTCAGCAAGGGTGCCCTTAGCGGTGCTTTTCCAGCGGGTGTTTATTCTCAGCACCGTTGTCAACCATTTTGAGAGACAGAAAAATTGTTAAAAAAGAATACCCTTTTTCGTCTTGTCGCCACAAGAACCAGTTGATAGAAAAGGGTATTCTTTTTTTGCAAACAAATGTAATTGCTCGTTAACGCTGCCCTTTTTTCCACTTTGTGGAGGAAGTTTCGTTTGAAGAAAAGCATTGATGAACCAGTTTTCGACATTTTGAACAAAAAAAGGGTGACAATGCATCGCCGTTTGGTGACAAAACATTGAAAAAGCATTAAAAACTTTCGAGAGAAAAGGTAAGGCTTTTTGAATTTTCTGGAAATTACTTATGAGACAAAAAAGGGTATGCTTGTCTTTCCATTGACATAAAAGAGCTGAAAAGACGAATTTGCTACACTTTTTAGTTTCTACTTTTAGTTTCAAAAAATTCAAAAAATTCCAGATTTTAGCATTGCCGGAACCTAACACTGAATAAATTCAAAAACTGTATATCTCGACAGAATACTCCCGATCGAGATGCGGCCAAACAAGCATTTTTTCAGTGAATAATTTCAACAAAAATAAATGCCAGAGATTTTGTGAGCATTTGTGGGGTGGATGAAGAAAATCATCAGTCTATTATAATTTTAATTGAACTCAAATACTACTTCAAAATAAACCGCAGGTGAGGGAGACGCATTCAGTTTCTATTGTTTTTAGATCTCCAGATATTTGTCTCTTATTACACGAGATGATCATGTGTATCATTGCATGCAATGTTTTCTTGCATTGAAGTTTTTATTTGCCGTATTTTTTCATTGATGCAAATAAATCGTACCCCCGAAAATTGTAATGCCTGTTGACGAGAAAACGTAAAATTAATATAAAATACAATTCTTAATGTCTTTTTTCGTTTTAGACCATTTTCCAACCAGTGGCGGATCTAGCATAAGTCAAAATAAATTACCACAGCTCATTCTAGGATATATTTACATTTTAAAATACCTTCAAAGCAACTTCATTGGTTAGATTATATTCCTTTGAAATTCATAACCTATGACATTGTTAAAAAGTTAATTTGAATTTAAAATTGAGCTGCTATAATCTATTTTGACTTACACTGGATCCGCCACTGTTTCCATCAAAAAAGACGCCTACTTAGGCGTTCACTTGACCTGCTACGAAGAAAATAAGCTCTAGGTGCATTACGAACTCTTTTACTGCTCAGGAGACGTAAAAAAGCCATTGAATCCGGACAATGCCATTCAATTGAGACAGTAAAGCCCCAGTGAGTCAAGGCTCTATGGAGCGTCTTGTCAATAGAATATGGATTTTTCCATCCGTAGAAATTTAAGGAGAAACACAGCGGAAACATGCTTTCAAAATTTCAACTCAAATCAACACTCATCACTACAGTTTCGCGGCGAAATTTGTCGTTACAAAACGTTGTACATGAAAATCATTGCAAGTAGAACCTTTTTGGAGTTTAGATGTTGTAGTATGCATGTTAAATGTGTGTTTTGTTGACATACGAACCTGGAAATCAAGTTTGAACGCCGTGTTTGGGACGGCTCACACAGCTTTTTCCAGCGGTATCACCCAAGAGCGGCTGTCTAATATTCGACACCAAAAAAAGCCCCCCAAAAACTAAGCGAGGCAAATTTATTAGCTCTGTACGTCTACGGCAAGCTGTGTAATATAATTAACGATACATAGCTGTGAAAAGAACAAAAAAAAGTATCGTTACAATCTTTTTGGCACGCTTTGTCACAGTAAAATAGTGTGTAATGTTCGGCGTAAGTTTCAGGCAGTTTTGATAAATTCATTGCAAGGAAATTATTCCCTTTGGCCCTCGCCTGCCATCTGTCCATATCTGATGGCACATATTATCAAATAAACAGAAGGTCCCAGGTCTATAAGCTGTTACGGTCGGTTTATATGCGGTTCTTTCTGTATAATATTATAATTATCTATTATATAAAGTACAGTGCTTTATAAGGATTTCGGGCACTGATAAAACTAATAATTATAGGGCTTAGATTATTACTTTTCATGTTATACATATAGGGATTTACGCAAGGTAAACGGATGAAGTAAGAATCCTATTTTCACTGTGGAGAAGCGAATAAGCGTTTTCATTGGGTGTACGAGTTTTTAACTAGTGAAATTTATCGTACCAGAACTTTGATTGGCTATTCGGTTTTTTTCACCATTGAAGAAAATCGTATTGTCATTTTGCTCACATCGTGGCCGCCGTGGGGGGATGCGCGAAAGGGTCATTTTGCTTTTATGTCAAAAAGAAGAACAGTTTTCGAGGGAAAAATAAAATGGATAAAAGAACAGCTTTAACTCACTATTTAGGCTAAATAACAAAGAAATAAATGGTATGAATCTGTTTTGAGAGTTCAATATTTTGTTTCGACATTGTTCGCTGTGGGAGGCGTCCAGTGTCATTAATCTATAGCATTATCTATAGCATCTCTATATATATATGTGGTATAAACAAATTACTGCACACAAAAATTTTTATTACTTCATATTTAATTATATGTGTACACTAAATATTTCAAATTCGTATTATATTCTGTACAGTTGATGATATAACTTTGTATTCAAAGTTCTCTCCTTAATTCAATGTTCAAAATCCTTTCAGAAAACATTCTCATTCCCCTTTCTGTAATCCATCGCATGGAAGAGTTGCATATTATTTCTTATTATTGTCTTTGACTTGTGCACCAAATATTCCATACACAACAAAACTGCGTCTGAGTGAAGGTCTGGCCATAGTTTGAAACTTGGTATGGAATTGATAAACGCTCTCAACTGAATAGTCTCAAAATGGCAATGCAATGCAATGTCTCCAAAAGAGTAAAAACATAGCATACAAAAAACCCAGAAAATTAAACAAAAACAGAAATAAAAAACTTATAAACATATAACATGTACATGACAAAAGAATGACGTTTTGACACACAACACAAGTAGGATCAGATCACTTTCAAAATTTGTAATTGACTGATATCAGGTATATTCAGTGGCGTAGCCAGCCCAAAAATTTAGCCCCGCTATACAAACTTCAAATTTTTATCACTATCCATTGCTTAAGGAATATTTTCACAGTCAAAGAAAACAAAACATGGCCACTTGCAAATTGGGATTAAATGGTCGGGCTGGCTATGCTATATCATATACATTACAAGACATATATCTTAATAGCTATACATGACAACCAAACTAAAAAAACATTAATTCCTCAATTTTTTGCCATAACATTGCTCCTTTCAGAATTTAAGTTAAAAAAATTAACGATTGCAAAAAATAGAAAAGTGCTAGCTTTTTTACGAAATGTACTATATCATAGGATTTAAAAACGAAAAGAAATACCACGCCCTGTACATAGCTAAAAAAGGACAACATGTTCTGACCTGATGAAAACAGCATTGAACAATGTTTTGCGGCCAACATTGCTTAATATTGTCAACAATACTGAGCAAGTTGTTGAGCCTGAACTAGTCTGCAATCAGGTGTAACAATGTTGAACAATATTGTTGACAACCTTGAGCAAGGTGAGCAGCGAAACATTGCTCAATGCTGTTTTCATAAGGCCAAAACAGGTTGTTCGTTTTGGGCTGTGTAAACAGTTCCATTAAGAACGCAGGCAAAAATACACGACACATGTTTTTCAATAAAATGGTTTGCGAAAGTACACATGTCCAAACAAGCATACTGAAGGCTGAAAACCAATTAAGTTTCCTAATACATGTTTATTTCTGTCACATTTCTAGCGTGCCATTTTCATAATGTTTACCACTACCGCAATGTTGCTGAAGACTCTTGCACCCGTAAATTTGAATTGAATATTTTGAAGTATATAAGACGTATATTAAGATACTTTTAAGATTTATTATGTATTTTAATCCATATGATTGGATTAGAGTTCTTGCAATTATAATCCACAAACATGGAATTTGAGATAACATATTTAAAAACCCAGCTTATAAATATATAAATCCAAAATTAATAATAAATATTTCATAAAATTTCTAGCAAATTTGATAAACTTTTTAACTAAAACTTTGTTCTTAATTAAAATTTGAATCCTTGGTACATATTTCGAGGATAACAAGCAGTTTTATGCCTCTGTTTTTACTATTTACGTAAGTTTGACTTGTATTTGATTGTATCTCTACATAGAGGTTGCACATATGTGTACCACCCCTGAGGTGCATAAAGACATATGTAAATTATAAGTAAATTTTATTATTAATTGCCAACTGTAATCTCGCATGAAAGCGTTAAATAATTAATATAATAGCTGTTTAGCTGTACTAATAGCTATATGCATGGTCTTAGTTATTTAAACAATTTGCCCATGATATAAGCCACGCCGAGCTTAAGCTTTTATTTTTTATTCTATTTATACTTTATACCCTTATTTCGAAGCCGAGGACAGCCTAACCCAAGCAGAAAGCATTGTTACGGAGTCGTTTATATATTTATAGATAAGGAAAAGGAAGAAGCATTATGCACAAAAACATAAAAGGTAATAACATAGATAAGGCTGTCAAAGGAATATAAATCAAAAATAAGCAGAGTAAAGGACACATTAATCAGCAACTGGCAAAGGGAAGCAAACAATGCACACATTACAGGTGAAAAGATGCAACTGAAACGACATGCGATATGAAAACATAGGCGACATTCACGAAAAATCCCTCGATGTTGAGGCAACCTGGTATTTTTTACATGTTCATAGGCCCTCAATCTGCAATTCATATAAAAAACATTATCGTAAATGCTACAAATGCTGCACTTCACGGAAACCGAGGCGAAATACCTCATTTGCACGTAGATGATTTGCGCATACGAAGCATTAGAAGATGCTAACCCCGATCGTCATTCGTCCCACTCGTCGTCCGTTCCATCTGCATTTTCGCTGGACGTTGTTTTGATTGCAAGCAACGACGAATATATATATATATATATATATATATATATATATATATATATATATATATATATTTATATATATATATATATATATATATATATACATATATATATATATATATATATATATATATATATATATATATATATATATATATATATATATATATATATATATATATATATATATATATATATATATATATATATATATATATATATATATATATATATATAGGCGAGTGTCAGTAAATAAACTAAGTCTAGAATCATATGAATAAAGTGCTCGATACAAAAGTAGAGCGAATATAAGCAAGAAACTTGAATCACTTCGTTTAAAACATTTATTCACGACAAATTTGTTTCGTATGACAAGCTGAGCTTGCCACACTCATCAGGTGAATGATTATATCGCGTATTTACATGGTGTTATGAAAAACCTAAAGGTAACTTGATCTGGGATGGTCGGCGTCACAGGAAATCTTAAAAGAGAATTACTGGCTACAGAGCAGAAATTTTTTCCTGTGTCTACATGTTGATATAAGTTCGTTTCTTAAGTTCAGTGAGCTAAGCTTAGGGTGATAAATTATTACATACTTCTCGTGTAGACATAAATTGCAGCGCTTTGTTTTGTTTGAGTAGGCCTTACATTTCCTTAAGATTTTCCAACGGATAGAGTATTCAACGCTAGATTGTTTCAACTGCTAAATACATTTACTCAGTTCCGTTGAATGTTTGTGTTTTTCGCGGTTTCGATATAAACGCGGTTTCGATTACAACCTCAAGTACAACCCCCAGCCACCTAAACCGAAACGCCATAGAAATAGGAACGTGATCTGGTTCAATCCACCTTACAGTGTCAATGGCGCCACAAACATTGGCCACAAATTCCTGCAAGCTGTCGACGAATGCTTATACAAGATTTTCAACAGAAATACACTGAAGCTAAGCTACAGTTGCATGCCTAACGTACGTCAAATTATCACAGCACACAATAAAACTATCCTTGACAAGCAGACCAAAGCCTCTAAGAATCCAACCAAAGAGTGCAATTGCCGCTACAAAGAGTCTTGCCTCCTCCAGGGTAAATGCCAAACAGAAAGTGTCGTGTACCAGGCCACAGTAACAAGAAAAGACAATCAACAGAAAGAAACCTACGTTGGACACATTAATCAGCAACTGGCCTCCCTTGCCGAGGAGGAGTTCACCGAGTTGACGACGATGCAAGACAAAGAAGCAACGAAAATGCGACTAAAAGGTTTTTTAAGAATTTCTTGAACGCACCTCGGTTCATGAATGCAAATTGGAGTTTAAACCGACGAATTACGCAATGTTTTGAGTAGTGTATGACATCAAAACGTATCGGTGTAAAACAGCTGGAATTTTAGAGCCATACATGATCGCGTGGACAATACGATGCCGTTTCTGCGTGTTCGAAGGTGAGGAGGGAGAATGCATTCACGAATAGAAAACACCGTACGTGGTGGGAGATAATTGTTTTGAGAAATTTTTACACGCGATTTTAGACCAGAACGTGTTTCCAGACGGAAGTTCGACCCTAATCTACGTGCACAATGGTGGTAAATTTGATCACTTGTTTCTTACGCGTGCGTTGTACGATTACCTTGGGCCGAACGCGTATTTGAAGCACCTCACCGACGGTCCAAATTCGTACATAAATATTGAATTCGAACGCGCGAAAAAAAGTTTTCTTTGCGGTGCACGTATAAATTTTTCCAAAGTTCGCTGCAGTCTTTAGCGAAGACGTGTAATTTAGAAAATAAAGGCTTTTTCCAATGGAATATATTCCGGATCGTCAAAACAAGTTTTTTGACGTGAACGAAATGCCGTCCGTCGAAGATTTTGCTGCACACAACCATTCGGTTGGAGAAGACCGTGTTTTTCAAGAATGGTACGAAACAACGACCGGGTACGGGTTGGTTCGCGATCGCTTGATACAGTATTGTTGTAAGGATGTTACTATTTTAGCATCGATTATGAAAGTCTTTTCAAATTATATCTACGAAAAAATTGCTCCTATTGAAGTACTATTCGCGGAAAGCATTTGCACGCTGGCAAAATGTTCGATGTACATGTGGTTGCATTTCAACTACGAGCACGACGAGGACGGTGAAAAAGAAATTGAATTATACGCCCATTATCGATTCAATTATTTGTGGACAAGCGATTTGGCAAAAATTTTCGTGAGTTCGTTGCAAGCAAATAATCAATTGTTGTTTTACGACCCATGCATGGGTGTTTTTTTGTTCGACGGCAAACGATTCGCGCGGATACATTATTGCCTTGCAAATCGGGAATTTCACGAGGGGGGTGGTTAGGGTCCCAACCTAGATCTTCACGCATGATACGATACCAAGGAGGAAACTCTGGTCCAGTATTAGCATGACGGGTAGGAGGAGGGGAGGAAAAGCGACGACGACGGGGTGGAGAGGGAGATCGGTGACGAGAGACGACCAACACGAACATCATTACCATCTACTTCATAATACAATTCGGTATCAGCGAAATGATCACTGCGTCCCCAACTCTTAGGAAATTCGTCGGTGTTGACTTGGTAGAAGGAATCGTGATTATGACGCCATCTCTTTTTGTAAGAATTACCTTCTGCTGAATTAGGAGAAAATTCGTAAAGGCGACTGCAGGTATTGAAAGCACCATTTGGCATTCGGCACAGTACGCATGCCAAACATGTTGTCACCACACCATCCGGCCATAGAGTCACCAAGATTAAGGGAAGGTAACCCATAGAATTAAGAACAACTTCTATAGTAACACAGGTTTCCATCATTCATGTCCAAGTAACATTAGAACTCGACTCAGGGGTTTCTTTACCACGGACGAGGATACGGGGAGGAAGGCGTTTATTTTTGGAAGCATGTCCATCATATTATAATTTTTTTCAATGGCGTCCTATTTTATTATGACTGCAACTATATAGAACTGTCTTGCATGGGAGTGAAAAAGGTCTGACCTACGTAAAGCAGTATTTAAATGTCCAAAGTCCATGAAATCTGTTCAAAGCCAAAATACTGGCCATATTTACGACAGTTTTAAAAAATGATTTATTGCCGAGTGTAAGTCAGGTATCTTCTTCCTCCTTCCATAGGCAGTGATAAAACTTGACCAAAAATAAATGATTTATTGATGATTGATTTATTATGATTTATGGCTTGATGATTTATTAAGTACAACTGGTGATGGAATAGAGATTAGAATTTGATCAAAACAATACCATACTCTTTGTATGTTACTGGTTGTTCTGGTAGATGTTATCATGTTTTAACTTTTTCTCGGGAGTCTATATTCCACTGAACACATGTGATCATTGTCTATCGTATACACAACGATATTTCTCAGGTATCCGTAGTATGCGCATTCTTTGGGTCCATCTATAACTGGGGCAAAATTGCACTCGTCTCCGTTTTCTTGAAAGCGACCAACGACGCCGACTGGAATACCATTTTTGGTGTAATTTGTAGGCTCAGCGGCGCCGGAGGTATTGATAAACCATGGTTGAGCGCTGTTGTAATTTAATTTATTAGAATACGACGCAAAGGAGGGGCTACCACCCCATGTAATGTTAGTGTCAAGTAAACGGGTGCCGTATCCTTGAGCGACGCATTGGACATTTTCGAGAGCCATTCTGTTGGCGTTGGCCCATGCGGCGTCGAGGTTGGTAGCCCAAGGAATTCCGACATGAAACCATTCATCCGGCGCAGTATTTGTCTAAGTAGCATTAAGTTTATCACTTTGTTTTATCACACTGAAATTTGGGTGGTTAAACAAATCAAGGGCCATCTGATCATGAGTAGGTTGATAAGTATCATCAGTAGTGGTATACCAAGCGTTTTGGGTGAAAGGTTCTCCATATATTTTCCATTTCTTCAATTTATTACTTCCTGACAAATCATTACGTCCGATTGAATACGCCGACGACTCTACGTTGTAGCCAGGAAACAGACGTTGATGGTCGACGACGTAGTAGAAGTAGGAATTAGGGATCATGGTTATTTGCTCAAGATTTTGAGTCGTCGTCATAACGTAGGGGGAGAAGGCATGGCATTTGACTCCGGCGTTGACAACACGAACACGACGGGCATCTTGCATAATAGCTTCCCACTAAGGAGGCATAATAGACATGGGTAGAGCAGAATCTAAGGGAATGAATTACATAAAAGATACGTATTATTATGTCAAAAAAGTGATTGATCCTAGGGGAGGAGCTATGGGCTATATAAGACGACGACGACGCGGTCATTCAGTTGCAGAGATGGCGCGTATGACGAACAAGCGTAAGTGGAATTCGTTCAAGACTATTTGAACGATAGTGAAGACGAATTTATTGAAGTTGTATTAAGCAAGAAAGATAAGCAAGATCCTGATTTTGAAGAAATTACGGCGGAGGAGACGTTAACTGCTAAAGAAGTAGAAGCGATATGTAAAGCAGCAGACCAGGAGGAAAGAAAGTGGGAGAATATGGCAAGCGCAACGTAACATCGAAGAGTATGACTTCGAGGACGGGCAGAGAATAGACGACGACGTCGACGTAATACCAAATACTCCTGAGATACGAACTGTTGAAACTGAAACAATCTCGAAAGTTACTGTTGAAGACGACGGCGTCGTAGGAGTACAACGTAAGCTCAGATATTATCAGACTAACGAACATGCTCAAGTAACTAAAATAGTTATTTCTTATGTCTTTGATTCCAAATTTATCGAACCAGTGCTCGAATTATTAGGGCAAGTTCGGAAAAGAAAGCATGCATCAGTTGTGTGGTACGCGTTGGCGTCGCACCTGAATAGTCCATGTTCTGGACTTTTCCAACTGCCTACTGACTATTTTCACTTGGTAGTTTGGTTTAAGGATGTAAGTAAACCTCATGATCTTGCATTTCATAAACGATTCTACCAATGGAAACATGGTAGTGACTGGAAGTCACAACGTGTCCCTAGTGAACGAGGAATTTTACAGTATATACAGTGTGAGCCTCGTGAGCCTGTGGAGTTGTATGCTTCTAAAGATCACGCTTAGTTTATTCAGCACTGTTACGATACTCGTGGGGAGCAACAGACTAAGATTAATGCTAGAGACGAGAAAAAGTCGAAGGCGTCGGCGCAAGCGAAAATCAACTATGTAGAGGAAAACGACTGGTGGGCAGCAAACGGGATGAGACCTCAAGCAATCATTGACTCATCAAGGACGTAAACGGGTTTCTACTATCAATGGTCGAGAATCATCCAGAGTATACGATGGGCAGCTTCGAGTTCCACAGAGATTTCAACCGTTTGGAAAAAGTTATTAATATGAGTGTACGACGTTATTGGTTACCGAAGCCGTTGTTTGACCATATGGAAAGACGTCGCAAGCAGTTTGAAAAGCGTGAAAGTGAGGAGATGATATTCAGCGTTGAGGAAAGTATCAAGGCGGCGCAGGATAAAATCGTGAAGAACGGGTATAATTTTGCTAAGTTTGTTAATGATGTTTTTGATGTATTGTTTAAAGAGGGGTTACAGTCCGTTCTGCGCATCGGTTCTGCTCATAACAAAGGTGGGCCACCAAATATAAACATTGTCCAAATTTCACATTTTTCGAACACTTTTTGAATTGAAACTCTGGTTTACATTCATGTATAAGCATAGCAAACCAGAAAAGTGTCAGATATTCATTTAGTAAGTCATATTTTACGAATATAGAATTTCAAAATGAAAACAAAGCAGCGTTTGTTTACATTACGGACTGTAACCCCTCTTTAAGCGTAAGAATAAGATTAATACGCTTTACTTGCAAGGGCCAAGCAATAGTTGTAAGAGTACAATAGGATGGAGTATTATTCATTTAACTCCAAATTTCAGTCAGGGCATGGCAAGTCATGAGTTTATGTACCATAATTGTGCAAATAGCTCTATTGTTTTTTTTGAAGAGTTGAAAATAACTCCAGATGTTGTAAACGAGTTGAAAAGAGTCCTTGAAGGCTCTGAGACTTGTACTAACCGCAAGTTTTGAGATGGGCACTATTTGCCTAGAACTCCAGTTGTAGCTTTGAGTAATTATGATCCATGGCAATTTTGTACCGGCGAAAAAGAGACACTGTTGAACAGAATGAATCACTATGCATTTAAAGTACATGACACTAATAAGAAATATAGCTTACTTTGGTAAAATGACTAATCCAAATCATAAATTGCATTATCTTCTCCCAGAGAAACATAATAACAGTCTCAGAAATACTGCTAATTTTACACAGTTTCAATTTTTTTCTAACCGTTTTAAAAATAGTTTTATACCAAGTAGTGTGCAAACTTTTAATAGCTCTTAATCTTTAGCAAGAATTTGTATTAGTAATATATGTATTTGTACTTTTAGCTAACGATAACTGAGCAATTCAGCTGCTCTGTAGCTGCAATTCAGTTTCTATTCCTAAATCATTTAATCGATCATTAAATCAATCATTAAATCATAACAAACCATAAAATCCACTAATGTGGAAGGTACTATATAATAAGTACAATAAAAGTAATGATGTAAAAAGTAAAAATGTTTTCTTCTAAATAATATATTGTTTATTCGTCAAAGTGTACGTGTCTTGGTGATGGTGGTGGGGAGGGTTCTGGACTAGGGTAGGGTTCGGTACCTACGCCCATGCGTGCACAAGCATCATTATACCATTGTGGAGTAGGTGGTGTTTGTGGACGTTCGGGCGAACTTTTAGCAGCGGGATATCCTGACCCATGAAAACGGCGTTCTCAAATACCAACGGCGACTGCACCAGCCAGCCATAGCGTTACCCATGTTAAGAGGCAGGTATCCAAGGGAGTTAGGAATAATTTTAAGAGTTACCTGTCATCATGGCAGTCCATGTAACATTTGATGACGACTCCGGCGTCTCTTTACCACAGACTAAGATACGGGGAGGTGGACGTTTGGTTTTGGGAAGCATGTCCATCATAGACTTAGACCACATCATGTTAGCAAAATGAAAAAGTGACTCTTTACCAGCATCAGGAATTTTCATATTACTAAGTACTCCGCATGGAATACCTTGTTGAGTGTAGGAAGTTACACCTGTGTCACCACGGTAGTTGACGAAATAGGGTGCATTGGCATCCCACTCGGTAGAAGAAGAATAAGGGGCAAAAGTGGGGTTACCTCCCCAAGTAAGGTTAGGATCAAAAAGACGGGTGCCATATCCTTGACATACTCCTAATTGACGGCAGCAGAGTAAGAACAAATTGCGTACGAAGAAATGCACTTGTCGCTGTGCGGGCAGCGAATACCAGACGACGACGACGACGCATGGCAAGACAAGCAGAACGTACTGTAAGCGTCGTAGAACATACGCCAGTAAAGTCGAAAGGCGACGGCGTAAGCACTAAGACTATAAACATTGAGACAACGTACGACGACGGAAAGGAAGGAATAGTGCGAAAGTTTTAAGTTTCACGAGACGGCGCATGATGATAAAGGTATTAAAGTTGCTATTTCTTATGTGTTTGATGCGAAGTTTATTAACGATGTACATGAACTACTAGAGAGTGTTCGAAAAAGAAAGCATGCTTCAGTATGTTGGTACGCTTTGGCGTCGCATCTGAACAGTCCATGTAAAGTACTAAAATCCACAGTGAGTGGGCTATGCTGCAATATGTGCAAGTAGAGCCTCGCGAACTAGTAGAGTTGTACAGTTCCAACGATCACGCTAAGTTTGTGCAACACTGTTATGAGACGAGAACCGAGATGGCAACAAACATAGAAGCGCGTGACAAGAAAACGGCGTCGGCGCAAGTGCCTAAGATAAAGTACGTTGAAGAGAACGATTGGTGGGCAAAGAACGAAATGCGACCACAAGCGATAATCGATGTGATGATGCGAGAAGGAATCAAAGATGTTAACAACTTCCTACTATGGATTTCAGAGTACGAGCCTGATGCGACGATGAACAGTTTCGTATTCCACCGTGACCAGAAGCGACTAGAGCAACAAATCAACATGTGTGTGTGTCACTATTGGTATCTGAAGCCATTCATGCAGCACATGGAAGGTCGTCGTCGCCAGTATGAAGCAAAAGAGAAGTAGGGTATGATCCTACTGTTAAAATTAGTAAGCAGGGTATGATCATACCAGAAGCAGGGTAGGGTATGATCCTACAGTTAAAATTAAGCATATTAAAAGAGTAGAATGTACCAAAGTGCTTGGAGTTCAAATAGATGAGCATTTAAGTTGGAACCAACATATTGAGTATATTGCAAATAAAATATCGTCAGGTATTGGAGCCATAAGGAAATTAAGAACATTTATCGACACAAGCACTTTGGTTTTGGTATACAATGCTTTAATCTAACCTTATTTTGATTATTGTTTCGAGGTTTGGGATACACTTGGAAAAGATCTCAGTGAAATGCTACAAAAATTGCAGAATAGAGCGACAAGACTGATCATGAATTTAAAAAATGAACTTGGTCATTCAGTCCTAGTTCGTAACTCTCTTGGTCGGGAACTATTAGAAAAACGCAGAGTTGAAATGAAAGCTAGAATTATGTATAAAACTGTCAATAAGCTAGCATCTAGTAGGCTGTGTGATCTGTTTTAAAACGTCAACAAAATTAATGATTATATTTTAAGAGAGTTTTCTACGAGAGTTTATATCCCAATGCCAAAAACAGAATTCCTGAAACAAAGTTTCGGTTATGATGGAGCTAAAATTTGGAACCAGTTACATGATGTAATAAAAAATTCGACATCGTTGCCCTCGTTTTGCCGTAAGCTTTTTTCCTCGACCTTTGATCTCTCTTATTTTTAATGTGTATTATATTAATTATTTATTTCATTTGTAATATTTTAGTAAGTAGTATAGTTTAATAGTAGTTATCACACCTCTTCTGTAAATATGCTTTTGCTGAAAAGAATTAATGTGTTTAAATAAAGTCGATCATCATCATCAAAAGACAGCATCGCCGCATGTAAGGACATTATTACTCGTAATGGTTATAGTTTTACAAAGTTTGTCAATGATGTGTTTGATGTTCTGTATAAGATAAAGGACAAAATTAACACTTTATATTTTCAAGGAGAGAGTAATAGCTGTAAGAGCACCATTGCATGGTCTATTATTCATATCACACCTAATTATAGTCAGGGCATAGCATCACAAGATTTTATGTACCACAATTGTGCCAACTCCAGCATTATATTTTTCGAGGAGTTGAAAATTACACCCGATGTTGTAGATGAAATGAAAAGGGTGTTAGAGGGAAGCGAAACTTGCACTAATCGCAAGTTTGGGGATGGGTTTTACTTACCACGTACGCCTGTAGTTGGGCTAAGTAATTATGATCCATGGCAACTTGTGCCTCAAGATCAAGAAAAGGACACATTGTTGAATCGCATGTGCCATTACAAATTTAAAGTATTCAAGGAACATAAGAAATACAACGTAGCATTTAATCCTTTAATGTGGCAAGAGCTAGAAGCTATGTACAAGCCAACTAATGTACCACCTAAAAATCTATTTTTCTAAATAATGTATTGTTTAATTTTCAAAGCGTACACGTCTATTTAAATCGTCTCCAAATTGAGGATCGTGACCATCTACATTCTCTTCTCCATAAATTTCACAAAGGCGACGATACTCAACATATTCTGCGTCGTCTCGGAGCTCAGGGAGTAGATGGTCAAGATTGGGACGGGGGGATGGTTCATATAAGCATGCTCTTCTCTGATACCAGCGGGAAATCAAAAGAAACGGTTATAACTTTACTAAGTTTATTAATGATATGTTTACAGTGCTGTGTAAGAATAAGAATAAGATAATCTTGATTAAGGCACTGGACTGCCGTTCGCAAACTATTTACACGGGTAATTTTGAAGAAGCATTGGTCGTTTGTAATCGTTTTTTCGAAGAGCTTGCGTACACGGCAACGAACGATATTTTGAATAAACGCAAACGGTGATCAACCGCCGTCCCGACATCAACGCAATGACAAAACTGTTGAACGATTTGTATCAATCAAGACGCACTAAATATTTTATCACCAATCAAACGCGGTTGGATACAAAAACGATTTGGGTGACGAAGCACTTGGACGACGCGCCCGTAAAAGACTTTGTAGTTTAATCAATTTCTTTTCTTTGTCTGTATTAACGAAGGTTGGCGTCCAGAATGCACTTCTGCAAAACAATTGCCGCTTGATCATCTATTCAAAACCCATCTTTTGCCACCAGACCAACGAGCGCTCTTCATTGTCGACGTCAACACGCTGCGTTTAACCGACGAACTACGTCCGCGTTCATCAAACACTGTTACGAAAATACAACTCGTGGATAGCAGGTTTTGATGGAAAATCCAGACGTAAACAAAGATCACGACGACGGTGCAGTGAAACAAAGAGAGCTGTTGAATATCCTCAAGAACTATACAATTCCCGCAGTGTACAAAGTTTGGCTAGAGGTCCAATCTGCAAATCAGCAAGAAATAGAGAATGAACCCATTGTGATTGCGTCTGATATGCGTGTGGTCACACCGGTCTATTCGGATCAGGAAGCACATTAGATATGAAAAGAAGTATAATATTGGACACACAAGTAATAAGGTAAACACGATCTTCTTACTGTTTATTTCGTAGTTTATTCGCTACGCTACTTCACGTCTGGTGAATAGCGGAGTAAACCGTTTATTGCAACTTCCCATGAACGCATTTTCCCATGTTTCGTTGTTTCAGAATAAGCTGATGCATAAAAGTTTTATTTAGTGCATATTTAAAACATTTTATAGTCAAACGAGGTAAAAAACTCAAACGCTATGGAGCTAGAATCCCTCAAAAGGCAGATGAAGTACTTGAATGACAAAAACTTTGAGGTGGCCAAGCTGGTGACAGATCGTCATACTCAGGTCTGCATACATGGCACATCAGAAACCAGAAATGGAGCATTCCTATGATGTCTGACACGTGGCAAGAGGTATTAGAACACAATTATCTTGGTTCAATCTAACAATACCAAAAACATTATGCGAATGACCTACAGTAGGTAACCCAAGTTGCATTTTTTAGTTTGTATGCTTAGTTTCTATTTGAAATAATTTTAACAACTCGGTCTACTCAAATATTGCATTTCTCTGTATTATGGTAAAAGGTACTCGATGAGAGTTTGCAAGAGAAGACCAACATGCTGGTTATTCAGAAAGTGCTGGTCCTGGTTTATGCACGATGGTTGCTTATATAGTCCAAGGTTAGTCTTTCCATATTGGTATATTTTAAAGAATGTTTTTAAAAGGACCAGACATTTATTTTTTAGGAACAGAGGGACTAGTCGCTAACCCAGCTGACGCTGCTGTTGGCATTAGTGAGAGAGGGAATCTGAACGATATGCTGCGAGAAGGGGTGACTATCAACGAGTGCAGGTTTGGTCCTGTCGATTATAGCGTGGAGCGACCATTTGCAACCGATAACGACCAGAGTCGAAATCAAAAGGGAAAAAGGGTGAACGCCTTTAGAAAATTGGAAAAAAAATTGGGCATTCACGACTCCTTGAAAAGTGAAAAAGAAATCTTGGATAGGAATATCATCGTTCACCCTGTTGGTGTTAGCCAGATGTACTACGGCATGGATGACGATCGGGCTGTTTACAAACCAAGTGAGCTGTCAAACATGGATTGGCATTGTACACGTGAAAATTACCACAAAGGGTGTGCTGCATACATCATCGTTTTGAAACAAGGTGAATTCATTATGTGAAAGAGTGCGACCTACTCTACTAGTAGCATTTGTAAATTTGTTAACAAGCAAGTGTGCAAGCGGACTTAAAGTGTTTGAATTATAAAATACTATTTACTCAATTATATTTTTGTAGATTAGATATATTGTAGATATATTAGCTAATTATAGCGTCATTGACGAAGTAGAGCGCCAGAATAGATAACAGTGTAAAAATAGATTATATTTATTCTTGGTTCCTTCAAGGACTATACTCCTTTTTTTCTGCTTCATCGCATAGTTGGAAAGTTCTGATGGAACAACTTTCAAGCGAAGGTCTTCCAACAGTCAAACGCATGTCAGGCTATATTTGGCTAATATTTTTAACACATCAAGATTTGAATATCTAAGACTAAGCTCGATATTCTGAGTCGCCATGTTAGGATGGATAAACTGAAGTTAACACCATGTTAATAAGATGATGACAAATTATATATCATTTATATTTACCACATGAAATTCTTCATACTTTTGCTTCGTTACATACCAAAAAGAAGGTGTGCTTTCTAACACACCTAGATATGTGTTTCTCAAACTTGTGCATGGTGTGTTCCAAAACACACCATGGTGTGTTTTCATCAAAAAGGTGTGTTTCCTAACACAGCTTGTATTTTTCAAAGGTGTGTAATAAAGGGTGTGTAAAAATAGGGTGTGTTTTTGTACACATCTTGGCTCGTTTTCTTACACATATTGATGTGCGTCGACACATAAGATCACGCAGTTCTCTGTGCTATCTACCGCAACAATTTGCATCGTCCCCCCCCTCTCCGGTAATCGTCACGTCTGCCGCCCCAAGGGCGTAGCACTTGCTTAGCAACGCGCGCATAAAGGTCATACAAGATCAATGTAGGAATAAATATCGCACAGCAACACGCGTATATGCAATAATATAACAAATTCCTCACGCTGATTACTCTGTGCACGAAACAATACACCAGGAATAAAGCAAGGCTTTGTCGCGTTGGTAGCAAAATACCGTAAATGGCAGAAACAAATAGCGAAGCAGAGCGTAGAATGGAGAGAAACAATCAATATAAACGCGACCAGGAAGATAAATTGGAACGGCTTATAGAAAGGCTGAGACGGGTGCTCAAACTAGACGCAGACGCCAACAAATACAGCGTCCTGACGGCGGCTGCCACAGCTCTAGAGGCTCACGCGATGTACGACGCGCTATACCACAGCAAGCAAGCAAGCAAACAACAACAAATACATCACCATTTCAAACCCCCCCCCACCAAAACGCAAGTCCCCGAACAAGGAAAATACAAGCCCAAGAAAGGAAATTGTAGCGGTTTCGTTTGTCGCTCCCCAGAAGGACGTAACAACACCCCCCGAACAAATTTGCCAAGCAGTTTGTGCGTTGCTTGACCACTGCCTAAATAATTGTTTGAAGGTTACTGCCCTTCCCGAGTACACCCTGATTTTGCACGAAAACCCACCAGTCAAACAGGCAATAAACGACGAGATTTACGAGCCGTACGCGGAGGGGTTCAAACTGCTCGTACGCGCTGTGATGAGTTATTTGGAAAAGGACAAATATTGTTATGCCAAGTACCTGGCTGTAAGATTTGCTTGAAGCGAAGCCGAATATGCGGGCGGTTCTATTCCTTCTGGTGTGGCATACGAGCTGGCTGTTAGAGGGGACGAAGAAGTTGACGCATTGTACATGGAGGATAGTTTTTCTCGGATATATTAATAGACAAAACATTTAAAGACAAAATATTTTACAAAGTATAAAATAAAGTATAAAAGTATAAAACAATACGGCTGATAGCCGCGTAAAAGTATAAAAGTATAAAGTTACAATATAAAGTTACAAAATAAAGTTCATTTCGAAAATAGCGGTTTCCTAAATTTGATTTTAATCTTAGGTCGCTTTACTCGCTCTGGCGTTGTACTGATGGGTTGTCTACAATTAATATGGCCCTCGTGGGTGCCGTAATCGTCGAAAATTTGAGCCGGGCCTACCATTTTCTTGGCAAATTTCCACACAATATAATCAAATTCTACTTTGCCAAAGATGCAGTGCTGCACAATGGTTGCTTATACAGTCCAAGGCTAGTCTTTCCATATTGGTATTTTAAACCACACATTTAGACCACACATTTATTTTTTAGGAACAGAGGGACTAGCCGCTAACCCAGTTGACGCTGCTGTTGGCATAAGTGAAAAAAGGAATCTGAACGATATGCTGCGAGAAGGGGTGACTATCAACGAGTGCAGGTTTGGTCCTGTCGATTATAGCATGGAGTGACCATTTGCAACCGACAACGACCGGAGTCGAAATCAAAAGAAAAAAAGGGTGAACGCCTTTAGAAAATTGGAAAAAAATTTGAGCATTCACGACTCCTTGAAAAGTGAAAAAGAAATCTTCGATGGCAATATCATCGTTCACCCTGTTGGTGTACAACTAGATGTACAACCACATGGATGACGATCGGGTTGTTTACAAACCAAGCGAGCTGTCAAACCTTGATTGGCGTTGTACACGTGAAAATTACACAAAGGGTGTGCTGCATACATCGTCGTTTCGAGACAAGGCGAATTCATTATGCGAAATAGTGCGACCTACTCCACTAGTAGCATTTGTAAATTTGTTAACAAGCAAGTGTGCAAGCGGACTTAATAATTTTGAATTATAAAATACTAATTATTCAATTATATATGTAGGTTCGAAAGCTACATTACGCAGCCATAGTTGGAAAGATTTTCTGTATAATAATGATTGCGCTATTTGACTTTAGATCAGGGTATTTGAAGATTTCACGCGATTATTATTAATATTCATGCCATTTCATGCCTTTACAAACTTAAGCAAGATGCTAGCGCGAATAACGTTAAGGATGACCTGCTATTTTAAACACTGAACCTTAAAACACCAGCGAATTTTTTCTCACGCGGCTGATACGTTTGAGATTCCAACTAATTCGGAATGTGTTATTCCTGCAACTTTTTGTGAAAATAATTTAGCAGAAACAACCAGTATAATTGAACCTAACGTAATTGAACCGAACACATCTTGTAATTCCTTACAGGAATATTTCTGCATGTCGCTCTGTTTACATGTACATGATTTTTTTGCATTTCCCATGTTTAGGACTACTGGAGAAGGCAATTGCTTGTACAATGCTTGTTCCATTGCACTGTGTGGCAATGAATCCCTTGCATCTTACCTCCGTTGTCTTACAAGTATTGAGCTTTTCATAAATTCCACATTTTATGCTAGACACCCCATTATTGTCCAGCAGCACAACAAAACCGCATGTAGTTCCATAGCAAATACTTTTGCAAAGTGTTTGTCTGATATTGCTCAGAATTCAGTAAGAAAGGAAGATCCTTGCAAACGAATCATCACTGAAGCATACAGCAACGCAATGAACCGTCAATGGAGTTCCTTTGTACGTTTGTCTTCTCGATTTCTCAAGTGTGGCTAAACATCCAATCGAGTCCTACTTTCCCATTACACCTAATGAAAGCACCTCGAAAGAGAAAATTGAATCACTGTCCACATTGTTTAACTGCACTATATACCCACGAGAAACAGCAGCATCAATTTCAGAGGAGAAATTCATATATTTCAACATGCATTAATGCCTAATAATTGTCCCAATTATTCGTATTGCCACTAAAAGTCACTACGTAGCTCTCTGTGAACCAAAAGATAGCAGCAACCTGGTAGGTATTCAACACTTTTTTTTGAAGCAAGTCCTTCCAGGTATTAATTTTAGTTCGACACAAGTAAGAAAGAATACGCCGCCTAGCGATCAAACCTCACCATCATTAACTAGTTCTGTAGGAAATTCCTCTGAACCTACAAGCATTTCCTGTAGGTCGCAACAGGTTAAAAAGAAGCAAACCGTTCATATTCCACATTTAGATTCAGACGACGACGTAGTTGATGTTGTGAACGAAGATCCTACTACGTTAAAAGTAAAGAGAATTATGATGATGAAGAACCTGATGAATTGACGGCGGCAAAATTGAAAGCGATTGAAGAAGAGTGTCGATACTCAGAAATGCACCTTAGTCAATGTGGTCAACGTATACCAGACGACGACGATGACGAGGAAGAACAGCCGTCACAAGGATTTAACCGAAGCATGGCTGAACATACTCCTGTTGAAACTCGCGGCGGCGTAGTGAACACGAAGACAATAAATATAAAGACGACGTAGGATGATAGAAAGGAGGGAATAGTTCGTAAATTTAAATTTCACGAAACGAACCGTAACGATTAGGCTACTAAGATAGCAATCTCTTATGTGTTTGATGCTACGTTTTTGGAAGCAGTGACTGAACTATACAGTGTACTCGAAAAGGAAAGCATGCTTCCGTATGTTGGTACGCTTTGGCGTCGCATTGGAACAGTCCATGTTCTGGACTTTTTGAGGCACCAACTGACCATTACCATTTAATAGCATGGTTTTTGGATAAGTCTAAACCCTAACGATTTGGCTTTCCATAAGCGATTCTACCAATGGAAACATGGTAGCGACTGGAAGAGTCAGAGAGTTCACAGTGAACGCGGTTTATTGCGATAAATTCAATGTGAGCCGCGTGAACTGGTTGAGCTGTACTCGTCCATGGATCACGCTAAGTTCGTTCAGCACTGTTACAAAACAAGGCATGAAATGCAAGAGAAAATCTTAGATGAGAAAATTCATATATTTCAGTGTGCATTAATGCCTATGAATTGTCCTAATTATTCCTATTTCTTAAGTCACTACGTAGCTCTTTGTGCATGAACCAAAAGATAGCAGCAACCTGGTAGGTATTCAACACTTTTTTTGAAGCAAGTCTTTCCAGGTATTAATGCTAGTTCGACACAAGTAAGAAAGAATACGCTGCCTACCGATCAAACCTCACCATCATTAACTAGTTCTGTAGGAAATTCCTCTGAGCCTACAAGCGCATCCTGTAGGTCGCAACAGGATAAAAAGAAGCAAACCGTTCATAATATTTAACTATTTCCCCCCAAAAAAAAGTTCGTTGAGGAAATTGACGACGAAGAAATCTCGAAAAGAAGTGTTATGTCAAAAAATGTCTAGGCAGCTTATTGGTTAAAATCCGAAATCAACATCCGAAACATCGTGTTTTCCAAATGATAGTGCAAACTTATCGCAGTGCGGGCAGAGATACCAGACGACGACGACAACGACGAAGATGAGCCGTCGCAAGGATTCAATCGAAGCGTAGTCGAAGATACACCAGTGAAAAGAGAAGACGGCGTCGTCGCAGTATCGAGTAAAACAATCAATATCACGACAACATATGACGACGGCGCAGCCAGTATCGTAAGAAAGTTTAAGTTCCACGAGACTAAAGAACTTGATAAGGTAACGAAATGTGCAATTTCTTATGTTTTCGATGCAAAGTTATTAGATTCAATGACTGAGCTATAGAGAGTGTTCGAAAAAGAAAGCAAGCATCCGTATGCCGGTACGGTTTGGCGGCGTCGCATCGGAACAGTCCGTGTTCTGGACTTTTCGAAGCTCCAACTGACCATTACCATCTGATATCCTGGTTTGTGGATAAGGCTATAAGCCGCAAGCATTTCGATTCTACCAGTGGCGTCATAGTAGTGACTGGAAAAGTCAAAGAGTTCATAGCGAACGCGGTTTATTGCAGTATATTCAGTGTGAGCCGCGTGAGTTAATAGAACTGTATTCTTCCATGGATCACGCTAAGTTTGTTTAGCACTGTTTTGATACTCGCAACGAAATGCAGGAGAAAATTGTACAGCGTGACGAGAAGAAGAAGGCGCCGGCGCAGGGCAAAGTTAACATCGTAGAGAAGAACGATTGGTGGTCGAAAACGAATGTAGACCTCAAGCCACTGTAGATGTAATGGTGCGTGAGGATGAGGGCATAAAAGATGCCAACAAATTTCTGTTGTGGTTAGTCGAGAACGAGCCTGATTATACGATGCATGAACTCGCTAATATTTCACAGAGATATGAAACGTCTGGAGCAGCAGATCAATATGTCGGTACGTCGCTTCTGGTTTCCGAAGCCAATTCTACAACATTTAGAAGGACGGCGCAAACAATGCGAGAAGTTTCAAGAACAAGGGATGATCCTAAGTGTACAATATAGCATCGCAGCCTTGAAGGACATACTCAAAAAGAACGGGTATAAGTTTATAGATTTTGTAAATGATGTTTTCAACGTGTTATATAACTAAGAAGAAGAATAAAATTAACACGTTATATTTACAAGGGCCAAGTAATAGTTGTCACTCTACTATTGTATGGAGTATCATTAACATGACTCTAAATTATTCACAAGGTACGGCCAGTCAAGAATTCATGTATCATAACTGTGCCAACAGCAATATTATTTTTTTTGAAGAGCTGAAAATTACTCCTGATGTAGTTAATGGGTTAAAACGTGTATTAGAAGGTAGCGAGACTTGCACAAATCGCAAGTTTAGGGATGAGTTTTATTTGCCGCGTACTCCTGTTGTGGCACTTAGTAATTATGACCCGTGGCAGTTTGTACCTGGAGAGAAACAAACTGTAACAAAGATACTTCATGTTGCGATAATTTGTTGTCGCGTAATGTCTAATTTAATGACGTCATTGTATATTTTTTGGCGCTAAAATAAATGTGTGTATTGTGTTCGTAACATGGCGCCCAACGTGGGGCAGATTTTTCCCGTTTGAAGGCTGTTTTCGTTTGAATTAAGTAATCGTTTGAATTGAAACTATTCGTTAACATGGAGGAAGAAAATATAGAGCGTTTGAAAGCGAAAAGAAGAGGACATCGGGCAGTAACGACGAAATTAATACACGAAGCAAAGGCGATTTTTGAAACCCCTGATGTAAGTACATTAAACCATTCACGTTTGAAGATTATAAACAACTTACTCGCTGAAAAGGAAAAATTGTTACAAGAAATGGATGATCAAGTTTTGTCTGTGTGTAAGGTCGAAGAAATAGAGAAAGAAATCGAAGATTCGGACGTAATACGATCGAGAATTCTAGAAGTCAAAGGTAGGATTGAATGTTTAGACATTTTGAAGTTATCAGCCAGTGTAAATACATCACCCACAACAATTGATGACTTGCCTCAACAACAAGAAGTAATCGCTGAGCAGGGTATGCCATCTCAAGACGAGGAACAACAAGGTCAGACTGAAGGACTCCAAACAAGTGTACCCTCAGGGGGTGGTGTGTCACAAGGTGATGGACTACCCTTAGCAAGTGCTACTATGACCCCAAAGCTACCCAAATTGGTTTTGCAAAAATTTAATGGTGACATCACAAAATTTAGAACATTTTGGGATAGATTTGATAGCTCGGTTAATAAAAACCCTAACATTTCACCTGTAGACAAGTTTAACTATCTACAAGGACTTTTAGAGGGTCCAGCTGCCAGAGTTATTCAGGGATTGCCCTTAACCGAGGCAAATTACAATGTTGCTTTAAAGCCTCTTGAAGAGCGTTTTGGAAACACACAACAAATAATATCGATGCACATGGATGACCTTTTACAACTGCCTACATGTTCGGGGACTAAACCAGCTGAGCTTCGATTGATTCTTGACAAGGTGAGTGTCAACGTTCGTGGTCTCGAATCATTAGGGGTCAAGTCAGAGCAGTATGGGAGTTTCTTGATACCCATCATCATGTCCAAGCTTCCAGCTGATGTTCGACTTCAGATAGCTCGAGTTACAACAAAGGATGTCTGGCAAATTGAAGAAGTGCTGTCTGTATTAAAGAGTGAAGTGCAAGCCAGGGAGATGAGCAACAACATGAAAACAAAGGATACAGCTTCTTCACCAAGGTACAAACCACCTCCCTCTACTGGTGCCTTTTTTGCTGGAAACAACATACGTTGTGTTTATTGTGAAGAAGACCATTTCTCATCATCATGCGAGAAGGTTAAGGATCCCCAAGCCCGTAAGAACAGTTTGAAGAAACAAGGACGGTGTTTTTTATGCTTAAAAAGGGGTCATCGAATGAATCAGTGTGACTCCAACAGACGATGCCGCAAGTGCCCAGGAAGGCATCACCAGTCGATTTGTGAATCCACCTCAAGAAAACCACCATCGAATCAAGTGCAACCACCAGGGCAACAACCAAGTGGACAACTATCAAACAAGCCTGAGCAAGAAGCCACAACAAGACCTGCACTTAATGAAAACCAACCTGGTGTAACCACCACGTCTGTGACCCGAAGTCAAAGAACAGTATTGCTGCAGACTGCAAGGACATATGCATATAACATGGATAATTCCGAACTTGTACCTGTCCGAGTACTCATTGATAGTGGGAGTCAAAGATCATATATTACAAGTGAATTGCAACGAAAGCTTGGTTTGAAACCCATCAAAACAGAATTACTGAATCTGAATACCTTTGGAGATTCCTCCTTTTCGAAGAAGGAGTGTGATCTGGTCAACCTAAGGCTGCAAGGACGAAATGGTCAAGATGTGGAGATATCCGCTTTGAGTTTCAACAGTATATGTTCACCATTGCCAGGAACTATAAACTTAGAGAGCTATCCTTCATTTTGTGAACTAGACCTTGCTGATAACAATACCGACGTGGAAGATTGCAGTGATATTGATGTGTTGATAGGGTCCGACTATTATTGGGAGGTTGTAACAGGAAATGTTGTTCGAGAGATTGGTGGGTTAGCTGCAGTTAGTAGCAAGTTTGGTTGGTTGGTATCAGGTCCTGTACAGAACGCCAGAAATAGGGGCAATCATGTCACCTCTAATTTAATATTACAGCAACCGAGCGTCTCCGTGTCCTGTGAAGAGAGTCCATCCAATTTGACAGAAAGTTTAGCACGTTTTTGGGACAGTGAATCAATTGGCATAGTTGACTCCCCAGAGGGAACGAGACAAGAATTGAATTTTTTAAGAGGTATCACATTTGACAAGCATGAAGGAAAATATCAAGTTGATCTTCCCTGGAGGGATAAGCAGTTTCTGCAGAATTCCAACTTTGAACTATGCGTATCTCGATTGCACCACTTGAATTCTCGCCTAAGCAAGGACGGTCGATTGAATGAGTACGATGACATCATTAAGGAACAGGAAAGAGCTGGAATCATTGAACGAGTACCTGTCGAAGCGGAGAATAACAAGGATGCTTACTTCTTGCCACACCATGGAGTGGTGAGATCTGACAAGGCTACCACAAAACTACGTATTGTATTTGATGGATCATCTAAAGATTCGGCCAGCGAACATTCCATTAATGATTGCCTTGAAAAAGGCCCCAATTTAACCCCTCATATTTTCGATGTTTTGATTAAATTCCGAAGTCATCCAGTCGCATTAACTGCTGATGTGGAAAAGGCCTTCCATCAAATATCCATCAACGAAACAGACCGCGACAAACTGAGATTTCTCTGGTGGGATAAAATCGAAGGAGAAGAGCCCAGAATCGTACAGTACCGTTTCCGTCGACTAGTGTTTGGATTAACGTCCAGTCCTGCCATACTTAATGGAGTGATTCAACACCATTTATCGTCGTATTCGTCTGCAGAACCAAAGTTCTCCAAGTGTCTAGCTGATTCCTTGTATGTCGACGACTTTCCCGGAGGAGCTCCAACCGATGAAGAAGCGTTTAACCTTTTCGAGTCGTCTAAGCGTATTATGAGTGAAGGCGGCTTTAATCTGCGCAAATGGCATACAAACTCAAGAGTTTTAAAACAGCGAATCGACAGGACCGAAACCATTTCCACCAGTAATCAACCGAATATCAGTAACGAGACCTTAGAGCAGACTTCCTCGGTAGATGAGTTGAGCGTCCAGTCACCAGTGATTATACCAAACGGAGAGGAAGAGTCACAAGTGAAAATTCTGGGACTTGACTGGAATACGGATGATGACTGTTTCAGCTTTGATGTTATACAACTTATCGAATATTTGAAGTCACTGCCTCCTACTAAAAGATCAATATTAAAGATATCGGCGAAAATATTTGATCCAATCGGACTGATAAGCCCAATAACAGTGAATTTTAAGATGTGGTTCCAAGAACTATGTTCTAATAAGGTCGATTGGGATGTGATTCTGATTCTTAGCGGGTCATGGTTGAAAAAATGGAATTTTCTGCAAAACGAAGTAAGAGCGTTGTCTGAGTTACGAGTTCCAAGGTGCTATTTCGTCACAGAGTTAGGAAAACCTGTCAGTCACGAGATCCACGGCTTCAGTGACTCATCAGAGAAGGCAATGGCAGCTGTGGCGTATTTAGTATCCAAGTATGCGAACGGGAGAGTGAATGCGCGTCTCATTGCGTCCAAAACCAGAGTGGCACCGATGAAAAAACAGTCAATCCCTAGACTAGAGCTCTTAGGAGCTTACCTGTTGGCGAAGCTAGTTTTTTCTGTTCGTTCCGTATTCGAGAGGCTTGCGTTTAACTTCGACACGTATTATTGGGTAGATTCATTTACTACCCTTTGTTGGATAAGGAACAATAAACCATGGCGTCAGTATGTACAACATCGAGTGAACGAGATCCGGCGTCTATCAGATAAAGAGAAATGGAGATTTTGCCCAGGCGAGTTGAACCCGGCGGACACTCCATCGAGAGGCTGTGCCGTGAAGGAACTAGTTAACAACAAATCTTGGTGGAATGGTCCAACGTTTTTGACTGAAGGTCCAAGTACATGGCCGAAACAACTAACGACATGTACGAATGAACTGGCGGAAGGCGAACTACTGAAACATCCACCTGCGGTTACCAGTTCCCTGCCGTGTGTTTCCGAGATATCATCCGTTCATTTAGAAAATATTATCGACATCGAAAGATATGGAACCAAGCTTAAGCTTCTCAGAGTGACAGCAATGGTACTTCGATTCATAAAAATGTTGAAGAGAAGGTCCAACGTTCATGTAGTGGCTTTAACCGGGGAAGAATTGCACTCAGCAGAAGTCAAGTGGATCAGATCTGTGCAGACAAATTCGTTCATCAATGAACAACAAACATTAATGAAAAACAATAAGGCTTGTTTACACCAGTTCGAACTGCAACTGAACAGCGACAAATTGATTTGTTGCAAGAGACGACTAGGTAACGCTGATGTTCCTGAACTTAGCAAGAACCCCATTTTACTTCCGGCTCGGCACCGGTTTACGGAATTGTTAATTCGTGAACGACATGAAAGTATCCATCATCAAGGCGTTCGTGATACCCTGAGTTTGATTCGAGAACAGTACTGGATTTTAAAGGGAAGAGAAACTGTCAAGCGAATTATTCGAAGGTGTGTCGTATGCAAGAGATTTGAGGGAAAACCGTTTCCAACGCCACCTGTACCAGACCTGCCTAGCAATCGTGTCGATGATAGTCCACCGTTTTCCAATACGGGCGTGGACTTTGCTGGTCCATTCCACATCACGGACGAGTCGAGGCAGAATGCCAGTAAATGTTATTGTTGTTTATTTACATGTGCGTCAACACGTGCTCTACATCTGGAACTTACGAGAGACTTAAGCGCGTCATCATTTTTGCAAGCATTCCGACGATTTACGGCACGACGTGGACTGCCGTCGAAGATGCAATCCGATAATGCAAAAACATTCAAGGGATCATCAGTTAGTGTGAAGAAGATTATGCAGTCGACCGAAGTAAAAAATCATCTGGCAAATAAGCAAGTGAATTGGGATTTTATTGTTGAGAAGGCCCCGTGGTGGGGAGGATATTGGGAACGTTTAGTTCGAAGCGTTAAATCATGCTTAAAGAAGGCCGTTGGACGATCTTCACTAAATTTTGAAGAGCTTCGCACATTAATGGTTGAAATCGAGTCCACCTTAAACAATCGGCCCTTAACTTATCTATATGCTGATGACGAAGGTCCATCCTATCCTCTTACCCCAGCAGATCTTATTTATGGACGGCAGATTGCTAATACACCGAACCAGCGGCACTCGAATGTCACCAGTTCGTATCAAACATTGACTCGGAGAGTAAAGTACCACTACAGATTGCTTCAGAACTTCACTCGGCAGTGGCGCAGAGAATACCTTTTGGGATTACGTGAAAATACAAGAGGACAGTCAACCAGTGGAAGGAATACAGAAATTATTCAACAGAACGAGGTAGTCATTATGAGAGACGATTCTACCGCCCGTTGTCATTGGAAACTAGCGAGGATTGTTGAGTTACTTAAAGGCAAGGATGGAAGAGTTCGAGCAGCCAAGATTTGCGTTCTCACGGCCCCTGATCATAGACGGACTACTATACTCCAAAGACCCATCCAACATCTCATACCCTTGGAGGTCCGATGTACAATTAACAAGAAACTCGTTTAGAACATTAGGATTGATTAACGACCTTAATCTTCATAGTAACTGTTTTATTTTCGAACTGTTGTTGAGTTTAGACTTTATCTTCAGATTTAGTGGTTTGTTTTGATCACCTGCGGGATCAACCCCGGGAGTGTAACAAAGATACTTCATGTTGCGATAATTTGTTGTCGCGTAATGTCTAATTTAATGACGTCATTGTATATTTTTTGGCGCTAAAATAAATGTGTGTATTGTGTTCGTAACACAAACATTACTCAATAGAATGAATCATTATAAATTTAGTGTATTTGACTTGTTACATGATGATTATAGCATAGGTTCTATTATACCAATATATTTAGTTTATCATTCCTCATGGCTTACATGCATGAGTAAGCAAATAGTTTTTGCGATTAACGTAATTGCCTCAGCGGACATGACTCGGACGGATATGAGATTGCGTTGGTCAACCGCATTGCTGGAACTCGCTTTAACGTACTATTGACGGTTTGCACATAATGTCATGGCGGCCATGTTGCTGACCAAGAAGACATAGATACAGAAAATACGAAGCCAAGTTAATTTAACGACCAGAAACACACAGAATAAAGAATTGTCAAGGATTGTAGAGTTGTGCTCATTAGCAGATAAAGAGATAAGTAAACCGTTGAACTGTTAGAAGTAAATTCATAAAGACAATAATATAATTAATATAGGTAGTTGGAATTAAGGAAATAGATAGTTTGTTGGAAAGTAATTGGTTTCACAGTTCTTTGTTACGAGTAAATTGAACCTAAAGCGTAGCCAAATCAAAATAGTCAGGACCGGCTCGTAACATTTGTTTAAAAATCGTTTTTGAAAATGTTCACGGAGTTTGTTTTTCAAATACTCTTGATAGGCTTTCTGACGGTTCGTCTCACACGATCTAAATTCTTCGAACGTTGTCTTATCATTTAGATTCCTGCCTTGACAGAGACTTTATGTAGAGATTTTTCGAAAATATAAAGTGAATCGAACTGGAAATTTTAATGATGGACGCGTAGTGTAATGGTTATCACGTGCCTAACACGCGCGAGGTTCTAGGTTCATGTCCTAACGTGGCCAGATCTTTACCCCTATTAGTATAGTGGCCATTACCCCTGATTGTAGCTCAGGAGACTCGGGTTCGATTCCCGAATGGGGGATCGAGCCTTTTTTCTTTTTTGTGCACGTGACGAGACCTAGATTCGCATCCCTGATCTCTCACACTTAGGCGTAGTTCTATGAACAAGACGACAACTCAAATAAACTGTTGTTAGGCGTAAATTACAAAGGTATTCGTTCATTACTGTTCGATTTCTCACGCTTTTACATAGTTTTCTAACCTAGCCTCCCACTTTGTATAAACTATTAGGTTCTACCCAACTTTTTGAACAAACAAACAAATGACGAGCGTATAAGAGCGACACACTAGACAAGTTTTGTTAAAGTTCATTTAGTAGTTAAGATGTTTTTGTCCACGTTCATCTTCTTGGTTCTCGTTGATATCCGCACAGAAACATGTGTTGAATTACGATTCATAAATGTTATGGATTGTTCTGATGCGTCCATGAGCAGTATCAATGGCTTATCTGTAAGGAAATGGGTTAGGGCAGTGGATTTTGGACCAATGACTTTGTGACGCTGAATATAACAAGGCTCTTATGGGTGTACCCCAATGTAAGAGAGGTGAATCTTCATGATAATCCTGGACTCGATTGCGAGAAGATTCGAGAGTCTACATATATGAGGGTGAAAACCGATTGTAAGTTCCAATTACCTACAAGGAGTGTCTCATCCTGCGAAAGATTGTCATTCATATTGGTCAGTTTTATTGTCTCTCCTTCATTGACGTTCGATACAATAGCCTCGAGATCGACGTCCTCCTCCGCGAAGAACTCTTCGTCGACATTCGTAAGAGTAATTACCTCGACACTTCAACGGCGAACACCTTCAATGAACACGTCGACCGCTTCGGTGACCATTGTATTATCGACCTATCATGCGTCGATTAGATCTTCGATCGAGATGTCCTACACGTTTAAGCCGGATAGTTCCGTAGTTTTTTCTACGATCGAAGGAATGCAAGTGAAGAGCGCATCTCATCCTTTCTTCAACGGGTCAGTTACGAGCGACTCTACGTCCGTTCCTCCCCTACAAACATTAAAAGATCCACGGTTAACATTCATTATTTCTATTGGATCAACAGCTGGCGCTCTCCTCGTGTTACTTTGTTTTTGGGCAACATATCGGCAAATTTTCAAGTGGAAAACTCGGCAACAACAATGTAGGATCGCCCAACACCAGCAGTCTTCTTCTCAGATTGAGTTGTTGTCGCTATAGGGCCGTTATAAGGTCACCAGACCAGTGCGAAGGCACTGTCTACTGAGCTCTGAATCCTTAGCTGTGCCTGCGAACTTATAGTAACCTTGATTATGTTCGTATGCCTAAGAAGAACACGCTTCCTGGTGCTGGTAAACAGCTAAGAATTTCATGTTACCATAGAACCAAATAAAATATGCTCTGTGTGTGTGAGTACGAGTTTTACGTTGATATTAATACTTTACGCACGGTTCCCAAAACACCGTAGGAGTAGTCAGATTTAACTATACCCTTTCTTGCGTTTAATGCATTGTTTTTAGGGTATTGAAGTGGTTTGTTAAAGCGGCAGGAAATTAATGTTTTGTTTTGATTAGGTTTTTTTCGTCAGGAACACCCAAAGTTTATAACAACACACAGAAAATAGTTAAGTCAAGTGAAGCAGACATCAAGATGTTTCATCTCATATTGTTCGTGTTAGGTTTGTCGTTTTCCGTGTGCTTAAGTACTCCAAAGTGCTTGGAACAGCGTTCTTTTGCTCAGTGTTAATGTTAAACGATACTGTTCAGCTACCAGCAGTAAGAGATTCCTGGGTTAAACGCCTAGACCTAAGGATGAATCGCTTTGTTTCAATCAATTTCACGAAGCTTATTTTGGCTTATCCCAATCTGGGAATCGTTGATGTTCGTGATAACGTTGCATTTGATTGTCGAATGTCTCGGGGATTAAGGATTTTTATTAGAAGTAACTGTAAGTCGGTCTCATCGATCATCTCAGCAAAAACGCCATCCATAGTACCTCCTACCTCGATACGCACGACCAATGCCCATTTCCTCAACCACCTATGCAACACCATCCCTACTGCCTCCCACCTCGATACGCACGGCCTATGGAATGCCCATTTCCTCAACCACCTCAGCAACGCCGTCCTTACTGCCTCCCACCTCGGTACGCACGACCTATGGAATGCCCGTTTCCTCAACCGTTTCAATAATGCGGTTCTCACAATTTTATACCTCCTCCATTCAAAACCGAACCACCGCTTTCACACATGTTGGGAAAAGTCTTGAACTGTCATTTTTATTGTCTGTTATTATTGGCCCCTCACTAGGACTCATTATTATCCTAGTCGGTTTATATATTTACACTCGCAGGATGATAGCGCGTCGACACAGAAGGATAAACCAACATGAACAACAGACTTCCCAGATTGAACTTCTCACGTTTGCTCCGTGTGAAAGTAGCAAAACCATTGTGTGTGAATTTAGTGAAAAAACTCCAGAAACTTTAAGATATTTTAGGCAAATAATGTGAATGTACGGGTTAAGTATTAATAGATTGTTTGTTTTTATGGTAAAATGACGTTTTGCTTTTAGCTATCGCTGCCTCGTGACAATTTAATAAGCGATGATGGATATTTGCTTTTGGTATCAGTTTTAACTAATTAATAAAACGTTAAGTAATTTGGCATTAACGTAAACACCACTTTGGAAGGCTTTTGAAACATATAAATGTGGGAAACATGATATACTGTTTGCTTTAAACACCTATTACCGCATGCTGTTTGTTCATAATCAAAGCGCATATCGGGTTGGATATGATAAAACTTTCTTGTGATCGCGTCAAAGTGTATGGGGCTTTGAACACGGCCCGCGGTCTTCGGACCCAATCCCTTTCGTGCGGTAGTGTTAAATCTCACGTTAGATTTTACACAAGTTTTTTTTTTCGTTATGGAGATCATTATGGATGAGCTTAAACACAACGGAGCTGATTTGAATATGAGAACCTTATCTCATCATATGATTTATCCCCGAGCCAACGGCGCGAAGCGCCGTGCGAGGGTACTAATTCCGCACGGCTATTTACACCCGGGAAAAGGAAAGCATGGCGAAGTCTGAAGTTAATCAAATATCGCGGGCGCGTGGTTCAAGGGTGGCGGTGAGTGGGACTATGAGGAGTAGCAAGCAAACACTTAAGGCATCCAAAAAGGCGAGAAATAAGACGAAAACGACTGCCGCAAGACTCTTGAAGAGAGATTAATTCGGAAAAATGCAGAGAAGCGCCAAGAATTGACTATGGCGTGAAACACAAGGCAAGTTTGTTGATAATGCGTATTTATACTTGTGTTTTAATGCTTGATAAAGGCCGGCGTAGCCGTACTGAAGTTGTGGCTCGTGTGAATCCAGATCAGCTATTGCAAGTGTTTGACATGATGAAGATTGAAAATTTTGGTCGCGCCATGACCTTTCTGAAAAAACTGCTTAGTTTGCAAAATTAGTTATATAAAGCACCCCCCCCCTCCCTCATTCTATGTCAAAAGGGAGATAAAGGGGGCATGGCGAAAACGTATACATTTTTAGAGCAAAATGTAGTTTCTTTGATTTGCATAAATTAACACACGGATTAACTTTTGGAATAATCTATTTTTGTGAGTATTACAGACAGAAGAGCTTATCTGGTTAGTCTCGTACAAGTTTATTCGATAAGCAGATGAGCACCTGCTCATAATTGCACATGCTCATAGGTCCCGATGTGGCCCGCCAGTTATAACCCTCCAATATATCAAAATAATACAAACTCGAAAATGTATATATATATATATATATATATATATATATATATATATATATATATATATATATATATATATATATATATATATAATTTTATTGAGAACAATATGACAAATATTTGTATTAATCGTCTTCATCATCACGATCCTTAGTGAAACTGTAATCTTTTAAACGCATTCATTGTGCTTGCGTTCTATTTTAATGGTTTAAACAGGTTATTTTGCTGAGATTTTCAACAGTGATATTTCGTACATTATTATATAAAATGATGATTATCTATTCACAGTGTCGGCTGCTCAGATCATAGCGATGATTAATGTAATGTGGTGGATCTGTTTAGATTTAATCTATTCTTCTTCAGTAATTAACGCTCAGTGTACAGGCAATGGATTTCATAGCTGTGCCTTTAATTTCATCGGTACTTGCAAGTGGGATACCAAGACTAGTATCTATAAAACTAAGGAATCTAAAACCGTTTATCCCTAAGTTAGAATCTTTTGCGAAAACCAACCAGGGGTGGCTCAAATATGTGAGTCAGGCAAAATTGGCATTGTGAATGACTGTGTAAATCACGTATGTACTGTACCTTTAGCCTCCACGGTCGTGTTAAAAAGTGATGATTACGACAGTTCTAGGCGTGATCATCTATCCGTCTATCGTTTCAGACAAAGTCATCTTATTGGAATAGGATTGCAGCAACAAGACCTGTACGTACTACCAAAATGCTATGTCACGCAAACCATGCTACGAAGCGTCAAACTCCAAATACTTCGTTGATCGCAATTGGTGGAAAAGAATAACTACCAGTAGCACGCCTTACATGTCTAGACTTCGCCACATCGCTATTCACATGGGCCATCTTATCTCTACACAGTGTAAACCCATGCAAATACATTCATATTTACAAATTTGGTTCCCCAATTTGGAGCGGAAAACAGTATAGGCTGGAACCAGTGTTAAATGAGAATGCTCAAATGGGCAAAAGAAAACTGTCATGGTGCTTCTGTTCATACCATGATCGTATCGAGGAAACGATTTCAGATTTGTTGGTCAAGCAGGCTAGGATTCAGTAATTACGATGGGCCATCGAGGCGTTCGCCAGCGGATAGACCTTACAAAATTAACGATGTGGCCTTCCACTTTACAGCTACAATTTGTCAGCTGCATGTTGCATGTAAATACTGCGTTTTATGCTCCAAATAGACCGCTTATAAGCTGGCAAAGTCTGTTAAGTTAAGTGACTTGTTCTGCGCAATGAAGGCCAACTATGTAGATCTTTTCCCAGAAGAGGCACAATGCACAAGCGACAAACATTTTATCAGACTATAAGTACACTGACATGGACTTAATTTATATCGGAATTTTTGATGAAATATTATGTAACGAATGATAAAATTAAACTTTCTATTACATCGTAATTAATTTAATAATTTTTGCAGCAAATTGTTACGAAGCAGTAAAGGGCGGAAATAAAAATAGTCAAGTTAAGCTCCCCAGGTTAAATAAACAGTACATACGTAAATGGGAGAGATAAGGAGCATATTTGGTTTTTGCAACGAAAGATAGGTAAATTAATATCATATCTTCACTACATGTCAATTATCTCTTCCGTTAGGCTCACAGTATAATTAATGGTTATTGAACATGTCAATGTTTGATGAAAAAGGAAAATACTAGGTAGTCGGATATTATTTAGATAAGAAAAATTCAAATGTAACTCAAACTTTTTACTTTCACGTGCACAGATTTGAGGCTTTCCCGTCAATCATTTGTATAGGTATTTCGTGCGGTCAGGTAATAAAAGCGTTACATAACAAAAAATGTAGTATTGTAAAATTGTAGGAAAGTAAAAGTCAAATATTGAAGTTAAGTTCATATATATGGAGATGTTTAGTTTTACTAAAGAAGTAAATGAAATAAGTTAAGTTTTGAAAATTGTTTAAATCATATTGACCGAGCATATATTTGACTAAGACAGTGCCACAACGCCTTAAACAAACAGAGGAAGAGAGCGGGTATGAAAGTTCAGAAACCAACTATCTGAAACCTGATTGGTTTAGCTAACATCAGACCACCTTTTAGTTCACGTGCACAACGAATGTTACAACCGTTAGTATAAAAGGACCACCATATTTGAATTTCAGCAGTAGTTGCAGAGTGTTGTAAATAAACAGTAATGTAGTAGAATGTGATTAGTGCAGGATTTATATAATATGTATGTATGCATAAAGTATAAATTTAGTAGGGGAAATATGAACTATGAAAAACAGGAACTTTAGTAAATAAGATAAAGAAATAAACGTAACGGAACTTGCGTAGGTTGAATTGCGGTCAACCAAGCGCGGAACTTATACAGCACAAACTTGATGTGCGGGGAAGTTGTTTTACATAATGTGCGTCAGGCTTAAACTTCCCCTGGTAAACATTTCCCTTAACAAGGTCAGTCCAATAATATAAAAAGGAGAGTCCGAGAGTTGAGTTGGGTTAAGCAAGAAAGAGAGAAAGAGAGAGCACAAGAGAGTTCGAAGGAAGTGGTCATTTATATATATATATGTGAATGTAATGATTGCTGAAATAAATATTGAAAAGCGAAAGTATACAGTCCCATTGAGAACCAGCGAAGGTATAAATCTCGAGAGGAGAATTTATCACACAGAGTAGCCAAAAGACAGCAAAAATTCCACCGAAAAACATTAGACCAAACAAGACAAGACTGGACAGGACAAGAAAAACGAAGAAGAACTTGAGCTAGAGACTGTAGAATAAATTGTAAAGATTCCCTACCTCACGTAGATATAGTCAATAAAAGAATACATAACAGTGGTGAAGAAACGGCCTAATGTCCACATACAAACAAGAATACCAACTGGCATATGCTCTCAGTAGGTATGGTGCAGGTATAGAACACTTACGTCAGCATTTTTTCAGGAGCTCTTACCCGTGTCAGTTAGTTACCAGGCTACGATGTGTATACCGTGGCGCGCGCATGTTGACCGGAAATACGTGTAAAACTAGAAAAAAACTTGTCTAACTGCTTTTTAATGCAATACTATAAAAAAGAGGCCGTCGACGAACGAGATAATCAGAATTATGGAGTGTCTACATGGAAAGCCGGCGTCCTCTTCCAAAACTGAAAATGGTTTATTTTTCTACTGTGGGCAAAAGCCTAGCTGCAATTTCTTTTGTCCCCAGAATGATTGCAGTTATTTTGAAAATGCTATTACAATGTGGAGAAATTCGAACTCGTTACAGCCAAGATGCCACGATCACAAGAAATTGGCTAAAATGCGAGTCGTGAAGGACATTTCTAAACCTAGTTTTGGTCGTCCATTTTTCGTTTGCTCAGATAAAGAAAAACCATGTTCATTTTGGCAATGGGGCGACGTGATCAGACCCCTATGTTATCATGGTGAGCAATGCTCGACGAGAAAAGTTAAAAAAGAGGGAATCAATCATGGCCGGTTGTTCTACGTTTGTTCGAAAGGTAAAGAGGAGTCGTGTGGTTACTTCGAATGGCGAGATACGGAGAGAAATGAAGATCCTTTTGATCCAATTTGCAAGGTAAATTTTAGCATGCCGCCGTCATACGTGTATACGGTTAAAGAAACGGGCGAGCAATTCAAGAGTCATCATGAAAACCGCAAACAAGCTTACACAGAATACTTGTCAATCAAAAATCTGGAAAACTGGTAAAACATGTTATGTAAATTTTAAAACTGTTAGAAATCGACATTGGTATGAACTTTATCAGTCTTGCATTAACTGTTGAACTGCCAAGTTGTGTTTTAAAATGGCTGCGCGTAAAAGTCTGTCGAAGCTTACTTTACCTACTGATATCGGTAATGAAGAGAGATTTCTTAGTCACCGGCAGAGTCTCATACAAGAAAAGCTTTTAAAGTGTTATGCAGAAGAAATAGCATGTGCCATTTCAGTTCTGGTGGTTGAAAACTGCAATGGATGTATCATTGATCACCCTTCTCAGAGACAACACCCTTGTCTTATGATGGAGAACGAGGAAAGGTTGTTAATGTACTTTGACATTGCGTGTTCGAGGGTATCTGAAGCAAGTGTTATGGAAAAATTTATGAACAGTTTGGGTGATATCAAACCGACGGTGAATGGGTTAGAGTTGTTGAAGTATACCTGTGATGACTGGAGAACTTTATTTTGTACAAATGAGAGACGGGTGCTTAAACAGGAGACTTTAAAGCTTTTGTAATTTAAATTTTTCTTTAATAAATTCTTTTCTTGTATTATTTATGACGTATATCAATAAACATGTTTGTTCATATTCATACATTTGAAAAACTGGTTTTTCTGGTTTACATGACTTAAAAGAGACGAGATCATCATGATCACGTTAGTCTATTTAGTAAGTGTGTTTGTGAACAGTTGGTCTAAAGAACGTGAAGAGAATTATGGCACACCTGTTTAAACAAATGTATGAGTGTGAAATTGACTTTGATGCCTTGACTGTTGAGAAACTGATAGATTTTGTGTTCACGGAGATGGTCTATCGTAAGATTCAACAATTGGAAGAAGAAGCTGCACAGGCCAAACAAGATGAGGATTACGGTAGACCGTGGACACGGTTTCGAAAGCGCATTGAGGCCCTCGATGATGAGGAACGCTGGATATACTATGCTGAGCGAGCTCTTGATCTGCTAGACCATGATGTTATGTGGAAAGGTGTCGTTGAAGCTTGCAAGATTTTGAAGTATCCTGAACCGTCAGAGATCCATAGAGATTACTTCGAGGCACTATTCGATATGACATGTTTCGCTTGGTTTCAGAGGTATTCTGAATTCGAGAGAACAACATTTATCAACAATCTAATTGACTATGTTCTATGCGTGTGTAAATTAAAATATAACTACACAGTGTAATCTACGAAAGAAATAAATGATTTTAAAACGTACTGTTTTGTTGTTTTTCTTCATTTTATTCTGTCTGCTTGCAAGAGGTAACATGGGAACTTGTCATAGTAAGAGTGATAAAGTCAAAAGAGACAAAAATCATAACAGACAGAAAATGTTTAAATTTGGTGTAAGTTTTGGCCGTAACGATTTAAATTTGGAAGGTCACTTGCAAATGGGGTACAACAGTAAAACAGTTAAAAACTACGGCCCTGTTGGCAAGCAGTTAGACCTACCAGAAAATACAACTTCGGTGGTAACTGAACCGAATGATCAATCTACCGAGACAGAAAACTAATTTTTATAACACTGGTACACAATTCCTTTGTTTCATTTAAAAAGAAGACATGGCCCAAGCAACAGTTGATGAGTATTTGGAGAGTGTTTATTATAATCCAAAGCGTCCCGGGAGTTTCGGAGGGGTTGAGAACTTATATCGTGATGTGAAACAAGAGGGAACGTTTAAACTAAGTCGAAAAAAAATTTCAGACTGGTTAATGGGTCAAGATACCTACACTTTACATAAACCAGCTCGTCGAAACTTTAAAAGAAATCGTGTTATTGTGGGAGGTATAGACGAACAGTGGCAAATGGATTTAGCAGACATGCAGTCTTTGGAACAGTATAATGACGGTTATCGATACTTGCTTGTCTGTATAGATGTATTCTCAAAGTATGCATGGATAGTTCCAATAAAGTCAAAAACTGGACCTACCTTAGTTGAAGCATTCAAAGTGATTTTATCTTCTGGTAGAAAGCCGCACAAGATTATGACGGATCAAGGAACCGAATTTTTTAACAAATCATTTCAAACACTATTAAAAAATGAAGATATTCAACTGTTTAATACGTTTAACGAAACAAAGGCCTCCATTGTCGAGAGAGTAATTCGCACGTTTAAGACAAAGATGTGGCGTTATTTTACTGCAAAGAAAACGATGAGATACCTTGATATGTTACCTGACTTGGTGTATTCTTATAACCATAGTGAACACCGCAGCATAGGAAGACCACCTGCCCTTGTCAATTCGGAAAATGAAGACGAGGTGTTTCGTACTTTATATCGTAATGTTTTAGATAATGTACAATCTGTAAAATATAAGTTCAAGATCGGCGATCAGGTTAGAATAAGTAAAATTAAACGAAAGTTTGAAAAAGGATATTTGCCAAACTTTTCAAAAGAAATATTCACTGTAAGCAAAAAAGTACCTCGAAATCCAGCAGTATATAAACTCAAAGATTATGACGGCGAAGAGCTTAAAGGAACATTTTATGACAAGGAGCTTCAAAAGGTTATCAAACATGATGACATGTATGAGGTTGAGAAAATTCTTAAAAAGAGGGGAAAGGGGAAAAATGTACAATATCTTGTAAAATGGTCTGGTTACCTAGACAAATTCAATTCATGGGTGCCTGCATCAGAAATAAATAAAGTCTAAAAACAACGTTTGAGCTGTTTTCGTTTTATTTGTTGTGTTATAGTCGTCATGAGTGGAACACATTTTTATCTCACGCTACCTAGTAATGCATCCTTGAATGAGTTTCCCAATAATAAGACGACAAGTTATCGCGTGAAATTGCCGCAAAGTATTGATTTGGAGGGGGTCTGGGAAGTTGGTTTGTACTCCATTTCCTATCCAAACACCTGGTACACATTACAAAAAGGTGTGGATACGCACCTCTTTTATGGGGATCGAACCGGTTTGTTTCAGCAAGCCATTATGGATTACGGTTACTACCAGTCCATGCAGGAGCTTATCAAAGCTGCGAATAAAGCGTTATCCAGAAACGTTAGCGATAACATCAAGTTGACGTACAATGCTTTCACAGGAAAAGTGACCGTTCAAATAAAGAACGGGTTTCAGTTTGCTGCAATAAAACCGTTATCGATCATACTTGGTTTTGGAGGAAAAGACGTTATATTAAAAAAAACGACAGAAAGTCCTTACGTGGCAGACTTAACGACCGTATCAACCATCTACGTGTACTGCGACATTGTGCAACCCCAAATCGTTGGAGATACGAGTGCTCAGTTACTCAAAAGCATTCCTGCCGAGGGAACATTTGGTGACATCATTACTAAAACGTTCACAAACATTCAGTATGTACCTATCCAAAGAAAATTATTCGAGGACGTGGAAATTCTTTTAAGGAGTGACACAGGCGATCCTGTGCCATTTGAACGTGGAAAGGTGGTGACAACACTACATTTCAGACAGCACAGTTATTTTTCATAAAGATGAATAATCCATACGTACGTTATTATCTTGATCAACAAGGTCACGGTATGACTGTGTTCAGAGGTAGTCCATGGCAATTAGGTCATGGTCAAATGGGGTATGGACTGGGTGGTCTGTTTCGTAGCATTGCCAGAACGGTCATGCCTATGGTAAAAAGTGGGGCTAAAGCTCTTGGGAATATTGCTCTGAACAGTGGTGCAAACTTTATTGGAGATGTTCTCGCTGGGAAAAATGTCAAGGAGGCTGCAAAAGCACGCACCAGGGAAGCCGCTGATGCGACGAAACAGAAAGCTGTGCAGCGACTGCAAACGTATGCTCAAACAGGAAGTGGAAAACGACGTAAAAAAACCACAGAAAAGAAGAGAGCTAAAAAGAGAAAGACATCTACGCCTACTACCAGAAGCAATCCGACCAAGAAACGGAAAACAACTCCTGCAGACATATTTGGTTAAACATGAGTTTTGTACATGCTAAATCACAAGAGTGCACCAAGAGTGAACTTGATTTATTTTCTGTACCACCAACACAAGTGAGTTTAGAAAAGGGACATTGGGTAGACCACTTGCCGGTGTCCAGTGTTTCAAATGGCGGACCTATCACGTTCCTCTGTCCGGGAACGGAGGACTATGTAGATTTGGCAAAAACCATCCTGGTGGTTCGAGCAAAAGTAACAAAGGCAAACGGAGATGATCTTGACCCGGGCGAAAAAGTAGGCATCGTCAACAATTTCCTACATAGCTTATTCAAACAAGTGGATGTGTTTTTGAAGGGGAAACAGGTCACCCAGGCCACGGGGACCTATGCATATCGTGCCTATTTGGAAACGCTCCTCAACTATGGTCCAGCCGCAAAACGGTCTCAATTGACGGCCGCAATGTTCTACAAAGACACGAGCACTAAAATGGATACCTCTGATCCAACACTCGCTGGAGACCATGCTGATGTCAACCTTGGCCTCAAGAAAAGGTACGAGTTTAGCAAAGGAAGCGGTATCATCGAAATGGCTGGACCTATATTTTGCGATGTGTTTATGAGCGAACGGCTTCTTTTGAGCTATGTGGATCTCAAGATACTTATGAATCGAAACGTGGACGAGTTTTGTTTGATGGCCTCAGAGGCGGACGCCGATTATAGGGTGAAATTGACGGAGGTTTATCTCAAGATACGTAAAGTGAAAGTCAATCCAAGCATATCCATAGCCCACGAGCTGGCGTTGAAGAAAGGACCTGCCATTTATCCTGTGAGACGTGTGGAGTGCAAATCTTTCATCATTCCTGCTGGAAATCCATCATTGAGAAAAGATAATCTCTACAACGGACTTGTGCCGAAAACGATTATCTTTGGAATGGTCGATAGCGCAGCATTCAACGGTGCCTACAAGAAGAATCCCTTCAACTTTCAGAATTTTACAACATCCTTCTTAGCAATCAGCGTCAACGGAGAAGAAGTACCCTTCAAACCCTTACAACTCTCCTATACTGCAGCAACCCGCAGATACATCGAAGCCTTCCTTACCTTGTTCTCGGGTACTGGAAAGATGTTTTATGATGTCGGTAACGATATTTCACGTGATGAATTTGTTAATGGGTTTAACCTCTATAGTGCTGACCTCAGTCCTGACATGTGCGGGTCCTCCGCCCATTTTAACGTGGTCCAACGCGGAAATCTTGCAGTCGACATCAAGTTCTCTACTGCACCTGCAGTAGCTGTGAGTCTCGTGTGCTACGGTGAATTCGAAAACACTATTCATATTGATTCTGAAAGAAACGTCATCTACGATTACGCTGGTTAGATGAATACTGCACAAATCACTCATGCACTAGAAGAAGATCCTATAACGAAAAAAACGTTTTGTGGTGTATTTCCCTGTGATAAACTACCTCAAACGATCGACAAGTATCCTTGCGGATTTGTCGCGAACACAGATCCGAGTAGCAAGCCTGGAACTCACTGGATTTCAATTTGGATCGGTCCAAGTGATGCTCGGGGGGACCACAACAAGATTCTGGGGGAATATTTTGACAGCTACGGGACTGATGCACCATTGGTGTTTAGAAACTATTTGGAAAAACACACTGATAAATGGAAATATAACAAACGTAAATTGCAAAGTATTTGGTCCGACGTATGCGGTGATTACTGTATATTCTACCTAAGCCATAGAGCACGTGGTTATAGCATGAACAAAATCGTACAGTTGTTTGATGACAATACTATGTTAAATGACGCGAAAGTGTCTCATTTTGTTAAGACTCACTTTAGAGTTAGTGCAAATCATCCTAATGTTAATCTTATGCAGTTTAGTAAAAAGATGGTTCAATAAACATTGTAGTTAAAATGAAGTGTGTGTGTGTGTGTGTGTGTGTTTTCATTTGCCCTAACCCCTTGTATAACACAACACTAAGAACGTATTTTAAAAACAATTTATTAAGTAAACAATTACAAGATTAATATTTAAGCCAACGTTCCTGAGTTTGTTTTGGCTTGCTTGTTTTTTCATCACGTCTTTTTAGAAGCTTTTGAAAATACAACGACGAGGTCGAAGCCCCTGGACTGTCTAAGGGACTCCCTTCTTCAGAAAAACTGCGGTCCATTCGGGACTCTTTCCATCGTTCTTCATTCCTCACCAAATCTTTAGGCACATTTATCTTGGATAAAACACGAAAAAATTCCTTTGAACCAGTAGGATTGAAATTTTTCCTCGCCCTCAGAGCATCTGAGATCAAGTCCGAGATGTTTGATTGTGGAATGTTTTCACCCTCGAGCTTCACTTCTCCAGTTTTGTCCCATGTGATAATGTCCGGTCTTTCTTTCAAACGGTTTAAGATAGCTGTCGCCCTGGACTGCATTGTTTTAGGTATATGTTTAACAATGACTTCGTCAGATAATTGTTCATTTTTTGGGTGGGTGGGTTCTTCTTCATTTTCAGCATTAGGCGCTATCCGAATAGTTGGTGTTTCGCTGTCCTTTTGCTGCCTGAGATTAAGGTATCTTTCCAGGTTGGCATAGTACATTTTTTGCTTTTCTGTATCATCAACACCCGTGCGTTGGAGAATATTTGTCATGTCTGTGTCCGCATTTATCATGCTTTTTATGATCGGTGAAGTCTCAAGCTTTTGCTTTTGCTCAAATCTGGCATAAGCGTCTTCTGGTACCAAAATCATTCGCTTCATTTTGTTAGTAAACTTCCTAGGACAGTTAAAACAGGTGGTAACAAAGCAGTTAGGAGATTACCACCTTTCTGATTAAGAAACTGTTTCTTTTTCTTTCGTGATACTTTTTTATTTGCAAGTCCACGGAGATGTGTCTTATACCGTGCTAAGCGACGTTTCTGACGAGGTGTGAGTGGAATAACACCTTTTAGTAGATTCAGGGCACACTCGCAAATGGAAGTAACCAGAGACACTGGCCCATGTTCAATAAGTAATTTACGTAGTTTCGGTTTGCATTTAGCCAGAACTTGTAGATAAGGAAGATTGTCCTTCATATGCTTTGACATGTTGCAAATAAGATGTCTTGAGCTGAAACCGTTGTTTAAGTGCTACGTTTAACATAAACAATTTGCTTCCCGCCAGGTAAAATGTTTGTTCTCAATCGCATATTGTCTGGAGTAAGTTGATGTAGATCTAATAGCAGGTAACCGTATGGTTTTGCTGTGGCATCTTGAAAAGACTTTAAAAGGAAATTTGTATTGTGTGGGTACATTTGACGTGCCAAAGTTGCAATACCTAGCGAATCTCTCGGGTTTTTAAACACAATCATGTAATGCGAGTTTAAGCTTATAGTTCTTGACTGTTTACCAGGTGGGAATAAATTCTGGGTCAAATACATAACGGATATTCCTCGATGATGGGAACCTCGTGTAAACAAATCGGTCATACGCAGATCCTTGGAACACTCGGACATGAGATCATCAATTATAACTAATGAGTTTGTGTAACCTTCAAGAATGTCGTACAAATTGTCAGGAAATCCTTCGATAAAACTAATATTGGGTAATGTTTCAACCATACTGTCAAATTCAGACTGATGCTCACCATAACAATAAAGTATTTTTGACGGTACGGGATCAAAAAGCTCGTTGCAATTGTAAAGCATTTGTCTGACCAAGTGAGATTTTCCCGATTGACTTTTACCACAAATATAAAAGTTAGCTGGTGTCTTAAATCGCACGTCCATACTGATTTCAAGCAATGTCTAAAATGACAAAACTGTTAATTGTATATGAAGCTATATACAGGTGTGTGACTGATTTGTTTACATTAACATAAAGTGCAAAGTGTATGCTTTGACCTAAAAAGGTATATACACAATCACAGACACAACAGAGTTACTTTTGTTCCTGTCAACTACATATTTTACTCTTTTGTATGGCATATCCATACAAATTTGATTTTCATGTTTTTTTTTTCTTTTTTGTCTTGCCGCATGCACATCAGGTGGGTGTATCTATGTTAAGGTGATAATGCTTTTAGACTGTTCAAATCAAGGCTTATATTAAACGAAATACCTGTACCAAAGTCCGAACACATAAAAAGTACAAGGTTGCTAAATTTAAGAGAAAACAGCACCTCTCAAATTTCATGATGCTAAATATCACAGGTTTGTATTATTTTTTTGGTGAACAAATGATTGGAGTTTTTTCGGGGGACCATAGTATACATGATTCTTTAATAATTAACTTTTAATGTTACAATGATAACATCAAACTGTAAAATTACAAGGATGTTAATATTGCTAAAATATTTCATGTTGAAGATTTCACATATGGTTGACTATAATATAGTATCAGGTTTAACATTCACAAATTAGTCCTCCTCGTTAAAATCTTAAGAATGATTAAAACAAAGACTGTCTATAAAATGAAGCGTCATTTTCATCGCTATACATTTCAAAGTCATTAATGAAATCACGATCGGATTCATTTTCTTGTTCATAGTCATTGTCTGTTTCATTATCTGTGTCCATCAAATTAACATCATCAGCAATGTCCTCATTGTAAATTTCAATATCCATCATCTCGACATCATCTTCGGTGCCATCAACCTGCATATGTTCCACGGTGTTCGGTGCTGTAGGATGAACCATAGTAAAAAGAATATGGTCGGGAACAGATTGCATGGTTGGAAGAGCAGGTCCAGTATGAGAAATTGTACCTGGTGACCAGTAATAGCCAAAGGGGATAGTGTCTTCACCTTTACCAATGATTATACGTTTATCGTAGACAACTTGATAAGATTTCACCTCACGCTTGTTGGCAAGTCGCCGGGTCTGTTTTTCTCTTGTTATTTTACATTCATTTATTATATCTAAGCTAGCTTCCTTTTTTTTCTTGTCTACGTCATCTGCAGATGTGTTTAAAAATTTACATATAACGTCTTTCATTGAATCAAAATTAAGAATTTGACTATTCTTAAAATTTAAAGTAAACCCTCGTACTTTACAATGTTTTGTATTATTACTCACAACATATGAATAATTCTTAGCCCCTCCACATGCAAACCTTGTAATATAACTATCTGGCCCATGTTTTGGCGTAATTTCATCTGTTAGTTGCCCTAGGTAATCCCCCAGGACCGGTTCAGGGCTACCCTCTCTAGTTACATAAATACAACTATCCGTGTCTACGTAAAGCACATTTTCTCCTAACAGGTCCATTAGATTGTAAAGTTCAAGTCTAGCCCATGCTGTGGTAAAAATTCCTATGAATATATTAGTTAATTTATTCTCTGCTTGATACTCATGCTTACGTTTAAATACTATTTCCACTAAATCATTGTTTAAAATAGATAAATCATGCATTTCTACATCTGCACCATTGAGGCGTCTGTAAAAATGAAGAGGATCACTAACAAATTCAGTATTTAACCAGTCATCTCTCTGGCAAAACTTCCCCCATAGACTATTTAAGCATAACTTTGCAATAGCCCTTAGCCCTGGATTGTACTTAATTCTATCTATTCTTAAAGCAATTCCTTCATTTTTATAGTACTCGTTCACGTATTTTGCCTGGTCCTCGGGTGTGCGAACCCATTCTGGAAAACCCGAACTTTCCTGTTTTATCCTAAGAAAATGATTCACATATTCACTAAATAAATCGTTCGACGTTTCCTCGAAGTTCCAAATTTCATAAATTTTTAAAATCCTGTACCCCTTTTCGATCGCTTTTTCAACCTCAACAGTGGTAAATGTGCCCAAAAACGATCTTTCCTCTTCAGAATGCCGGCATTCTGAAGAGTTATCCATGACACACTGCTTACATAGAGGGAAAAACAATTTACCTTTCAGACGTACTGGAAGAACCGGATGATATAAATTAGCTGGCGCCAAAACTTTACACTTTATCAAACCAAAATAATTTGAAATTTCCTCAAAGTTTTCACGGATAATTGTTGGATGTGAAACCGGATATTTTTTTTTTTTGTTGACGAAAGGATACAATGAAGTGTAGTCAACATATTTGATTTTTTCCCCTTCCTGAATGTCCCGGAATAACTTAAACCCATTAACCCTGCCCCCAAAAAACGCATCACGAGGTTCCAAGTTAGTAACAATATCATATGTGTCTAAAAACTGTTGCATTTCGTGTGTTTCTTTAAGTTTCCGGTAGTCATGTTCCCAGATACTCCTTACTTCGTACCCTAAGTCCCGTAGTCTCTGTTCCCGTTGAACTGTTTCCTCATAAACGTCAACCATTTTACGATGACTATGAAAGGGGTGATCATTCTTACCGTCAAAACATAAAGGACAACCGTGATATACACAACCATAAAATTCAAACACCGTATTAGTTTCCTCGCAAAACCCGTCTACATAGTACGTTTTCCCATTCACATCAGCGATTGCCTTTTCATTCCCGTTACATGCATGCCTAATAGTCAAATTCTTTTGATCTGCTATAAATTCTAACCACTCAATGGAACTTTTAGAGTATGGTTTTTTCACACCACTATACATATTTTTAGGCACTATTCCAATTGTTTTCTCTTTCAAGTATTTTGAACGATAAACAGCCATCACTGCGGCGGCGATGGTGCAATAGCAAAATGGATCAACGTTTGTTTCAGCTAAAAAAGTATCACGGAACTGTACACAACATAAACGTAAAATTGTTACATCTTGTGAGCAATAGGTATGCATTTCTTTTTGAAAATCGAAAACATAATTTGTTTTGGTTAGTTCCTCATGCCACTTAATAAGCTTACTTCGAGCTTTTTCTGATTTAGTGTCTGGACTATAAAATTCTATATTCGGCATAGGCCCGACATAATGTTGGTTTTCCAAAGTGTTGAATTTAAATGGAAAATCGCCTTTTGAATATTTGGACTCATCCAAACCAAAAGTTTCCGGAAACTTCGATAAAGGCATTTGCAAAAAATTCAGCGAGTCAATCAGACGGATTTTATAATCTTTAACTGTAAGTTGCATTATTTTCTGCCCCGAGTGTATAACATGCATTTCAGCAGTAGGTCTGTTTTCAATTAGCCACCTTTCTATAAACACTCCATCGAACGCTTTTGTATTGTGAGCTATCGCTGTGTACCCTTCATGTTTCCTATCAAACAAAAACATGCAAAACTCGCTCAAAGAATCATACCCTTTGAAAATATATTCAGCTCCACAAGCATACTGAGCGACAACATAATTAACAACATGTTCTCCGCTTGAAAAATCTGTCTCAAAATCATAAAAGATTAGTTTATTGTTGAGTGTTTTAGGTTCTTCAGTCTGCATATAGCACAAATGGCCAGACAAGACATGTTCTTTACACACATGGCACACATATTCACCGCAACGATGTACATTTTGTCTCTCTCTGTCAACAATTACCAGGCATGTTTGACACCGAAACGACTTGTCACATTTGGAGGGCAGGTCAACACCCTTAGACAGTCGACTCTTTTTATGATGATTGTAACAAGCAACCGAACGACAGACTTTGTAACAATCAGCGCATACTTGTTTTTCGCATGAAACCAAACTACAATCTTTACGTAAGCAAGTGTTACATGGATCGGAGCAAGGATGATTGAAATAATTCGAAACGTAAGACTTACATTTTTGACATAAAAACCGTTTTCCGTGGAAAGAAGGGAGTTTTTCAGGATTAATAACATTAAAATGATCTCCATGCTTGTACAAAATAATCTTCTTATTACCCCTGGGACCTTCATATATTACTGAATTCCGTGCATCGAAGTCTATAACTATGATCTGATAGCCCACCAGTATCCCTTGGAATTTGGAAATTTCCCGAAGACCACAAGGTCCAGACAATACGTTCGCTTTTTTGTATAACTTCAAAGCTGCCTGTTTCTGAATCATCCTTCCTAATTTAAACTGTTTTAATTTCGGATGATTATCTGCGAGGGCCTGACCTACGGCTATAGCCCGACCACAACACAACGCATCCTTATTCTTAATGGTAATGATAGATTTTTTAACTATACTATCTTTACTATAATCTAATACTTTAAGAGATGTAGAGTTTTTACCAGACCCTGTTGGCGACTTGATGGCTACCACATCAATGACAAACGACTGGTCAAGGGGAATATTCTCATTACTCTGTAAAACTTTTGTAATCTCGGACATTACTTTAGCAGCTGTCATTTGAAGGGACGGCAACAGTCTTGTACTGATAGGAGCTTTTAACACGTCCGATCTGATCATAACACGAAGCAGGTCTTCCGCAGGCGTTTTCAAGTCACATTGTTTTTTTACCTGCATATGAGAAAAAAGGACTTAATCGAGTAAATTGACATCTATAATTAGGCCTTAAGAACGAAAACATGACAATTGCTTAATAAAGGAATACATTTCACATTATATACCTGGTCAATAGTTTCTGTAAAGACCCCGTCCAATTCTTTCAGGATATCTTTAACTTTGACGGTATCCGTTTCTATTGGTTTTGCCATTGTTGCACGGTAGACACAAGAGGCAGCCCCAAATTTTCTAACAAATTTTTCTGAAACCTTCTCCAGGTTAAAATGGACTGTTTTCTTTTTATGGGAGCTACGCGGCAATTTAATGTTTTCACGTTTCTCCATTAACCTTACTCCATGGTTAAGAAGTCTGGCAGATCTCTTTTGCCAATGTAGTACACGCTTTAAATCAGGTCGTGCCTTTGAAAGTTCCTTAGTCATTTTTTCCAAAAAACGTTTTGCTTTTTTATTTTTAACAAGGGCTTGTTTTCTTAATCGTTCCATTTCTCTTTGAGATTCCATTTTTAAAAAGATAAAAACCGTAAAACAAGAACTTGACTGGTCTGTTCAATGAGAACACCTTTGCGCAATAATAAGGAACTAAGCTACCTCATTTCTATATGTACAGCACACTCACAGCGCACCATTGGTGGTAGTTTTAACAGTATTTAATTAATCAATCATGTTAACATACAATAATATATTACTTAATTGTTCATAACTGTTCGATTCAATGTTCATAATAGAAAACGGTATAAACTTGCATATAGGCATAGTTCTAAAATAATGTTTGTAAAAAGTCTTAGTCCTCTTCGTCTGATGATTCCAGTATTTGCACCTTTTTGAACCGTTTTCCTTTTGCCACTTTTTTCAAGTCATTCCTTTTTCTCTTCGTTTTCTTTACGGACTTTACATCAGCCCACTGAAAAAAGTCGCACTTCTCATTTGCATCCGTTTCTTGGCAACGAAAGTACGGGCGATCAGGATTAGACGACGAATGAGAGACCCATAAACTGGCCAGATCCTCACAATTGCACATGGGGAACTTGTTGGGTTTGTACTGTTTTAGCACTTTCGTCTCGAACACGTCCATCAAATTAGTATACTGGTCTGCTGGAGTGAAAAAGGTACAGGTTTCTTCTCTACATGTCAAAAAAGAACGATCATCTTTGGACTTGAATTGTTTCACTCCAGCACCACAAAAGCAGGGATACTTCTCCACAGAAACCATATTTTTTTTAGTGGTGATCTATCGAACTAAATCTCAAGTCTGTGGCGCAATGAAACACCCCCTATTTTTATACGTACGGTTTTCGCGCCAAATTTTCAGGGTACACTAATAATCATAACGCAAACTAACCCGTATAAATTTAATTAGCATTAACACCTGGTCTACAATGAAAAATCGAATGACACCCAACCACGATACACAGTGTGAAAGCAGAATGACTCCAGACTGATGTATCTTTGTAAATAACACAACCACAGCAAGAAGTAAAGAACAAAATAACCAAGGAATCTACCTATACCCTGTAGGAGTTGAAATAAACTCAGCAATCACAGCAAGAACAAAATAATGCATGACCTACAGAAAGAAAAGAATCTTCCTGACCTTGAAAATGAATCTATTTACTTTATAGGAGTCGAAATAAACTCAACAATCACAGCAAGAACTGAATAACGCATAACCTACGGGCTACGGCAAGAAAGGGACCTACCTATAACCTGAAATATAAACACAATAATCACAGCAAGCATAACCGTAGGACCTACTGAGCAACAATGAAGTTTACCTAGTCTAGAGATAACACGATTAATATAATTCATGACCTCAGTACAAACACAATCAAATAACCTAAGGCTCTCAAAGACTATATAGTAATCAACAACGCACAATAATTCATATTAATTATTTTATTTTTTTGTACTTGTCGTCCTATAAGTCCACTTTCATTTTTTATCTTTTAGACACTTCCCAAATTTTCAGGGTACACTAATAATCATAACGCAAACTAACCCGTATAAATTTAATTAGCATTAACACCTGGTCTACAATGAAAAACGGAACGACACCCAAACACGATCCACAGCGTGAAAGCAGAATGACTCCTGACCTACAGCAAGAAAGGAATCTACCTATACTCTGTAGGAGTTGAAATAAACTCAGCAATCACAGCAAGAACAAAATAATGCATGACCTACAGAAAGAAAAGAATCTTCCTGACCTTGAAAATGGACCTATTTACTCTATAGGAGTCGAAATAAACTCAACAATCACAGCAAGAACTGAATAACGCATAACCTACGGGCTACGGCAAGAAAGGGACCGACCTATAACCAGAAATATAAACATAATAATCACAGCAAGCATAACAGTAGGACCTACTGAGCAGCAATGAAGTTTACCTAGTCTAGAGATAACACGGTTAATATATTCATGACCTCAGTACAAACACAATCAAATAACCTAAGGCTCTGAAAGAGTACATAGTAATCAACAGCGCACAATAATCAACATGGAAAGCCGAATTGGTAAGCATTTAATATCAATTATTCTATTTTTTGTATTTGTAGTTCTATAAGTCCTCTTTCATTTTTTATCTTTTAGACACTTCATGCAAATGCAATCATTTGTAATAAACTGTGTATACAACTAACTACATACGTGAACAAATTATTAACATAAATATGGAAAAACGGAAAATATTTATTAACCATAAAGTAAAATCTCGTTGTTTTTCCTCATATTTTAGATACATGTTCCCTGTGTAATGGATTTATAATAAAACCGGCATGCGGACATGTGCTGCATGCTACCGAAATGGAGCAATTTCTGCTCAATTTTAATGAAGCATTTTCCTGCCCCACATGCAGGCAAGTCTTAGCATATACCTATATTGTTTTATGCATAAGAATAATTAATTTCGCAGCATTATTTTGTAACGTGAAGTCTGACAGTTCATTGTTTTCGTTTTAGAGCTCCTGATCCGGAAACGGATGATTTATTTAAAAACCCCACTTTTTGGTTAAATTTAATGGCGTATGTATTTCCTTAATAAACTATATCATCTCTTACAAGCTTGAAATATTAACATTATTTACTTGTCTTTTACAGAGTAATTGGGGAAGTCTTATTCAACTAGTTTAAGTACCGTAAAATGTCCTTAATTTATATATTTTTATATATATATATATATATATATATATGTGTATGTGTGTGTGCGTAATCATTTTGTAAAAGTATAGCTGTATAAAATAAAACTGATAACTACAATAGTTCCCGAGTTTTAGTTTTAAGTTTTTTTCGTTCTCTTGAACAAAGTTCTTTCCTCCAGTCTTGACATGTGTACTTCAAAAGTTCAAGTCCATTTACTGTTGGTTTCATATCTTGTAAACTATTCATAAAATTTTGAACAATTGTCGCTTCAGACACAGAATTCACTGCTTCATCAAAATATAAACTCATCCGTTCATCCACTTCCATCATCAAACAATCATGCTGACGTTGCGAAGGATGATCAATAAGACAACCATTGCAGTATTCCGTTACTAAGACCATGACACGGGATGCAGTTTCCTCTGCGTAACACTTCAACAATTTTTCTTCAATTATTATTTGACGATTACTTAAAAAATTTTCTAAGTGACTTATGTCCATTGGTGCTATCTTCTTAAGGTTATCATTTTGAAAAGTCATTTTGCAAGCAAAAAACACGTCTACACGGTAGCAATTGCTAAATTAGACTAAAGAGTAAACGAATAACAGATCACCTTGAAAAGCCATTTTGCAAGCAAAAACTTTAAAACCTGATGCATAGCGCAGGTATTTCCGGTCAACATGCGCGCGCCACGGTATACACATCGTAGCCTGGTAACTAACTGACACGGGTAAGAGCTCCTGAAAAAATGCTGACGTAAGTGTTCTATACCTGCACCATACCTACTGCTCTCGTTTATGTACCACAAACTAATATACCAAACAGAGCAGAAACACGACAAAGAAACACGAACAGACCCGGCAGTACTGTGTACCCAAAACCAAACTCCGATCCGAAACCAACAATTGATTTTTCAAAGTATCGATCCAGAGGCAAACCAAAATACGCGCCGCCGAAATACCGTTGCATCAGCGCATGAAACAGAAACGTTAAAGAAAGATCTATGCGCCATTTTCAACAAATATTGCTTAAAAGTAACGACTGAAGCGAATAAGAAAATTGTAAATTTCCTCGATGTCGCATTAAATCTGACTCCTGGAAAGTACCAGCCACACTCGAAGCCCAACAACATCCCCTTTTGCATCCATAGCAAGTCCAATAGCATGGCTAGACAAGTATGACGGTCAATCCCACATGCGAGAATACTTTTTCACTGCAGGATGTAACTTACATTATACTACCTTAGTTATTGTATATTTCAGTTGATTGCCATTTAATATATTTGTTTTATCTCGCGTGTAGAAGCCTAGCTGTATCAGAGTGCATTCAAAGGCTAGCGAGCCTGAAATTGAAGAGCAGATCCAAAGAGGTGTTAAAGCATGCACCAAGCAAGCCAGGCGGATCTAGATTCAAGGTGCCTTTTTGCTGTCATTTTTATTTACTATGTCTCTTGTTGACAGAAAGGTTCTTCAGAAATTTTAATGAACATAGGTTTCGTAATGCTTCTTTAAAACCGGTTCATATGATATATAATTGAAATATTAATGATTTTTTATCTGTAGGGCCGTGAATCCTTTGGAACTGGTAAAGAAAACCAAGGAAACGTGGCTGCAGAGTAAAGAAAAAATCGGATTTTCACAATTCATGTTTTAAATATTTTTGTAGTATAAATATTACAGTTAAAGAGTAAACTGAGGCTGTATATAAAGGCATACTTCAGGCTTTTTTTCTATAAAAAATAGTTTTAATAAATGTGTTTAATTTCTCATGTATATGTCGCTTCATTTTATTATATTTGAATGTTAGAAAAATACGTAAACAATATTGTAATGATGTCGCACGCTTGGCATAAAATGTAGCGAATCCGGCCAACACGAGTGTGACATTTTTTTCGCGGTCGCGCGCGTGTTTTTTCAGGGCATGGTAACAAAATTAATTTTTGAAATTTGCGCCACTTTAAAACGATTGAGGGTGCTTGTGGATTCCCTGCATACAAACAAGTATTAATGGGATCAATAGAGGGGATTTTGGGGATCATAATGATACCAAATTCACTTATGTTGCTACTAATCCCTTCTCGAACTAACACATCCTTTCCCAAGCATTTCTGGCTTTGTGGCGCGTTGTTTATTTTGAGGAAAATTTGGGCATTTTTGGCTAGTTATAACTTTTTTGTTTTATGTTATTATGTGTTGATTTGATATTTAAAAGAAAGCTGTGATTATGACTTAAATTCGTATCTTTTTATTTTTTTCGATTACTTTCGTATCACTGTAAAATAAGCAGTTGAATTTGGGGGTGAAATGCGTATTCTCACAAAGTCGCAGTTTAATATGAAACAATATTCGATGTACTCTGCCACCGTTAGAGAGGGAGAAACTCGCGAAAAGTAAGCCAATTCAAGACAAACGGACATATTTACGAAAAGGTGTGTACCTCAATTGTATTTTGCTTTTTATTTTGCTAAAATAACTGAATTGCTTTATTATTTAAAGTACACGATCGTATAATCGACATCATCATTTACGTGCATCAATATAATCTTGGAACAAAGATTACATACTCACAAAGCTTTTCACAAATAGATGCGTGTATTTGTCTACCTAAATTCTGTAATAACATAAGATATTGTTTCATGCATCTTGAGTACGGTATCTTGAGTTGTATATTGTGTGGTAGAATTTAATAGACCACATAATAGTTCTTTACTTGTGTAGGATTGTGTAGATGTGCAATAATATACCTGGTATAGAAAATCATAGCTTCAAAACAATTGTTGAAGACATTCAAGTCTTGCGACAACCAAGACACGTTGAAATTGAGATGTGCTTGGTATCCTAGTTGCTTGTAATCATAATTTTTCTTTACATTGGATTAATTACACTTCCTTGAAAACATTCAATTTTGAAACATATACAATAAAGGGAGGTCAGTCAGCTATATCATGCTTATGCCACCTGCATAGCATGGGTATACATGATATATTAATTGATCTTTTCTAATATGAAGGATATTTATTACTTTCTAGGATGAGGAGGGAGGGGGAAGTGGTGTTATTAATGCAATAACTCATCCAGTCACATTGTTATCTGACTCTGGTTGTTTACTCTGCTTTTTAATATGCAAATATTCAATCTTGTTTATTCAGCAAGAAGGGCAGCATCTTAGTTATGTATTGTATTATGCATAAGAGGTATAATTTTGACACTGCCATGTGTAACTGATGGTTCATAACCCTTGCTGCAGATTATCCCACTAAGCTGGAGTACCTCCCACTGTGGTCTAAATAGGCTGTGTACACTGGGTAATGTTGCCCGCCAAAGGGGAAACTGTGGCTCAATGGTGTGAGCTTCCCAAAAGTGTGTACATACATATATATTTGTTTTTTCTGGCATACAGAGGGAAGGTATTTTTCATCTCATTGGGAATGTAGCCTGCAACCCTGTTCAAAATATATTGTACTTGTATCTTCACTCTTGACATATTTCTTTTAGGTCTTCAGATGCAATTGTATTAATGATGGACAACATGTGCACCGAAAATTTACACTATGTATATCTAGTGATATGATTTGTTACTGATTTTGAAATGAATCTGTGATATTGTACTATATTGTATGTAAGCTTTCGGTTTAGTGTAGTATTTATGCTGTTAATAATTAAGATTCATGTTGGTTGTACTATCAATTAAAGAGGAGTTCAATAAGGGTTGTACTATGAATTAATCCACTACTGTGTTGAGGATACTTTTTTATTGAAATAGGTGGTGAATGTTATGAAAAATCAAAGCTGTGCTTGTTTACTTAACATGTTTTCTTTATACTTGTTTGAAAAACAAACATACCTTTGTTTTATCAGACATTCATCCAGTTGCATTCCGTACTCATTACAAAGGTAAACTCAATAACAGTGTAAATTTCTTGAAACACTTAGACCCTACTCTCATCTGTATGATTTAACTAGATTAACTAACTTATTAATACACCAAATACTATCAAGGTACATACACCTCTGCATACATCTAGACACAATGCAATTTATTTTATTTTATTCATATAATACTGTGAACTACAATAACAATATATGCCCCCAGTATCAATTACTCTGAATATAACTGGTCAAGCTATAATGCATTCTGTGGACACCATGCATGTAGAGTCAGATACATTATTTGGCACCTGAAGAATAGTGCATGTACTTGCCGAGCTGTTTCAAAGCATATAGACATTACATTTGCACTACGTGTACCTTGTGAAAACCTTATAGTGCTGGTAACTTGTTCTTGCATTATGAATATCATAGATGTTTGCAATGACACCAATAAATACAAATTAATATGGACAGGGGGTAGATCATGATATAATATTCCCAAATAAGAGCACAACTCACACAAATACAATGATATAAAATTAGCCAAAAGGGCCAGATTCTATCAAAAATTACATCATTTATCGTGCCGATTCTCAGACAATTTGTTTTTCGATGATGTTGCGAGCTGGTACATTTTGATTCCCACAAACGAGATAAAAAATTAGCTTCTAAATGTTCAGTATTCTTTACCCCTGGTCGGCGCAATCTTGGAATTTTATTATGTAATGCGTAATGTATGCTAATGGCGAAACCGCTGAACGCAATGACAGTCCAACTTGGCCGAATTCACTGCATTTTATGCCAAGCGTGTCGCAAAAACGTTTTCAAATTTTCCATATAATCTAGCGCAGGCAATTTGTTGGCCTAAATAGCTTCATTAAGTAGGATTCTATATGTCCAAAAGTGCTTAAGTACAAACTTCAAATAAATATCAAGCTCGTAAAGGGCAATGACCAGTTTGTCATAAAAGTTGTAATAACGTCGTGGCAACGTAATTTCCCAACGTTGTTCACAACGTTGCTACGACGTCCTCTGGAGTCTGTAAATTTTCGTTGTTAAAACGTTATGGCACAACGTTTTCCTGACATTAAGCTGACGTTGCAACAACGTTCTCACAACGTTATTGTGCTAGCTGGGATGATAGAATAAGGAAATGTTCAGATATGAACAAATAAATGCATGCATAGAGTCTCACAATGTCAGTCATAATAATTACTTAATGTGTGCATTTATGGTGACAGCCTGATTTTTAAAGAACGAGGACGTGGTAGGATAAACAAATATATGCTTTTTTAGATCTCACAATGTTAGTAATAATAATTACTTGTGTACATTCATCGTGATAGCGTTGTTTTTAAAGAACGAGGAAAACTGATAGGATAAACAAATATATGCATTTATAGATCTCACAATGTCAGTAATAGCCTACTAATAATTACTTGCGTAGATTTATCGTGACAGCGTCCTTTTATATACATGATAGGATAAACAAATATGCTTTAAAAGATCTCACAAAGTCAGTAATACTAATAATTACTTGCATACATTTATCGTGACAGCGTGGTTTTTAAAGAACGAGGCATAGACATGATAGGATAAAGAAATACAGCTAATTGAATTAAGGTTGGCATTGACAATAGTCAATATTTCATTAATGAAGTATTCCAGGCTCAAAGATCAATAAAATTTAATGTTATTGTATAGGCTTGCTTGAAAGAACATTTAAAAAAATATTTTATTCTGTTTTAGCTTTGTTGGGTATAACATTGACACTGACCCAAAATATTGTATTTTATATATGACAATTAGAATGTTGTCCTCAGAGAAACTGCTGTAGAGTTTTCTGTGACTATTCTTAATATTTAGCAAGGGGTTTTGATGTTGTGACATTTATACTAAAAAGCTAGCTTCAATGTACACAATTTGTATTTATTTTGTGTTGGTTTGTATCACTTTTCAACTTTATAACCATATTATTTTTTGCAGACAAGATGTCTTGTTTGTTTTCCCCATAGGCCTTAGAACAAGGGCTATAGTTTAAGTTTATGCTTCAAGAATTAATAGAAATCAGTTTAGCTTAAAGATGGATAAGTCAAAATTAAATAACACTCTTAAATCACTGGTTAATCAGTTAACTTAAATATTTTGCACTAATAATTGTTTGGTTGTTATTTTATCTGTTTAATTAATTAGCAGAAATAACCAAAAAAATTGTCACCTGGATGCATCTGAGAGGAAAAATTAAAATTGGTCGTTTTGACCAATAGGGTTAACCATTATTTAATAGGTGGTTTTTTTGGTTAAAATGACCATACTAACGGTTAATCTTATTGGTCAAAACGACCATTTTTAGTTGTTCCTCTCAGAGGCATCCAGGTGACCAATTTTTTTGGTCATTTCAATCAATCATCTTTTACATTAGTCAGGGAGGCAGAGGTACAAAAATACATGTCTACTTACCATATCGAGGGACAATTTCATTTTGCTCTTAAGTTGTCCGTTACATGCCTAATATAACAATTCTGAATGTTGTTTGGCCCAATTTTTCTTGCGGGCTCCAGCCAACACGTTTTTTCTTAAATTTTCTATAAAACTATATTATTGTCAAAAAAGGCGAAATTTCGGACTTATTTCTAGGAAAAACCATGCTTACGTTATCAAAAAGGTAATAAAAAACTACATATAACACATTATTATGATTACTTTTCACATTTTTGTTGAGTTATGAGCGTTCGAAAACTTATTTTCAGACTAGTGCCCAGGAAATTAGCGTCATTTTAGGACATTTTCCCGTTTTGAAGCAGCAATAACTCGAAAACAGCTTGAAAAACCAGGGTGTCCGTAATGATGTCTTATATGTTGTTTTTTATAAGCTTTCTGATGATACAAGTCATTTTTCAAATGAATGAACTTGAAAGTTTGCTATTTTTGACCACATAATAGTTTTATAATAAAACTGAAGAAAAACGTGTTGATCGAAGCCCACAAGATAAATTGGGCCAAACAACATTCAGAATTGTTATATTAGGCATGTAACGGACAATTTAAAAGCAAAATGGATTTGTCCCTCGAGAAGGTAGGTAAAATGACCTCTGCCTCCCTGACTACATCTCTAACCATGATACCAGTTTTGTTCACTCTCACTTTTTCATTTTATGCATGCTTAAAGTGGTAAACGTTATGCTGGATACATTTCAATGCATACAAACAAAATAAACAAAATAACATGATGTTATAGCAAACACATTTGGAAATTTTGTTACGACTTTCGACTGGTATGTCCCTCAATCATGAAAAGTTCATGTTATAGATTTCATAGATAAATTACAAAGTCAAGAAATGAATTCTTTTGCCTGCGCACCAATATGCTTGCCTGCATACGTGCATTGTTTCCGCTCAAATAATTTCATTCCCATGAGGATTCATACAGGTATGAACCAAAAATGTAAGTATTATTGCACAGATAATGTAAGGCCGAAACTTCATGTTCACAAAATGAAACAAAATGAACAATGTTACGGCAATAACAATTTAACACACAACAAGTACTACACGTACAAAGACGATACCATATAACATCTAAAATGTTACTCATAAAATCTGACAAACACGATATATACAGCACACAAATATTTGGCATGAAGCTCAAGCTGACATGACAAGGCATTTCATGATATGTAAATATTAAACCGTACGTGTTGTTCAATTTCAGCATTGAGCAAAGTGCACACGAACATTGCCATTTGAGCTATCAGTGGAAAAACGAAAATCGTTTACCTCACTTTTTCAAACCTTAGTCTGCATTATCGACCTCCAAATAATTTTTGACACATCCTACATGTAGCTAGTTAGCCAGCTGCTTGTTTCGAACTGTACCAAAAAAAGAAATCGTTTCCAAAGCTCCACGTTACACTAAACCCACTCAGACCTGAAAACAAAATTAAATAACGGGCCTTGAAGTTTTAATACCAGGGATTAGACAGACAGAGCGCAGCCTTAATTGAACCTTCCTGATCTGGCTGGTTTAGTTTCCGATGCAGCGAGAACATACAGTATCTGCCCAAACGGCTGACACTAGTGTTTCGTTGCTTGACGTTTTATAAGCAGCATTTCTATGACTCAATCAGAAATAACCTTGTTCCCAGGGCCTATCCCTGGTGAAACATGTGCTGACAAGAGGCCCTGGAAAAGGCTTGTTGTCAAATGACAAACTTTCCAGTATATTTGGAAAGTTTATTACAGAAATTCTGTACCCGATAAATTCTAGGAAAATTTTCTAACAGTATTGGAAAATTTGACAACCAAACTTTGCTAAGGGCTTCTACCTCACGTTCTACACCGGAGAGCAGGGCAACGAGGTTGTCTTTTGCATTAATTGCATTTTATATTTCGAGCGTCTAGAACACAGTTTACAGCTGATAGCTACAATACTAAGCAATGTAACTTTTCATACCTATACTTGCAATCTCGCTTGCGTTAGCTCGATACTTTTGACAGTAAAAGACAAAGGATCAACGCAACATCACTTGATAACTGATTATAATAATCTATAAATTATAAAAAAAAATGAAGCCATAAATAACTTTCCATTATCCCACACTTTAGTTTACTAGTGAGACACCTGCTTCTTATTGTTATAACAAAATGTCTACAAAGTTAGTTTTGCCTGAGAAAATTGTAAAATTCAGAAATTCCATACCTTCATATAAATAGATCAATGTAGAGTACTTTGTGTAAGGAAGACCTCAAAATTATTGTCTATTTGTTTTGTATAAACAACCTAGAAAGTAACGTAAAATTATATGTCATGATCATGCATGTCTAGAAATCACGGAATATTCATCATTCTACTCTATGGTCGTTAATTTGAGCATGGTTTAATCTAAGTTCCCTGTATGTTAGCATGGTGATCATAAATCACAGTATTTTCTGGATGGGTTACTCTAGTAATGGTAAACTCTTTTACGTGGTTATTCAAATTTCGCAAAATGCGAGAACTGCGTAAAGTATCGTTTCTTTGCTCTGATCGCTAGAAGCCAAAATGATATTTGCATAAATTAAGGACGTACCTTTTTGCCTTTTCTGCATCTTATTACAAATAGCAATTTTTCTGTATATTAAAGGCAGAATGGTCGCAACTGAATAAAACCTAAAAAGGATGGTGGATATTGTGCATAGATGGACCAATAGATTATGAACTTACTAAATGACAACACGACGGTTATGTATCATATATATGTGCGTGCGTGCTTGCGTGTGTGTGTGCGTGCCATTCAGCCAAATAATTTTTCTGAGCAGTTATTTCAAACACTCCGTCTAGTTGGTTTTTCAGGCAAATTGTGAAAGCACCCCGAGAATCCCTGGAGTTGGTTGTGAAACCTATCTATAAAATAATACGAAATACTACACCAGTATATATATTTTTCATACCTTCACTCAAAGTGCCGCTAGGCAGTATACCAGATGTACATGCGTTACACTTTTATTTGGCAGGAATTAAACTACAGCATCTCGGTACAATGCTACATCGTTTTGTGTACATAAGGTATGAAACTATTAAAAAGAAATAAAATCAGAAAATTGAAATACAGTATAACTGAAATTGTTAAATATTTTAAAACAGATATGTATGTAATATATAATAAACGAGAGAGCGTTTATTACCGGCGTATAAAACACCGAAAAGTGTGTTGAAAAACGAGACGCTAGTCGAGTTTTTTACACACACTTTGAGGTGTTTTGGATGCCGGTAACAAACAATTTCGAGTTTATTATATTGCTTCTCAAACGAACTTGTATTTAGCGAGAAATTCAACGCGAATGTTGAGTTAATTTATGGACGTTTATTAACGTGGTATCAAGACAACGATATGGTGGTGATTTCCTTTGTGTTTTGATCTTGAATTATTAATGAGTTTGAGAATATATTTTATAGAACACGTTGTCAAATTATTACGATTTAATTGCCGGCATATTGTGATTTATGGCGATCTAACTCCGCGTCAATGATCCATTTTGGTGTCATATAAAACAAATGATAAATGTTTATGACTTATGAGTGCAATGGTAAGAATATTTTCATTTGGTGAAAGATAGAATATTAATTGAAACATTCCGTCTTTCACCTCATTAAAATATTCTTACCATTGCACTCATAAACATTCATTATTTGTATAACATTTAATATGATACACTATAAAGGTTTAGGTTCTATTAATAAAAAGAAATAAAATCAGAAAATTGAAAATACAGTATAATTGAAAATTGTTAAATATTTTAAAACAAATATGTATTATATTATACTATATAGATCACCTTGTCAAATTATTGCGATTTAATTGGCTGTTTACGATCACGCGATATAAAATAGAAATTTCCATTTCCGTGATCATGAAATGAAACCGTGCAACAGTTCTTTCCATAGCACGGTAGATTTCATTACTTCACTCACTCAAAATTTCACTATCGCACACATTCCGTGGCGGCACATTGTGAGTGATCCAATTTTATTTACTACACTGATAGAATAGATAGAATATTAATTTCACTTTTCGCCTCATTAAAATATTCTCACCATTGCACTCATAAACATTTATTATTTGTATAGCATTTAATATGATACACTATAAAGGTTTAGGTTCTATCAATACCTGAAACGATAAACTGAAAATCGTCGTTTCTAATCTAGTAAATGCCCTTCGTCAGGAAGTTAGTCCAACTTCAGAAGGAAGGGTCTTCGCTCACTTTAAATATCGTTTCAGGCAGTGATAGAACCTATACATTTGGTGTAACAGTAATTATATCAGATATTTGCGAAATTGTGCTTGATAAAGCGAATTCTCAAGCACCACTGGGAAATGCTGCAGCCATCCGCCGCAAAGCCTAACTTTTATTCAGCACATACCTGTATGCACAGAACATAGTTCGAACAGCCTTAAAATCTAACATAGAACAGCTAGTGATTATGTGACTCTGTGCTGGGGTGGGCGTGTGTCTAGCAAGCAGTGGCACAAGCAACAGCAAAGTGTGCTTTCCAGATACTCGCCGCTGATAATAAAGCTCACAAAATTAGATTATTCCCATTTTCTGCTTATTTAATTTCTGAGCCAGCAGAAAATTATGCATTTAGAAATTCAACATGTGTTCCATACCATTAGTTATGTGTCGTGAATACGTATCTCCAGAACGTTTACCACCAACCAGTATGAAATTTACAGCAGACCTGAAAATTATCTGTAGATGTAGATGCCCTCTATCTAAATGTCCTTACAAACAGTGCAAATCAAGCGTGAACCTCAAATTGTGAACTGAAGAAACAAATCGATTCCAAAAGGAAAACAGCACTAGTCTTTGTTATTATCTAAACAGAAAAGAAAACGACAGCTGTCAGTATTATTTACTTAAAATAATCCAAAAGTTTTTATTTGTTCAAATAAAATCGTTTTATCCGTTCGCAGTTTTTTCCTAGGACATCATCATAGAAGATTGAAAAAAACGCATTCGACATTATGAAACAATTTGTTTGGATATTGAAAACAAATATGCGACATTATGATATCACACCACCAATTTACGCTACTTACACGTATGCAAAAAGAAGTAAACGATATATTAATAACTAGTGACAGCACAACTTGAACAGTTTTAAAAAGGTTTATACTGGAACGGTTTTACACAACCTTTTCACATTGTGCTTTTCACATTACCAGCTTAGCCGGGGAAGGATTATAGTGTAGGTGGGATGATCTTCACCATACAGATTTAAACGAAAGTTCAGAGAGCGTTAAAAGAGACTAAAATCTTGGCTAGGATCTTGTAATTCTAAAGACGCTGTTAACACTATGAAACTTGTCTCGCAACTTCGCTTACAACGGAGTGTAAGGAAGAGCCCAGGTGCGCATAATTTTTTGATACTGCGTAGTTAGTCTACTCTTAAACAGTTCAGTTCCATCATGAAGCGTGACTTATCTCAAATGCATGACAATTATCCTGCCTCTTATCTCGTATCGGTTAACCTGGGCTGTGTAAACACCTCTCGGAGAGGAAATTAATCTCACTTTGTGTGCATTTGCAACAAAATATTTCTAATATCTTTCTTAAAGGAAACATTAGGCGCCTTTAAGGCAGTTGCATGCCAGTGAGTGGAAAATATCGCGCGCTCGACTTCTAGCAATCGCTCCCTTTGAATTACAAACGGACAAACGGAACGAATATCGTTAGCTGTGGTTGACTTAGCACAAATGAAAAGCAAGCGATGACAAAATCATTAGCAGGACATTTTGTACACAAAGGAAATACTTCTTTGCCAGCGTTTTCAATCTATTCCCTCATAATCTATGGCATATATGCATAAAGTACTGCGACAACCTTGGCTTACTAGTAAATATGTTACTGTGCCCTCGTTCAACATATAAGTTTTGTAGAAAAGCTGTTTATCTGAAAATTCCTCAACAGACAAAAAAATTAGTGGGCTATAAATTTTGGCGGTGAAACATGACCTGCAGTTATTGCGACCCTCTAATATACGGACAAATGTGCTAGCCTAATAAATATACAGACAATTTGTTCAACAACGCTATTCAAGCCCTTTTGATCTAAACAGCGCCTAAATCTATGTCACTTTATTGTCATATCTTTGACTTGAAACTAGAGTTACATCAGTAGAAGATACAAATAGTATCATAAAGCAACATATTTGTAACTACTCACCACTGAATGTTTCCCAAAAATTAACAACAGAATGAGTGTACTATATTCTCTGGAGATTCGTTGATATATGGTGCGATGTATATCGTATGATATTAACTCATATAAATCTGACTACACACAAATAAAACGAAAGTGATGGCAAAGTCGTTTGTGGGATATTTTGTACTGAACTGAAACTGCTATTTGTAGGCTTGCAATATAGATAAAACTGGAAGCGCTCAGAAAAATTGCAACTTATTTAAAATGACTTTACCGAACGTGTGTAGTTTTGAAATATTAGAAATGCAATTGTTGATTTCGCGCGGGATATAGCCAGTTTGACTTGGAATTTCGTCTGTTTGCAGGCTGGTAGCCTGGTATCACCTACGAAACTGGTAATGTTGGGAAGGAAATACAACATTGTGTAACATTTGAAAATATTTAAAAATCCTACATAATTGCAGCCGAGAAAATTGCAGTTAATTCATGATGATTGAAGTTTTGAAATATTATATGTGCAATTGTAGATTTATTTCGTGCATGGTATATCCAGTTTGCCCTAAAGTTTTGCCTAGTAATATGTTTGCATCAGCTACGGAACTTGTACCGATAGAAAGTAAATATGAAATTCTATAAGACATTAAAATTTTAAAAAATCTTATGGAATTGCGGCGGAGAAAATTGAAGTTTACTCGAGAAGACTTCTAATCACTTGTAGAATTGTACTGTATATTTGGGTTAAAATTTCGGCTATTTTAGGTTCTAAATATAGTTATTATTCTTAACTGGTAAGAAGTAAGTCTTTAGTTCTTTTCTAGTTGCGATTAATAAGAGGCATAGTTAATGACTATATAGGTTGATATACTTTTGAACGATTGAAATGAGCGCGTCGGTTATTGAATGTGTGTTGAATTTCGTGTTGAAAGTGCGTTCTTCACTCTAGTAGACATATTGCGACCCAATACAGCCTTTTCGCGTTCAATAGGGTGTATTATAAAGCATAACACAATACCGCTATACCTCAGGTCTAGCACAGATCGGGGATCTAAATAAACGGTCACTGGCAACAAACAGAAGGTCCATGCTATATGACCTTAATGAACACGCATTATATACGCACAAATGTGCTAGCCCAGTAAATATACAGCCAGTCTCTTTTGGTCTGAACAACGGTTACAGCGCCTAAGTTTATTTCGCTTTATTTTCATATCTTTGATTTGAAACTAGAGTTTAGTCCTTCGCTCAACAATATATAAATAGTATCATAAAGCAACATATTTGTAAGTACTTACCACTGAATGTTTCCCAAAATAAAGATTAACAGAATGAGTGTACTACGTTCTCTGGAGATTCGTTAATATATGTTGCGATATATGATATAATTCAGCTCAATATATATATAGAAGAATCAAAGTCAGTTTCTGTTGGATTTGCGGCAGTTGCCATTCCGTTGTCGAGACAAGGCTGATAAAGCCTCGTATTTTAGTTCACGATCTACAGTAATTACCTAATATTTCTCTATTGCGATTGGTTGGAAAATCACAGAATGTGTCATCGTCTTAACATCAGTAATCTAATATATCCGTAACATATGGCTAGTGCTTAGTTCGATATCCTTCGCAAAGGCATACTTCGAAACCCGGACCGGACTCGGACTCGAACTGGAACTCGGACCCGAAGAAAACCCGGACTCGGGAAAAACCCGGACTCGTGCTCGGACTCGCGTTTGAGAAACCCGGACTCGACAATAGAAAACCCGGACTCCAAATCGAAAAATGCTGGATTCGATGAAACTGGATTCTGATAACATCCGGAATAGATTCTCCCGTATAATGGGTTTCATTTACCAACATGTCAGAATGCTTAGTTATGAATTAAGTCTTCAATGCAATATGATCAGTAACCCAAATTAGCCAGATGTGACGATCTATTTAGACACATGTTCAGCTATATTATAATTATTATATATACCTCTATATGCTGTATAGTTTTTATGAACATATTTGATATGACGACAGTAATGACCTTATGTATATAGCGCGATACTATGAAGTAAACCGAGTTTTGTTTCATGTACAATTACGGTTAATAAGAGCAAACTGGAAAACTGAATATGATATGAATCGACAAAAGTATTAACACTTTTAAGTTTTAAATCTTAATGATCGGTTATTTAATTTCCATTGCTTACTTAGTTTAGTGTCTTTTTGTTCAAAAACTAAAAGCGAGCTCTACTGAACGCTTTACGATACAAATGCACTCATGTTTGCGATAAAATAATTATGACTTGACTCAAGAAATTTTGACGACTATATATTGAAACAAAATACTTTCCGGTCTGTGGCAAATGTTTAATACACCCATTGTTCGTTTTGTACCTATTTTGTTCAACGCCAGCCACTGTAGTCCATATAGTTTACAGTCAATAGTCTTCAAAAAGGTATCCACCGAATAGGATAGAAATTCAGACATAAAAACGACGTCTAAGACGAAAAAAGTCGTGTAATACACAACTTCATGTTGCCAACTGATGTCAGTGGCGCCACGAAGAATTACAAATTGCTGCTTCAATATCGACATTTTATGCATTAAATAACGTACGTATTTCGCTTAAATCGATATGGGTGTAACTTTGAAGATCTTTTCCCCCGATAAGCTTAATAAACCATGTATTAATTGTGGTAGAGTCGAAAAATATTGTTATAAATAGACACAAGTGTTACACGTTCACTTTGTCATCATGTTTCTTTGTCGATTTCAGAATTCGTAAAATTGACCAATCACAGTGAAGCACAAAAGTTCTAAACATTTGCCACAGACCAGTACTTTAACAATGTTTATGCCGCGGCCTTTGTGCACAATGTAGGGGTTCAAATGTCGGATATTCTTCGCACTTTGATTAACAAGCTTTTTGCGGTACAGATAAAAAAAAACTAGGAGGCATCCTGCATCCCCATATTTTTTGTTAAGTAATGTAAACGCTTATATGAAAGGCGTTGAAACTGGATGTTCGGGAACGTCATTTCATTCATTGTATCAATTATACGCACAGACATTTATACGCACTTGTCTGGACTCGGGCATAGCATTTTCACTAACTAAATTGATAACATTATTAATATTCCCCCACCTACAACTCTTCTATGACTAGTCTTTTTTAAGTCTTAGACACATAGGCCTGTCTCACACCATGATTCCACTTTATAGCTTACGGCTGAGCATTTGCATTTTTTTATTGTGTGGTTTGCAGTCATATTTGGTCCTACTAAAGACCGTCAGCGAAAGTCCGCAAACATCCGCGAGCTCTAGTTAGGTTACAACGCTACAAAGCGGTTTTAAGCCTTTATTTTAATGTGGCAGGTACAACCAGACTGAAAATGAGCAATGCATATTTTCACGCGAACGAAGGATGCATCAAGTGCAGGTTACCCAATTTTTCCAGCACCCTTGTTGATATCCAGCCAGGACTTCCCCCATTAAGACGAGCATAATGACTTACAGATTTTTTTGTGTGCACAGTAACAATGGGAATAGTAAAATATAATATATTTATTCGGGATCCTAATTCACAGTTATTAGATTTTAGTATAAATTTCCAGGTGATTATTAATTTTCCTGCATTCTGATTGGTCAAGTTTCACTGTCTCTGAAGTGATAGTCACTGACCAGTGACTATAGCTTTGTCATTTTGACTCCGAACACGATTCCGAGCTCGAATCCGAAGCTCCGTATGTAGTATAAAAGGTGTCGCGGTAACTCGGCTCAGTACACCGACAATTCCGACAAACATTAAGATTTAAAACTTAAAAGTGTTAATACTTTTGTCGATTCATATCACATTCAGTTTTCCAGTTTGCTCTTATTAACCGCTGAGATGTAAATGTACATAAAACAAAACTCGGTATCGCGCTATATATGTAAGGTCATTACTGTCGTCATATCAAATATGTTCATTAAAACTATACAGCATATATAACATAGCAGAACATGTGTCTAAATAGATCGTCACATCTGGCTAATTTGGGTTACTGACCATATTGCATTGATGAATTAAACTTAATTCATAACTAAGCATTCTAACATGTTGGTAAATGAAACCCATTATACTGGAGAATCTATTCCGGATGTTATCAGAATCCAGTTTCATCGAATCCAGTATTTTTCGATTTGGAGTCCGGGTTTTCTACTGTCGAGTCCGGGTTTCTCAAACGCGAGTCCGAGCACGAGTCCGGGTTTTTCCCGAGTCCGGGTTTTCTTCGGGTCCGAGTCCGAATCCGAGTCCGAGTCCGGTCCGGGTTTCGAAGTATGCCTTGCTACAGGGCACTCTGATAATATGGTATAACAATTAGCGGCGTTGACAAAGAAATTTGATACAGTATCCTTTAATTTTTTTCAAATACGCATATATTTGTACTAAACTTTTCTTACTCTGAGTTGCAATATGTTGCTGATTGAAAACTAAATTCAGATTGCACGTCATTACGACATTAAAATATTGTCATTTGAAGACACTGCAAACCGCACGTTAATAGGTTACAGGCATTGTCAACTGAAATAGTCAATTCCATATTACATATAATTTCGATCCACTCTCAGTCTCTCACATGCATGAAGCCTAGCGTTTCAGAGATAACGCACAAGGAATATTAAATCCTTTGCGCGCTGCATAGTAATTACAGGACAATAAATTGTTATGTGTGATATTTTCGTTTTGAGCGAAGAATTTGACTATGTAATTTATCAACATAAATACCAGTTTCGATGTGCTGTACAATGCACACAAAATGAAGAATTTCGTCTTTTGCGCATATGTATAAGCATAATTCAATTCTTTGATATCGATTATTTATATTTCCATTGAGCATTGAGTATTTATTACTGTCAGGGGTATCATGGACTGTACATTTCTGAAGCGCTGTCGCAAATGTAGCAATAATACACGTAGCGCAATTGAACATTATTTATGCACCGTATAGCAGATTATTCCACTATTTTAATAAAGTAGCTATAATTTGATAGCTGATTATTGTTCTATCATAATAAAGTAGCCATAATTTAACTCGTGCGTGCGCTTTGATTCATTACTGTCAGGGGTATCATGGACTGTACATTTCTGAAGCGCTGTCGCATATGTAGCAATAATACACGTAGCGCAATTGAACATTATTTATGCACCGTATAGCAGATTATTCCACTATTTTAATAAAGTAGCTATAATTTGATAGCTGATTATTGTTCTATCATAATAAAGTAGCCATAATTTAACTCGTGCGTGCGCTTTGATTCATTTGCGACTCAAAATATTGTACTTTTATCATAGCATAGGTAAAATAGGTATACACTATTGCAAACATCTTTTAAATCTTTATTGAACGGATATAAAACAGATGTAGGCTACGATTCGTCGACCACCACGACCACCAATTAAAATGATGCAGCCAATCGCGTTAGACCTTGCAAACAGTGTGACCTTATTGTGAAATTCATCCATACGCTTGCAATGATAGCAGGCTGCACGAAAGTGGGGTAGCAAGCGGTGCTTTTTTTTTAACTACCTAATATTTCTCTATTGCGACTGGTCGGAAAATCACAGAATGTGTCATGGTCTCAACGTCAGTAATTTAATATCCTTAACATATGGCTAGTGTTTATCACTATCTGATTTCTGTCTTTTTCTTCTATAATTAATCCCAAGCTCCTTTTTACCATTACATGAAAATAGCTTAAAAATTGTTTAAAAATACTCGAGCCCTTCATGACCGCGGCTCAAATGTTTTAGCTTTTGTCCCAACAGTACTCAATTTACTCCTTTGAAAATTCAAATTAACACTTTTCTGATTACATTAAGACTCTTCCAAGTCTTGCTGAAGCTTATTTCGCCTTTGAAATAGTGCCAAAGCTTACAATTTATGCTGCTGCAAACTGAACGTGTTTTTAACGTGGAGGGTGTGGACGGGACATATTCAAGCTGCTCTCCATTGTAAGAGTACCGTATTTCGAAAAACAACATCACGTTTAATCCAAGAAATTCACTGCCAGATATATGCCATGGTACAAAATATACAGCCAAATGTTTGACATATAGTTTCTTTGTGAGATCCGCATATTCGTTTGAGCAAAGCTAAGGAACAGTGAACAATGCATGCTGAATAATATAGATACAGAGCGCAATAAGAAGCTCATTGTTATCACAAGTTCAAAGGTTAACTGACGCACTGCCATTGGCAAAATCAGTTTTACATTCTAGCCTATTCTAGTACACATTTCATTCCTGTTTGATTCAAATGCCTGAATTGACTGTAATACTGAAATCATTGTTGCAAAGCGCAAAAATTCAAATTCGTGACGCATTCCTCACAGATCACGCGTGAAACACTAGCGCATTATCTCATACAAGCGTGAGCAGAGCCAGACATTAAGTTACCGAAGTAGCATTTTTCATGCTTTAGTATAAATAAAAAGGTTCATCTTATCTGCAAAAGTGTGCACATATCTGGAATGTATAGCTAGGAGGGTCTTTATATGAGTCCTACAGGAAGGGCTAGCCCTCTTGTTTGAGATCCTGCTATTGCCAAAGCGAGATCCCGCCTAGCAGGCCTAGAAATTTCCCATATAAACGCAACAAGGAAGGCCGACTCTCTTAGTAGGGTTGACCAAAAATGCCGTTGAATCGATGTCAAAGTGATTTTTTTTCAATCTTTTTTTTGCTCTAAAAATATTGTTCTAAACGAATATTCACATTTCCATTGCCCTATATGGACGGCTTAATAAAAATAATGAGTGGCAAGAAAGTATTTAAATACTATCTGTTAACGAAAGCCAGCCCAAGCATTAGACTGATTTTCTTCATGCAAACAGACGATGAAAGTCAGCCCTCTGCTAGGGCTATCCCTCTCCGTAGGGCTCACATGAGGGCAGATTATTTTACAACAGGGAGACCTGTATTCTATCACGGGATCGAAAAATAAAACCCTTATCTCAAGGGGCATGGTGGAAAACGCGGGTACGGGTAGCGGGTACTGGGTAGCGGGTACTGGGTACCGGATACCGGGTAACGGGTAGCGGGTATCGGGTATCGGGTATCGGGTAGTGGGTACCGGGTAGCTGGTTATCTTAATGAGAGATTCAGGATTTGTTTATATTTTTTTAATTTCATTTTTTTTAATCAACTACTATGAATCGGACTCCTAGTCATTTAAAATTATTCCTGATTGTGCAGAACAGCATTAGTTTCTGCATGATAGACCATAGACTTGGATTAAGTCCGTCTCTCTAAAGTGCGAAGAGAACCGAGGGAATTGAAACGCGAAAGAATTGAAACTGCAATAATCGCGTTGCAATAATCACGCGGCAAGCGAGCGCGCCGCGAAGCGGCGCGCGAGGGAGAGACAGACTTGGCTCACTTGCACAGTTTCGAATCAGATTTATTATTTTGGCGGGAAATGGTATTAATAGACCAGGTGTTATTTTTAGCGATTTTGTTACAAATAAGGAAGCCCGCCGATAAGAATACGATAAGATTGTCCTTAATCTTATCGTATCCAAGTTTATGCAAGCCATATTCAATACTATCTTGAAGCGAATTCATAGCAATTTATACCAGACACGTAGATAGACAGAATGGTGGTGTGTATTTTGAAACATGATCAGTGAATAAGACATTATTTCCGCTGTATTGCAATTAGCATAAATTATTGCCATCTGGTTATGAGGCGTTACCGACTGAAAAATCAGTCGGTAAATTTGGCGCGCTTGCAGGTGAGCCAAGTCCGTCTCTCCCGCAAACTTTCCCGCGTAAACTGCACCTTGCTTCCTTTCGGCCTTGCTTCCCTTCGGACTTTAGACCGACGGACTTGGTCCAATTCTAGATGGACCATAGTAAAATCGCAAACGTAAAAGCGTTTCGCGTTGCGTGAGCAAATGTGTCTAGTGGAACATAGACATTATCATTGCATACCATTACCAAGGCAATATCCGACACACTTATCACTAAATCTCAACCTTCGTAAAGTTTGATTCCAAATGAGGCCAAAAAATTGAAAATTGCTTTAGAAGATTGCTCTTGCATGTAACTTTTATATCCCGCAGGTTCCTCAGCAATATATTAATTATTCTGTCGCTGGTTTGATATGTGATTACTTCGCAAATCGCTTCGCTGAGCTGATCACGATTACAAAAAGAATTTATTATGTAGTCGATATTTGCTGAAGGCCAGAAAAGTATTCGCCATGGCGCTTTTACTATGGTCTATCATGCAGAAACTAATGCTGTTCTGCACAGTCAGGAATAGTTTTAAATGACTATATAGGAGGTGCGAAATAGCCTGCGGTAACACACGAAACAATTTTAATCGACTTTACTCTTCACCATACAGTTGTAATTCTATAAAATGTTTAGTACTTAATCCTTTCTCCTTTCGATCGAATTACTAAATCCAAACGATGGTTCATTGACTCAATACATTTGTCAATTTCAGCTACAGAAAAATTATACATAGTTTTTTTAACTCGTCAAAGCTGTGAACTCGTCAAAAGTTTCACAAGTTATATTATCATTTAACGCGTCTAGTCTTAACTTATTTTTCACGCGATGAAACAAATTCTTTATTGGATTGAGATCAGGACTCCTAGCAGGAATTTTCAACAGCTCAATTTGATTCTCTTTTAATGTTTCTTTTACAATATTCGAATTCTGAACTGGGCAATTATCTTGAACAAAAAGGTTCGATGCACGCTTGCTTGCTTTTGCGAACAGTATTTTAAATCTACTATTTACAAATGAAGCAAAGAAAGGCCCATCCCTTTTTTTGTATTTTTAGCAGTCAATGACGCCTTTTCCATGGGTACTGGCAACTAAAAGCTTGAGTACTTTACCACCACTGCCTTCTTTGCTCCCTTTTGCAGTGCACCCTTGCTTTAAGCCCTCCGACTTCTGACGCCATATTCTTCAACGTAGGGCTCTCGCTTGACCTGCTGGGTTTTTCTTATAGTAAAAACTAACGCCATCTAAAAAGAACCCGACCATTTCAGTCCACAAAGTGGTTGGATATGTTTTCTTCACTTTGTTAGCAAATGCAACTCTTTTTTTCAGATCAGCTGAACTCATTAATCCCTTTTTTCTGGCTTGCCAGAAATGGTAACCGTGTCGTTTAAGGCAACGTCTATAACTGTCCTATTGCTTGCTTGACTTTCTTGTATTCCTGCCTTTTCCATTAGACGCTTTGACGAGAACTGTCCTTCTTCTTTCCTGAGAATTTTTAATGAGCGCAAAAGTTGTCTTTCATCTCGTGCATCTAATTTGGTAGGTCGACTACCTTTACGTCTGCGTTTCTGACTTACAGACTTATCACCGGCTTTTTCCTTTTTAATTCGATAGATAGTAACACGCGAAACACCTGTCTTTTCAATGATGTCTCTAGTTGATATCTGTTCGTGTTTAGTCAAATACTTTACATAAGCTCTAGTCTCAGCGTCTATTATGCCTCTAAACACCATGTTTGTTCTCCACGCAATATCGATAGTGTGGTAAAAATCAAAATTATTAGATATTTAAATCGAACAAATTAATAACACCTTGGTGATTAAATGTCAAAACACAAATCCATGTGTCTTTGTTAGGTAACTGAAGTTTTCATGAACATTTCGCATGCAAGTGGACCGTCTTGACCTTCAGACAATCTTAGACAAAACTTGTTGAGACACATTGAAATTTTGAAGACAAGATACGCGTGCCCTTCTCGACTGATTCAAATGCTCACAATTTTTTTTCTAAACCCCCCTCCCCCAGTTCAATGTTGACATAATTCAACAGCCGCATGACCCAAGCATAGGTATCATCACAACAACATTGAATTGGGGGGAGTGGGGGGGGGGGGCAAATAGGATTATACAAACACTACGAATATGACATATGATCGCTCATGTGTCTCAACAATTTTGTCCAAGATTGTAGCAATGTCTTAAAATGCCTTGGAAGGTACCCTAATAATAAAAGGAGTTCGTTGGGCAGAACAAAAATAAGTGAATATATACCCCCCCCACCCCCCCCCCCAATGAACGCTCTAGTTACAGCCTTGTGCCCATTTTCGTTTTGGCAGGCGGAGTGAACTTGCAGGCGTCTTGTTTATTTGGGTAAATCGGCATTCCTGAAGAAGTCGGTTCCGGAGCTTTTCCAGCGTCTCTCAAATTTATATTTTGCTTGACGTAAGTATACACGTCAGATTTTCTTATTGTGGGTTCTTTGTTATCCGTTAATATCCGTTTAGCATGTTAGGCGGGCAACATAATCCGTTTAGCATGTTAGGCGGGCAACATAACATAGAAAAGTGCAACATACAAGGTATCCAGTACATGTATTCATGCAATGCTGCTTTTAACTCTCCCTGTCGGACGGAAGTGAATAAAAAGCCACTAAAATCTAATTTTCTCTCGCTGTGTAAGCCCCTAAGAAATGAATCAGCATCATTGTATTCCTCGCGTAAAAAGCTTTCGATTGAGGAGTTGATACTATTGTCAAACGCTATACTTGCAAATATATTTAAGATTTGATCGGAAACTTACCGTCATTAACTCGAGTTATGGGAAAATTCCACTGATTCTGTGAAACATCTTCCAATGGCTATTAGTTAGGAATAAGGCTTATATGAAGCGCTTTTGTGCTGAGAATTTCGTTTGAATACGCCAAATAGAAGCTTATTTACAAGCATTTTTATGTCGGGAATTTCGCTCTTGATCTTTGCTCTATTACCAAATTTGGCTTATATTTGGTTATGCAATAGTCCGAATCACGTGAAATACATGCTATATGGGGTAAATTGACCCGTAGAATCGATTGCCGGTGTGTTTGAGTGTCTAGTGTCATTGTTCGTATAGTTTGAGGTCACAAAATATTTTACTTCTGGCTTTCTTGCTGCACTAGAATGCGTCTTTTTTCTCAGCAAATTGTGTGCGTATAGTTACAAAATATAGATTACTAAAAAAAGCGATTTTTCAAGGCGATTCTGCTGGTACAATTGCCAAGACGTAAACTCTAGAAGAAGCGGAGATATTTTCAATCAAAGGTGACTGTTCACAATGTATGTTTATTGACAATGCAATTTACAACATTTTACAATATATCAAATTTCATATACTTTAAACGGCCAAAAATCGGCTGCATTGCACTGTATCAAAAATCTAAAAAGATACTCTAATAGATCTTTATATGCTGATTACAATGGTGGTACCTTAATATTATGGTAGGTAATAAAGCTGTGATAAAAGATACCTTTGTTCACATGTGTGTTGTCATAGTTACCGTGATGATTACCCCCTGGTGACAAAATAGGCACCTATTTCGAAACACGATTAGGGCCTGGAGAATGGTCAAAAAACTTTAATCTTTGTTTTACATTGTGACTATAAACGATGTTTAGGAGCTAAACCTAAAAAAATCTTAAGTAATGGCAAGCATCACTGTTTTTTGAAGTTTTTCCTAGAAAATAGCAATTTCTGAAAAAATAATGTGGTATCAAAGAAGAAATGTAGGAATATTTCTAAAATATTTTTAAGTTTTTTTTTGGTTTAGTACCTTGCCTAATGTAACATGTTGTACGGTTGAAAATTTCAGTCCAATTGGTTAAAATCTGCCATTGATATCGTGTATGAAAAATTCATTATTGAACGAATTATACAATTCGTGAAATACAGCTTTAAAGTTATCTGGGAATTCTAATTTTAAAGTCACAAAATGTAAATGAAAAAGCCTCTTAAAAGTATCCTGGTTTAAAGGTCTCCTTTTATTTTCTATTATCTGGTAATATTTTTGGTCATCGGCATGCTTCCAAGGCTTGTTGTAGTGCCTTTGTTGCTATTTTCGTGTTGCTGTGCTCTTTCACTTTTTCGACATAATATTCGCTTGTTTCTGAATTTATTCTCTAAAAAGTATTTATTGCAGCCGAACCAGCAAGATTTACTACACGATCTTTGCATTCAACCGGGTTTCGCATGAATTTTAAATGTACAACATCCCAATTGAAAAATTACTTTTCCAGCTGGCACTTTTCTTATGCACGTTCCTAATTTATATGGATTTGGACTCGCGCATTACTTTGCTTAAGGCTTGTGAATAAGAGTAAAGGATAGTGCAGACATAAAGGATTCTGGGTATTTGTGAAAAATTTTGGCATGACCCATGCATAGCCCCCTGCCAAAAAAAAGAAATTATAGTACAATACAAATATTCCGAAACACTAGAGCGGTACTTCAATACCCCTAACTTACGGATGTGAAGTCAGTTTTCACATAATTTCAAATGCTTGTGGACAGATTTAAAAGGCAGAACAACGATTTGCCGTAATTGACAGAACATAATATCAATACAAGATTCTTTTCAGTACTTGAACTTTATGTTAGATGAACAGATGATGCTCGTTTAAATGGTCGTGCAACAGTATCGAACATTGTTGATCACTGATAATTACGTTTGACAAGGCCACTGCGCTTGAATGTCCTGATTTGAAAACATACCGAAATATACATTGTGTCCCAAAAAAGGTTATCCTTTGAAGTCTAGCGCTAGTGTGCACGTGACAGTCGCACGTTCGATTCTGTGTTATTTTGGCAGAACAAATTCAATTAACTTGCAGTGTAAATACAAAAAGTTTCTGTACACAGAGACATCCGCATAATTAAAACCAGACTGAATGAGACAGATATGCACAAAGAGGTGTTTTATATACATGCTAAACAGCGTCGTACTCTGGGTAATAACTGAATAGTGTCGATATTTTAGTACAGTTGTCCATACTACTTTAAATACCTCGAAATAGGGAGATTTATGTCATATAAAACCATATTAAATATATTTCGCTATACATTAATTCAGGTCACTATTTATCTATACAAGGGCGTACGGTTTTAAATTAATCGATTATTAGGACGGGTAAAAATTTGAGCTTAAGGATCGAAAGCTTTGCAGAAATAAATTTAGGTGTTGTCCTACAAATTAAGATATTATTCATGTAATCATGTAGGTCTCGCAAGCTGAGTTGCTGTGAGCATCTGCGATCATAAAACTGGTAAGATGAGTGGTAAAGTGTTCCTCTGGTCGGCCCCGAGATCTCTGTCTTCAGCGTTTACAAGAGCTATGAAGAACATTGATGACTGTGAAGTATTACTGGAGCCTTATTTTTATGGCCACATTTCTTTATGGGGATACGATAACTCACGAGCCTGGCGGGATCAATCTCTCGACCAATTTCAGCTTTCTGTTGACAAGACAACCACATTAATCCAAGCAAGATCCTCCGAAAGTAAATTCGTGTTTGCTAAAGAGCTCGCAAAAGAATTTGGCCTAAGTCCTTATTATTTTGCAGACCGAAAACAACTGCAAAGTTTTCAACACACGTTTCTGCTACGCCATCCAGAAATGTCAATACCATCATTGTATCGCATATATAATAAAGAATTTCCTGGCAAAACAGACATTGATATCAGCAATGAAGGTGGTTTTAGACAAATCTACGAAACCTATCAATTTGCCAGCAAAAATTCCGACACTCCTCCAATAGTAATACTTGCTGATGATTTACTTGAAGATCCTGAGAAAGTACTCAAGTATTATTGTGACCACACTGGTTTACCATATAAAGAAGGGATGTCACGCTGGGAACCAGGACCTGTCGAAGGATGGTATCCAGCCGAATATTACGTGAATGTGTTTCGAAGTTCTGGCATCGGAAGACTGAAAGGTCTCGACAATCAAACTGTTATCAATGATAAGGAACATTGTCGAACTGTACAAAAAGCCATTCAAGATAACATTTGGTACTTTGAGCAGATGTATGAAAAACGAGTTAAATTTTGATCATCGACAAATTTTAAAATCTTCCAACAAGCATCAAAAACCTTTTGATTATATATTGTAAATACATGCGTATTCAGGCCAAAACTAGAGCGTTAATTTGGGGAGGGGGGGGGGGGATGTCACAAATGAGATACATCTCCCCTCAAAAGAAATTCGCTGTGTAGAACAAGAAGGTATGAATATTATCCCCTCCCCATGTAATTGCCGCTCTAGTTTCGGCCAAATTCATTACTGATTCGCTAGCAAAGTTTAAACCGCAAATTGACCGCGAAATATATTACTTATACGATACCATGGCGTTAATTGACCTGTAGTGTTTGAAGTTTGCGGCTAACAATTGGACGGCTGTAGGCATGCTGACAGCGGTTTAACTGCATACGTCTCACTAATCAGAAAGTTCCTTTATATGAAATCGAACTCATGAATCGTGAAATGTTCATGCCACACGATTTAGTTAGTCGTTTTTTGGCGTGCACAGCAATCTTAACTTTAAGAAGATTTGGGACTATAAAATATGCCATACTCTACACAAGCTCATGTATCATGTTTTAGGCGCTTAGGTCCAACATTTTTGCGTTTTTCACTTTTCTTCTTTAAGAAGAAGCTAGCTTTAATCCAGTTGATCTGAAAACACGGAAAAATACTGGCACTAGTTGTCAAATAGAAATCCATTTTACGATCCAAAGTATCAAATTTCTAATGAAATATAATTTACTTTGTTTCTAAATTTCTGGGCTTTCTCAGTTACAAAGTTTCAACAAGATTCACAAAGGAAAACAAAAGATACAAGTGATTAACAACAGCAAAATGGTTTCGATTTTGCACAGGGGTTAATTAATTTCACACAGATTTTCAGACAACTCGGGCATACCTCTTTCAAACCGGATGCTTTTTTCCGAGAGACTTTTCAAGTCTTCATTACATTCTTCCCATTGACTGTAGTACCAAAAAACGCGAATACTCTGTTGCTCTTACCGTGCTTCAAAATTTGGTGGACAAGATACGTTTTTTCCGTTGTGTGTGGGGCGCACAACCAAATTAATTGAATTCCGGATTGCCAAAGACGTTGTCGTTCGTTGTCCTGTTCTTGCCAATCTTGTTCTCTTTGCGGGTGGCGAATTTTCACTTTGGCCTACACGCTTTTCTCTTGGCTTTTCAGTGTTCGCAGATAGGGGCGGTCACGAGGCTTACCATGACGACACCTGGACTTGCTTTACATAAGGTTTTCTCTCCTCGGAAGATAATCCGTGAACTTTCTTCAAATGCGAACGTTCTTCAAATTAGATTGCCCGTAAACCGGACAGGTCCGCAGAAATCGTATCGACATGACTGCACGATCGCGCAGATAATCCATGTTTATGCATACACTGTTCTATATATTAAAGATTCCTATGTCTGTAATAGAGCTCCCTAGTCTAGGTCGGCTGTGGTTGCCTGGAGGTTCTCCTGGGGTTGCCTGGAGGTTCCCTAAAGTCTCTGCGGAGCTCTCAAAATAGGACATGCTGCTCCCACGAGTGTATAAATAGTCGTACATAAACGAGAAATCGTTTATTTTGCACTGACATTCCCAAGAAAATTCTATGGAAGTCATGCCGATAATAGCATTACGATACGTGATGAAAACAGAGAAGAGGAACTCGATTCTTGGACTACATTGATCGACGACGTAGCGTGCAAGGTCCGGACATAGTGCAAAGCGATTTTGCTACGACAAAAGTGAAGCAACGAAGGAAGCCTTTGAAAAAATTCTACCTTCATTCTAAAAGGATTTGGGCGATGTCTGCATAACATTAATACCAGCGATCCTCTCGCTCCTTTTGCATGAAATCTGAGACAATTTTTGCACGAAGAAGCTTGTTCCGTTTAGATGATTCAGCATAGTTAAAATGTTGTTTTGTTGGGATATTTTGCTAAAAAATGAGTTTAAACGTTGCGTTGATCTCGGCCTACACAGCAAAAATCGCACAACCTGTTCTGGCCTGATGAAAACAGCATTGAACAATGTTTTGCTGCCCACATTGTTCAAGGTTGTCAACAATATTGTTCAACATTGTTACACCTGATTGCAGGCTAATTCAGGCTCAACAAACCTGAACAATTTGTTGACAACCTTGAACAATGTGGGCAGCACAACATTGTTCAATGCTGTTTTCATCAGGCCAGAACAGGTTGTGCATTTCTTGCTGTGTAAACGGCAATGTCAGCGGTATCACCAATGAGTGCTGAACCAAATTCCGATCAATTTGTAATTAAAGTGCAAATGTGTACGTGTCCTAAAGTCCTTCGGGTAATAAATGGTAATTATGTACTGTAATTGAATGAATATAAATGAAAACTTTGAGAGTAAACCAAAAGAGTAAACTCCAAACTACGAGCGCGCAAGGAATGGAGGATAATTGCTTAATTTTACCTCTAAATACGAAATTATTTCTCTGAAACAGTATCGAGGCACGTAGGAAACTAACGACGGAAAATTTACCGGCTACAAAGGTAATTTGATAAGCGTCAGGGCTCAAATAAACAATAATCAATCTTCGCGTGCGGGCTTAACGTTCGTAGATTACGCTTTTGGTAAGACAACCTTAGATGAAATGGGTGTAAATAGGTGTGAAGTTTGTATTTGAAGTTTGTATTTCATATTTTTACTTTCAATAGGCCATGGAAGGTCACTCAATTAGGAGTGACATCCACATTCACATTGCCATAAAAATTGGTATTTTGGGTAGATGGGCCAGAAATGCACTTGTTTAAGTGTATTACTTGCGAAAGATATTTCAAACCTTAAACTCTAAGCTCGCAAAGGATGATGGAGCTATTTGTGAGTGGAATGTTTTCTTAGGAGATAGTCACCATGTCCCTAGAAAAATGGACTCCATACATGCTTTCTAAGTTGCTTAAAATGTGCTCTCATCATGCTTTGCGTGCTTAGAGTTAGCATATATATGTGCCCTCCCGGTCATTACCATAATGGCTTTATGACAACTCCTGAACTTGGGCACAGGATGTACGGTTCACATTGTTTTGAAGGATTGCATTGTGAAGTCATCAGAGTGCTGAAACTGCGAACAGTGGGCAATGCATAGTGCAAAAAGCAAACGCCCTAAAAGAGACTCTCCACCCAATCCAAGAGTGCTCAAAGTGCACAAGCAGTGGGGAAAATATACAAAATGCATGACAATGTGCCCTCCCGGTTATTACCATAATGGCTTTATGACAACTCCTGAACTTGGCCATATATATATATATATATATTGAAAAAATACAGGACGTACAGTATGGTTATGAATTTAAGAATGCTCTACTTTTTTCAGAAAATAAACAATAAAATAGTTTTTCATAAAGTAGTAGTTGATTGAGTCTCTAATGCATGAAAAATACAATGCGTGTCTACAGCAGTAGCGAAACCAGCCCGACGATTTGGTCATGCTACGCAAATTTAAATCTTTATCATTATTCATTTCTTTAGAAATCATTCCTTATAATTATACGCTCTGTAAACACAGAAAAAATTGCAATTGCACGACCAAATGTCGAGCTGGCTTCGCCACTGGTCTACAGTGCTCCGTAAAGGGATCAATTTAAGTTAAAGCCCCCCCTATGCATTGGGTGGCGTACATTTAAATAACAAAATTTCGCGTTTAAATATACGCCCCCCCTTTAAACAAGCGTTAATTTCCGTATTATCGTTCGTATTTGTTTTGAAATTGCATATACTCATATTTAACTAGGAATACATGCATGCAGCAACCCCTCGCCACTAAGAGCATGCAACTATATTTTCGGAATTACATGAAGTACTGAGATAGGTTGTTGTCATAGCAACACGGCAATTGTTAATCTTTCTGTGTATTTTTTTCAAAATGACAAAATATCAGTTTTTAATCGTTGTTTTATTGACAATTTTTTTAAATAGCACAACATTTGTCATCAGTATGTTATTACGCCTAATGTAAGCTTAAATTTGGTATAAAATACAACCTATTAATTACATTAGTAATAAGAAGACAGTCTTGCATTTACAAAACATAAACTTACTCTGGAATTTAAACAGTGAATAGACTGGATGAGTACGGCTACGCCGGCCTTTATAAAGCATTAAAACACAAGTATAAATACGCATTATCAACAAACTTGCCTTGTGTTTCACGCAATAGTCAATTCTTGGTGCTTCTCTGTATTTTCCCCGAATTAATCTCTCTTCAAGAGTCTTGTGGCAGTCGTTTTCGTCTTATTTCTCGCCTTTTTGGATGCCTTAAGTGTTTGCTACTCCTGATAGTCCGCCATATTCCTGAGATCAGAAATGACCACCCTTCGTTGGTTGTGAAAGTTGCCAAATCTTTTTGCAAAAATACGGAATATTGTAGTGCAATATAGTCCGCCATATTTTTGAGATCAGTGATGACCACCCATTCCCACTCACCGCCACCCTTGAACCACGCGCCCGCGATATTTGATGAACTTCAGACTTCGCTATGCTTTCCTTTTCCCGGGTGTAAATAGCCGTGCGGAATTAGTACCCTCGCACGGCGCTTCGCGCCGTTCGCTCGGGGATTAACGAAACTGGAAGGAGATACTTTATATATAAAATAACAAATTTCAGTATTGCACATTGTTTTAACAGGCTTGTTTTCACACCTTTCGTGTATTGTTTTAAAGGCCGGATTAACAGTGGTAACTTTTTGTATTGTCTTTACTCTTGATGGATTAAAGTGGTAAAGTTTTTATTGTCTTGATGGATTAAAGTGGTAAAGTTTTTATTGTCTTGATGGATTAAAGCGAGTATTTAGCGAGTAATTTAGCCAGTAATTTTATTACAAAGGACTTGCGTCTGTAACAGGCATAGCCAATAATATGCGCTTTAGCTGTGCTGTCTTGATACTGTGTTGATCAAAACAACCTCATATTTGGTCGATGAGTCATCACTAAAGTTCATTATAAAAAGACCTTAAAATGCTAGTTAACCTTGACGTTTTTAACTTCGTTATTTCATATTATAAAGGGGGGGGGCGTATACTCAAATGACCATTTAAATATACGCCACCCTATGCATAGGGGGGGGGCTTTAACTTAAATTGATCCCCGTAAAGGACTAATCTGGCTCTTTTAGGCAATCTTCGACGATTCTTTTAAGGTTTGGATTTTCCATGGCAGCTGCGACTCGTTCCTTGTCGTTTATCTGCTTGTTAACTATAAAAAACCCGAATAAATCTTCAAGAAACCTGTTAGGATCTACGCTCGCGTTCTTTTTAGCATAAATGTCTTATAGTCAAAAATTGCATTTGAAGTTTCTAAAATATACATCATAACACGTTACAATGTACGCAGAGAACATAGGAATTGTATAAAGGACAGACACCACCCCCTTTACAGGTCGACACCGTTTTGATAACAAAATAATAATAATAAATATGAACAAAATATATATAGGTTATCATATATAGGTTACTTTTCTGGAAAACACTGTTCATGAACGGGATTTGGGAGTCTGGACTTCCCCCAATCTGATTTGACTTGGGACCTATGTGCTCAATTAACTAAAATGCTCGGCTACGTGAGAAGATCTACACTAGATATAAAAAACCATCTCGTTTCGTCGTACGTATTTAGCTCAAGAACGTTTGAAACTATGCTATGCATGTCAAGTCAGGGCTCCACAATCCGTGGAACAGAACAAAAGCATGAAAAGAATACAAAGGCGTGCGCTACCAAGTTTATTTTGGATTTGCCGTTGATCTGCTATTGTATAAGGCTTGAACAGCTAGACCTCATTCCGCAATTGTATTAGCAAGAATAGCATAACAAACACCCATGACGACTGGCATCATGTGGCATCTACCATCAGTTCTAAAAGAAGAAAGATCAACGCGATCAACTGACCCCGATTGTTTGAAATTTATAACACCTAAGTATGGGAATGCAACATTCCAGAAATCCTTTATGTTCTGAAACATTCTGCCGAAAGAGTTCACAGCAAAGTACATAAGCGCAGATGCGGCATATAGAGATAAGCGCACACATAAACAAGAACTTACAAAGTGTGTTTATTGCAAACTGATTTCTATGTATTACTGAAAGCACACAGTGAATTGGGCCATCTATGATAACCATTGCTCTTAAAGTGGACTGTATATACAAGTACTATGAATGAGCTTGGAACATATACGATGAACATGGAAGTGTGTATGTTTGTCTTCTAACATGTCTAATAATTTGGTTTGTTCAAATTCATGTTGTTATATTAATTTAAATGCGTCACGCTGTCGCTGTGTTGTTCTGTTAAGCTTAATCATGGGTCAATTTTTCCCTCGGCACGATTTTACCTCGGCCGCAGACAGAACAAGGACTCAAACTATCGGACTTAATCATCTTGTAATCTTCTCTTCTTCTTAATGCCCTCCGGCTCCGGAAGATTTTTCGTCAACGCAGACCTTGTATGATGGTACATGCAGTATGTAATATAAAATGTACATGTGTCATGTTCGTTCGTAAGAGCCGCTGTAATTGACTTGAGCTGTAGCATATAACCTGCCTTGTCTCGTACGTTGTATATTTTTGTTTATTTTTGTATATATATTTTATATATATATATATATATATATATATATATATATATATATATATATATATATATATATATATATATATATATATATATATGTATATATATATATATATATATATATATATATATATATATATATATATATATATATATATATATATATATATATATATATATATATATATATATATATATATATATATATATATATATATATACCCGACTAACTTCTTTTGACAGCACCTCTAATAATAACTGATTCCAAAAGATATTAGTAGGGTAGAACTTGAATAATTATGAATGTATATGCTCCCGCAATCTACCGCTGCCGACGTGGCAGCATTTATTCTGATTTATGCATATTTATTACTCCGCCTGCCGTAGGCGAAGCGGAGTTGTAAATTCGCACCGTTTCTGTTTTTTTATTTTTTTTCCGTATCAGAAGTCGGTGCAGCGCTCATGGGTGATACCGCTGAGCACAAGCCGCATGAGTCGACCTAAACATGGCGTTTAAACTCAATTTCCAGCGGAATATGTCAACAAAACACGCATTTTAACATGTATGCTAGAACATCTAAACCGCAAGAAGGTTTTACGTACAAAGATTCTCATGCAAAATGTTTTAAAACGACAAATTCCACCGCGAAACTTTATCGAGGAGCGATGTATCGCGGTGAAGTTTTGAGAGCGTGTTTCCGTCATTTTCTGTTGTGTTTCCACTTTATAAGAAATTTACAAATTTCTACACAAGAATCAAACGCAAATTCTACTAAAATATCTATATACAAAACCCAATTTTTAACATGTAATAGTGAACGAAAAGAGAAAGGAAGGTTCTTTATCAAAACATTGCTCCAGAAATGTTTTAAAACGGCGAATTTTGATAGACTCCATCATTCCATGATCAAGGAGTGAGTCTAGGAAATGTGTTCCTAATTCTAACCGCGAAGTATTCGTTGTGATTTCTTTCCTCGGTTTTCTATACGTACCTGTAGCTATGGTGAGATGCTGATATTTCGTGCAAAATGATTTATTTGCTTGTGGGATCTCATCCATTTATAAAAGGTAAGAGACATTTAACATTCCAATTCCAGAAATACACATGTTAGTCTAAAGTTCCCAACAAATTATATCGTGGGGACTTCAGGCAGTGTGCTACAGAATTGATTTAAATGATGCTATCAGGTTAATATATTTATGTATTGTATACACTTTTAGTAAAATTTTCTTTACCTGCAGCTACCCAAAAATAAAACAGCCATATGTTGGTTGTATTATGACAAACGAATCTTGTTTAATATATGTACTATGAAAGTCTTTAGTTCAAATTAAATTCTAAAAAATGCAATCTTACTAGGACTCTGGGCAGAGTCACTCAGACGTTGACTTTTGGTTATTTTAGTGATTACATAAGATGTGCTACTGTCTGCGAGTATGCGAATCAAGCTCACGCGGGAAAACCAGTATAAACGACTTATTCGAGGTTACTTTTGATTTATATACTTATTAAAGGATTATTAACACCGGTTAAGGAAATTACATAAGTTATCAAGGAAAATAGCCTAAGGCTACTAGATAATTTATAAAGAGCAAATTGTTTGTGAATGGTATACCAACAAGTTCGAGCTTTGTCTGCTGACATGGAGTTTTTAAAACAATATAACAGTGATAGTGAGTTGTCTGATGCAGAAATAAAAGACACAGATGACAAAACAACTAGAGTATGTCGTACAGTGTACCTTGTTACCTACAGTCAAGCTGATAAAAGTATTTTTCCAACTCGCAGTGATTTCGCACAGGCCGTGGTTAAGTCATTCTCACATGGCAAGGCTCGGATAGAACAATGGTGTTGCGCTGAAGAAAGACACAAAAGCAACGGGATTCATTACCATCTAGCGATAAAACTGACTCAGAACCAGCGGTGGCTAACGTCTAACAAGTATCTGATAGATAACTACGGTGTACTGTAAATGTGCATTACTCGAGTGTACATCACAATTACTATAGCGTGTGGAAATATGTGACGAAATCAGATGAAAATTACGTTGAAAGTGATGAACATCCTCGTTTACAAGACGCTGCGAAACCCAAAACGTCAAACGCCAGCCAAGGAAGATGCAAGAGGAAAACAAAACCACCAGCGTGATATTCCGTGGCTCAAGAAAGCAAACTTGAAGATGAAGACGAGATTGGGGAGGGGCCATCCAGCGGTAGAAAGAACAGACGAAAACGTAGAATGACAGCATTTGAAGTGTCCCAAATTATTGTCGAAGGGAACAGTCATAGCTTAACCGAGCTTCAAGCACTTGCGCTAAAACAAAAAGGGGAAGGAAAAACTGACCTTGCCAAGTTCTTAATAAATCGAAATCCACGAGCACTTGCCGATGTGATGCAATCTACATGGGAGATTGAAGAATCGAAAGCGAGATTAGAGAGAGGGAAAAAAACTCGAATGGAGTTAATGCAAGAAGCAAGAATGGCCGAATGTGCGCCAGGATGTGATGGCAATTGGTATGACTGTGCAAAGAAAATTCTCGATAGGAGCGGATTGACAGTTGAGTACTTTAGTGAAGTTGTTCGTGAGCTGTTAATCAAGGGAAGGGGCAAGTACCGAAATTTAATGCTCACAGGTCCAGCTAATTGCGGGAAACATTTCTTCTCAACCCTCTTACACTTATTTTCAACAAGTTTTGTAATCCAGCGTCGGGCACTTTTGCATGGATTGGAGCGGAAACAGCTGAGTGCATTTTCCTTAACGATTTTCGTTGGTCTCCGCAACTGTTGCCATGGCATGACTTGCTTCTGTTGCTTGAAGGTCATGTGGTTCACTTACCCGCACCTAAAACACACTTCGCAAAGGACATAATATTCAAAAATGACACCTCTATATTTTGTACAAGCAAGAACCCACTTGTCTTTATAAAGAATGGGGTTATTGATGAGCGAAAAACCGAAATGATGCGTGTCCGTTGGAAATTAATCCAATTTGACTATCAAGTTCCACCCAACTTACAGAAAGACTTTACGTCATGTCCTCGTTGTTTTGCCAGTTTAATACTGGAGTAAGACTTGGAATATTTCATCTGAATTTTTTTACAAAACGATTAACCTTTCAAGTTAGAAATATTACGGGCATAATACAACGGTTAACTTGCATTTTTAACGGTTAACGGCCAACTTACTCCTAAAACAATAATTGACCTCTCATCTATAAATAGAAGTTTGAGTTTTAGCCGTTAACCGTCAAAATCAAACGAAAACGCGTGGTTAATCGTCCAAAATGTTTGTAATTCCATTTTTTTAATACTCATGGAAAAATATATCGTAAAATATATATATAATGTAATATATATCGAGCAGTAGAAAAATATATAAAGTAAAATATATCGAGCAGTAGAAATTGTTAAATTCAATAAAATGTGTTTCAGTACATTATATACTACATGACAGGTAGTTAATTAAAAAAAATGAAATTAAAAAAATATAAACAAATCCTGAATCTCTCATTAACATAACAAGCTACCCAGTACCCGGTACCCGCTACCCGGTACCCGCTACCCGCTACCCGCTACCCGCTACCCGCTACCCGCTACCCGATACCCACTACCCGGTACCCGCTACCCGCGTTTTCCACCATGCCTATCTCAAGGTATCAAAACACAGGACATGATTGTCACTTTCTGCGCATTTGCAGCAAAATATTCCCATTATCTTTCTTGGTGATGTATGTATTGTTTACCTTTCTTTTACCTCAGCCAAAATATATCAGTAAAACTATATGGCATAATGACTCCAGTGCACTTTAAGGATACAAATAATCTAACAATAATTACTTAACAATAAAGGAAGTTTACGGAACTACAGAGTTATTACAAGAACTAACTTACTATTGTAGTAAGTCAAATGCTACTATATATCAAAACAATATTTTTGTCTTTCATAGCCGAAACGTGGTGAAAAATGTCTTATGTGTTGCCAATGTTGAGATTTATTAATTTTATATAAGTCATCTACAAAATCTATAAATTTATTTCTTAGTGTCCTAAGCATTGTGTTGCTACATGACATTAGTAGGTAATGTTGTTAATTTCCAATCTCATTTGGGTCACAATGTTTGCACTCGATCATTGTAAGGAATATTTTTATATCTCCCTGTTTCAACTAGAAATGAATGCTTGTCGATGTTTTACATTCCGCTCTTGCGATAGATAATACTCGAAATTAAATTAAAGGTCACTTTGACTTTCCTAAATAGTCTTAATTTGCCATTTTCTTTATTTTCTTTTATCTGGTTTTGAAAGTAAGTAACAAATTCATCATGCAATTAACCTTTTAAACAATGGCAAAAATATGCTAGGCATTGTGAGGGTTTGTAGATTTGTACTGGAAGTCATCGACATTACTTTTATAGCTACATTTTAAGTGTATAGTTAACACAAAGTACCGGTTGAAAATTTATACTTCTTCTACTAAAATCTGCTTAACAGTCAAATCCATGATGTTTCACCAATATTTGACAATTTGGAAATTGGTACTATTAATTGGTATTAATTGGTTACTCTGCCTAATTTAGTTAGCATAATTAACAGCTACATTTGTGGATTTTGACTTACAGTTATCACTTAATTCCTCCAAGCTCTAAACACTTGGTAGCTCTGCACTTGACTACGTCTGAGCTATACGTTGAAAATCAGCTACTGCTTTTTGACACAACATATCTTCAAAGCTGCAGATGATCCAAAGCAAAGAGTAAATGCGCATTTTCAGTTTTGCATCAGCTATGGCACTTATACGGATAGAAAGTAAATAGGAAATTCCGTAAGATATTAAAACTTTGAAAAATTCTATAGAATTGCGGCAGAGAAGATTGCAGTTTACTCGAGAACTTCAAATCTCGTTTTTTTAATCATTGGTATATTGTACTCTATACTTGGGGCAGGATATTGACCGCTTTGACTGAGAATTTCGGCTATTTTAGGTTCTAAATATAGTTATTGTTCTTAAGTGGTAAGAAGTAAGTGCTTAAGTTATTTTGTAGTTCAATTAGTAACAGAAATAATAACTATATATGTTGATATAATAATAATACACTTTCGAACCAACGAGGATCAACTTCAGGCAAACGTTTGCAAGTGCATTGCCTTACGGTATTGCTTCAAACTGAAAGATGATAACTCATTTACGTTAGTTTCAACACAAACCAAAAGACACAAATTAATCCTTCCACTCCCGGGCTCACTAGCATGCTAGTGTCCGAGCAATGTGACCTCGGATGGGCGGTTAGAAGGTGGAAAGAAATATTAATATGTACTCACTTGAGCTCAAAACGACGGAGTTGAAACAACGCTTCGGTTGCGTTGATATGCATCACAATGTAAACACCTTGTTCTCATCTTACATACGCGGGATTATCACTTTCTTGAATCAGTTTAGATATAGAAGCGTGTACAAGCATACTGCCTGTCAGCCTAGCGTCCTTTGTATATATTCAGATCACGCAGTGAATTCATGTGTGAACTCTCAAGGCGACATGATCTTATTGGAGTGGAAGGATTAATTTGTGCATTTTGGTTTGTGTTGAAACTAACGTAAATGAGTTATCATCTTTCAGTTTGAAGCAAGACCGTAAGGCAATGCTCTTGCAAACGTTTGCCTGAAGTTGATCCTCGTTGGTTCGAAAGTGTATTATTATTATTTCTAGTATACAAGGAATACTAATGTATGCTTACATGTAACATGTTATGTCATTCTGAAATAGATATTCTAATATGGTTCGTTTGTATATTTCTCATTCACGTCTAGCCTTCACATGTAGCTAACCTTGGCTGACAATAAGATCATGCCGCCTTGAGAGTTCACACATGAATTCACTGCGTGATCTGAATATATACAAAGGACACTAGGCTGACAGGCAGTATGCTTGTACACGCTGCTGTATTTAAACTGATTCAAGAAAGTGATAATCTGGCGTAGGTAAAGATGAGAACAAGGTGTTTACATTGTGATGCCATATCAACGCAACCGAAGCGATGTTTCAACTCTGTCGTTTTGAGCTCAAGTGAGTACATAATATTTCTTTCCACCTTTTAACCGCCCATCCGAGGTCACAAGGCTCGGACACTAGCCAGAGGAGGTTTGAAGCCCGTCCCGTCATGCTTTGCATTCATTATATATTATCAATTTCCGGGACGCACGTTATTGTTCGATTAGCACTCGTTGTGCAAACATGGCGAATTATTTATGACAACAAAGCTACTGATCTGAATGGATGTGACCCTAAATGTGGCCATCTCTACGCATATTGTGTTTGAAAAGAGCGACTATAGCTGCTGGTTCAAGGGATGTCGTGTGTAGAACTCGGATGCTGTGAACTTCACGTTAGTTTTGTGGACATTAGCCGAATTGCACTTTGTCCGTCGGTTGTCAAGTGGCGTAAAGTTGAAGAAATGTTCGCCGAATGCAATAGTCCTTTACTGACAGAAATCTATTCTACTTGTGCGTTTAAGGTACGATTATTATATGATTTAATTGATAGATAAAAGGTTAATTCATACTCGAAAATCATACCAGTATTTGACTTTTTCAAATGAGTAAAATCTATTTATAACTAAACACATCAAAACTTTTCTACCTGTCTGTAGTACTAAACTAATCCACTGCAGTTTAACGTTTTCCATCACCAGCTTCTGTAATAAACTGACCACACAAGCTGGATATTTCTGAGGATATACTGAATGAACTACTGGTCAATGTGGATGAGCCAGAATGCAATTGCATTGATTTAGCTGCTATTAAATCCTGTTTTGGTTAAATTTTATAGTAAAGAGATGCCTCTTGATGTCAAAAGTGTGAGTGCAGAAGATGGAGTTGTAGATATGGATGAGTTTAAGGAAATTCAACAGTTGACCCAACAGCTGCATGTGAATGGTGATGCTAAAAATGTTAATTATTCTGATGGAGAAAATGATGGGGACAAGGATTGTAAATGAGACACAAAGTTTGCTGTAGTTCATTCTTGGCACCGGCAAAATACCAAAAGGCTTTTGTAGTTATCATGTGTGGATGATAAAAAATCTCAACAATCAACTTCATATAACTATAATTTTTCCATCCTTTCAAATAAATAAATGTTTTTAAATTCAATTTGCTGTGTTTGTTTACTACAGTATCAAACTACTTTATCTTATAGTCCATTTTGTGTTCCTGTTGATAAAACAAACCACTGTATATTATGGAAACTGTATGGATGATAAACCTAACTCTATTGTATTGAGAAGTTAAACATTAAATGCATGTAGTCTTGCATTTAGGAAATTATAGCCAAAGATACTTTATAGCCAGGGATACTTTAAAGAAATTGTAGAACAAAGCAATTTACTCAGGAACCCTCCCCCCCCCCCCTAGTGTTTTACTGTTGTATATTTGGTAGTAATAACATAATTAATTAATGTTAATAAAATGCTTTATTCAAAAGGTAAAATATACATAAAGTAAATATCTAAGGAATGCTGCTACAACACATTCATGTCATTGTACAATGAGGGTGAAAAGCAAAGCATGAAGTATGTTGCTTGTACTGCAATGCGATAATATGGCAAAGTATAGAGATTATTTTAACTTGTATAACCCAGGATTAACAGCCATACAAGCTTACCCATATGGCACATACATGAATGGAACTACTGTATGTACATGTGTGCAATCTGAAGTTCCTGGTAGGCTGAGCCTGACAAGAACAATTTTACCAACATAGTGTCTGCATGTGTGGAACTATGTACATATACAGGTTGTCCCAAAAAACCCCAAAAACTATTGAAAATGATCTATTCTTAACATTTGAATGCCCTAGCACTTGTTAAAAAATTAAAATATTAAAGTTTACATTTGTAAATTGTTTTCTGTAAATCAAATAACCATGCATAAAATTTGATTGCATTTTTAATATGCACACGTAGGTTTAGTTTTTTTTGTCTGGCATAAAAATGGTTAACACTGACTATTACTATTAATTATGACGGTTATCTCAATACTTTATCCACTCGTGGGTTCAATTTAGTGCTAGGCATTGAAATCATTGAAATTCTAACAATAGATCATTTTCAATAGTTTTTGGGACACCCTGTATGTATACTGAAATATCTATCCAAAGCTTGTATGGCCTGGGCAGATAATCCAACTTCTGGAGGTTAAGTTTTCCAAGGGAGAAACTCTTCAAGACTTTCTATTTGCTTTCCTTGGTGTCATTTTGCAAATTAAGAGTACGAACGTTTCGCACACCGTATTTGTCATTCTCTTGATCAACAATAACAACAACGCCATCATTGTCAGAATCATTCCATTTTCATAAAATTCATTCGAATTCTACAAAAATGTAAAAAGTTAGTGTACATAACTTAAATACAGCAGTTAAATTCAAGAGAGATCGACATATATGCCAACGCCAGTGGCGGATCTAGCGTAAGTAAAAATAAATTACCACAGCTCATTCTAGGATATATTTACATTTTAAAATACCTTCAAAGCAACTTCATTGGTTAGATTTTATTCTTTTGAAATTCATAACCTCTGACATTGTTATAAAGTTATTTTGAATTTAAAATTGAGCTGCTATAATTTATTTTGACTTACCCTGGATCCGCCACTGGCCAACGCTTCGAAATAAAACAAAAATAATGACTCGTACAGTATTTTTTCGCGTCATGATTCCCAAGTGGACGAAAATTCCTGTGATCAAGTATACTGAAAATGCCCCATTTTCAAACCGCGATTACTCGTCAGTTATATGGGGACAATGTATTTTCTAAAGTTCTGTTAGAAAGAGCAACTCTTCTTGAATACGATAGCGTGTATTTTATTTAATTTCTCATTAAAAAACCCTATTGTCCCCAGGGGGTTTTGAAAGCCACTTTTTACCCTTTGCAATGACCCAGAAAACAGGTCAGTACAAATGACGATTAGCATAAATACAACGCATTAGAGTACCAAATAAAGCGAAAGTCGTTAAATTTGACTCATATTTAAAACATCCATAAAAACTTACCTTCAAAAATACCAAACATTCTTGGCGAAAAAATGAAATAAATTTCCACAACTTTTCCAATAAACATTGTAAGAAATCACGACTCTGAATATTAATGAGTTGCAATGCATGCTGACGCGGGCGTCCAACCTCCTCTGTACACTAGCATGCTAGTGAGGTCGGGAGTGGAAGGATTAATTTGTGTATTTTGGTTTGTGTTGAAACTAACGTAAATGAGTTATCATCTTTCAGTTTGAAGCAAGACCGTAAGGCAATGCACTTGCAAACGCCGATCGGAGATCTAAATACATCGATCACTGGCGAGAAACAGAAGGTCCATGCTATACGACGTTAATGGACACACTCACACACATTATACCCACAAATGTGCTTGCCCGGTAAGTATACAGATAATCTGTTCAACGTAACCGCTACTCAAGCCCTTTTGATCTAAAATACGCCTAAATTTATTTCGCTTTATTTTCATATCTTTCTTTGATTTGAAACCAGAGTTTCATCCTTCGCTCAACTAGAACATACAAATAGTATCATAAAGCAATGTATTTGTGACTACTTACCATTGAATGTTTCACAAAAATAAACAACAAATTGAGTGTACTATGTTCTCTAAAGATTCGTTGAGATATGGTGCGATACATGATTTTTGCTCGCTATATATCACTTTCTGTTAGACTTACAGCAGATGTCATTCCGTTGTCGAGACAATGCTGTTAATATAAAGCCTCGTGCTTTATAAAGTACACGAATTTAGGTGAAATTCCTCCGTATACGCTTGCAATGATAGCAGGCTGCACGGAAGTGAGGTAGCAAACAATGGTTTTTTATCTAACTACCTACACTTTCTGTATTGCAATTGGTCGGAAAATCACAGAATGTGTCATCGTCTCAACGTCAGTAATTTAATATCCTTAACATATGGCTAGTGCTTACTTCGACGTCCTTGGCAAATACCTATCACTATCTGATTTCTGTGTTTTTCTTCTATAATTAATCCCAAGCTCTCTTTTACCATTACATGGAAATAACTTAAAAATTGTTTAAAAATACTCGAGCCCCTCATGACTGCGGCTCAAATTTAATTTTGTCTAATACAGAAATTTCCCATATAAACGCAACAAGGAAGGCCGACCCTTCTGGTAGGGCTGGCTAAAAATTCCATCGAATCGATGTCAAAATGATTTTTTTTAAATCTTTTTTTTGCCCTAAAAATATTGTTCTAAACGAATAGTCACATTTCTGTTGCCTTATATGGACGGCTTAATAAAAATGACGAGTTCCAAGGATGCCAAGGAATCCATTAAAATGTAATTTGTTAAAGAAAGCCATGCCAGCCCAAGCAGTAGGGCTCTTTTTCTCAAGCAAACAGGCGATGAAAGTCAGCCCTACTGCTAGGGCTAGTTCTCTCCATAGGGCTCATGACGAAAGGGGTGATTGAAGTACAACAGGAACATCCTAGTGCGCTTAATTATTTGTCTTCAAATATTTGAAAGCGCCCTTGATATACTCTTCAGTCTGTACTCTATCACTCGAAAAATAAAACACTTACCTCAAGGCATCAAAAGACAGGAAATATATGACACTTTCTGTGCATTTTCAGCAAAATATTCTCTTTATCTGTCTTGATGATGTATGCAGTGTTTACCTTTCTTTCATCCCAACCAAAATATATCATTCAAACTATGACATAATGACTGCAGTGCACTTTAAGCCCGCACGCAGGCTTTCGTCACAACATCAATATTAAGAGCAAAACCTATTCCCTTTCAAACAAAACCATAAAATGTAATACAACTCTTTTAACACAAGCTTTGTGTCTTTGTGATGATATATAAAGACTTTAATAAAAGCGTTCAGTTAAACAACTAGATGCTTTATAGTGTACAGATTTAGGTCTATAAATATTGTAACAGAGCATGCATAAAAATCATGCATCAAGTCCCTAAGAGTGAGATAAAAAATGCAGCAACATGCGGTGTATGTGTAGATTTAGGATAAATCTAGATTTTGCTCTTTTTACTGTATAATATTGATATTGTGACGATTGGTTAATTGTGTGTACGTTAACAGCTCATTCCAAAGTAAAAGTTTGCCTGATGGCTGATATTATCAATTATAATGAATCCTGACTGGGTAACTAAGAAAATCTTTCTGAAAAATAGCCGAGTACACTAAATCCGCGGAACGAAATACTTGGGGACGATTTGGCAACGACAGATTAATCACCGTTTATCATTTCAGAAAACGAATATTTGAAACAGCAACGCATGTATTTGGTCCTGGTATTGAACAAGCAACTGATCATGTTGGACATGTGCTAAATACTGCTATCAAAGAGACTGAAAACAAGGAAAGTCAACATGCACAATCCTCCCCAAAAGAACTTTTGGAGTCCTCTATGCTTGTACAAGTTTGGGATTCGCTCACGTGAACAAAACTCGAGTTAAACAATCCAAATATCAAGCACCTCTTAGAATTTAAGGAAATCATTGGTAAACAAGCTTTACTTTCCATCATACAACATTGCACTTCTCTTTTCGTCTATTTATCAACCCAGGTGAGCGTCGATGTAAAACGGGCAAAAGAGATTCGCTAGCTACATTATTTCAAGACACGTCAGAAGTTATGCACAATCACACGGATAGTTTTACTTGTTGCTACTAAAAGGAAATCGCTAAAAAAGCTAAAAAAAAATTGGTGAATTTCCTCCAAAGATATTAATATTGAACTTCACAAAAGATCACAAAAAAAAAGGGTTTTAAAATGTATAATATAAAATCGCTTTTGTCGCTACAAGTACTCTTACTACATGTCTGTCGTGACGCGTATCGTCTCTATATCTCTCTCTAGCTCTAAGGTTACGGTTATACTATATACATTAGGTAGGATATATATATATATACAATGAAATAGACTTTGGTTACTTCATAAAGTTTTATTCACAACAAATCTGTTTCGTATGACAAGCAATGCTTGCCACACTCGTCAGGTGATGATCGAGTGTGGCAAGCATTGCTTGTCATACGAAACAGATTTGTTGTCAATAAAACTTTATGAAGTAACCAAAGTCTATTTCATTGTCTATTCCGCTCTACTTCGGTATTGAGCACTTTCTTCATATATATGATTTTATTTTTATTCCTTGTCTATATATATATATATACATATATATATATATATATATATATATATATATATATATATATATATATATATATATATATATACATATATACATTAGGTAGTTATATATATATATATATATATATATATATATATATATATATATATATATATATATATATATATATATATATACATTAGGTAGTTCTATATATATATATACATTAGGTAATTACATATATATATAGTTAGTTAGCAATTATAAAAGTACTTAAGTATTGATATACGTAATTACATGTATGTGATTATATCGTCTATAGGACCTGTCTCCAACACACTCCCCCATGAACTTTGAATTAAAAGTTTATATTTCTTAAGGAGACAGGTCACAATTTAACAAACGTAACTAACAGTTAGAATATACGATAATGAGTATCAGATATAATAAAGTTTAATTTCCTACTGTTCTAGCTCCAATACTTCCTGGATTCTTTCATTAGCTGTGACTGCGGCATCTCGTCGTTGACGGAATGCTGGGGCGTTATGGTCAAGCTTCAGCTGCTGTTCAGTTTCTTTGTATTTGTCGCAGGCTAACTCGAGGGGATAAAGGTGTTGCACTGGTCTTTCGATTTCTCCTTTCGCCGTTCTTATCCTCACCGCTTGCGTCACCCCGTCCTTACCGGAATATGTATCTATCACCATTGCCAGTGGCCAACAGCCACGATTCTTTTCGCCGTCTGTACAACAACGACGCTCCTTTGGATACTTGTAAACCGTTTGTCCCGTTAATCAGGATATGTCGTTCTCGAAGGGCGCGTAGGTATTTTTGCCTCCATCGATTCCGTAACTGATCTTTGCAATTCTTTAGAAATTTCAACCTTTTTCTTAGATCCTTTTCTTTTTCATGGTAAGGTTTGGATCTCTGGTAGTTTGGTTGTTCTCTGGAACAAAAAACTTGCAGCGGTAAGTACAGGTTACTCCACGTCTTCTTCTACATAGCTCAAAGGACGGCGATTAACTTGAATTTCTGCGTCTAGCAGTACTTCGCTCAACTCGTTCCAAGATAGAATTCCTTTCCCAATCACTTTTCGCATCGCGTTCTTAACCACTCCGATCAGCCTTTCAAATTGTCCACCCCACCAGGGAGCTCGTGACAAATTGAAGATCCACTTAATGTTATTATCTTCTAGCTGACTTTGAAACAGCTTGTCTTTTCAAACTTTACTTAGCCACTTCGCTACCTTGTGAAAGGTACCGCTGTTGTCCGAATAAATTACCCGAGGACGACCGCGCCGGTCGATGAATTGTTTTAGACAAGGGATGAATGTTTTTGTATTTAGATTTGGAAGTAGCTCTAGATGGACTGCCCAAGACAAACTGCACGTGACGATAACTAGGTACGATTTAAACTCGTGCTTGACTTTCTTATAACGTGTCAGGCCCATAAAATCGATCCGTACGACTTCAAACGGCGTTTGACTGGTTGTTCTATTTGTTGGAAGATACCCAGGCTTTGGTGTCTTGGCCGCCATCACTTGAAATCTTTTGCATTCCCAACAGTCACTCCGTACAGCTTTCACCAGGCGTCTCAGTCTAGGGATCCAGTAAGTCTCTCGAATTGCAGCCATAGTTAAACCAACACCGCCATGTAATGTGTTAACATGGATTCGTCGGACAAGCTTTCTCGTGTAGGTGGAATTCGTTGGCAGATAGATTAGATACATTCCTTGTACTCTCCCGTAGCATTCCAATATATCTTTTTGGTTATTTCGCAGATTGGGAATCTCTTTAGTTCGATTGAAATGTTCCATCTTGCCATCATTATTTTGCTCTCGTTTGATCCACCAAGTCTCCTTCCGTTTCTAAAGTACTTAATGGACCATCTCGTTTCTCCTTATTTCTGCAGTTGTGGATGAGCCTGAGGATCCAAGCTGTAATATCTTTCTCCAAAATCTGGTCGAAATCCTCAAGCTCACCGCCCTCTTATGCTGTACACAGTAACTCACGAACAATCTTTGCTTCAGCTTGGGTTTCTTTCGATGGTTGAAAAATTGGATTTTCGGGCCAGTTCTCCCTGTTCCTTAACCATTGTGGGCTGTTGAACCACATCTCCGTTAGTTGCCCTCCTCTGCTTCCGAGATCTGCAGGAATCATTGTCCCTTGGGACGTGATGCCATTTAACGCTAGTGTGAGACCTAATCTTCGCCACACGGTTGGCCACAAGCTGTCTACACTGCAAAAAATCTTGTGTAAATATACACAATATATAGTGTAAACAATGCACCCACAGTAACACATTATTGTGTGTAAAACGTACGCAGAATACTGTGTAAATTTACACAAACAAAATGCACCCACAGCTACACACTATTTTGTGTAAAGGTAATACTTACACAAAACTTGTGTAATGCGTACGCAAAATAATGTGTAAATTTAGTCAGGAATGCACCCACAGTTACACATTATTTAGTGTAGATCTAAAACTTACACAAACCTTGTGTAAAGCATGCACAAAATACGTGCTGCATTTGCATAACTTTACATAAGAAACCTGTACTGTAGTTTTAAATACTGGAATAAATGACAAACACAGTGAAATAATATTCCAATTTAGTATATTAATAGTATTAAAACATATTATACAAATACGATTATCAATAATTACATGATATTGCCTATATAGTAAAGCGCGCATTCCAAACTCTATTAATTACCTAACACAGGGCCGGTATTTTACGCGAGAAAGTCCAACAGTACATATTTAGAGCTTGCTGTATGAATTTCTCGAGCAGATTAAAAGAAATCACTTACTTCGTGCGAATTTTACTGCATATACGCATTGCAGGTAAAATCCACAGAAAATAGTAAACAGTTGGTGAATTTTTACAGAGAAGATGGTTATGTTTGGAATGTACTTTGGTTAATGACCTGTAACCTCACAATAAAGTGATATAAAAACTAACTAACTATCAAGTATATTATAACTAGCTATTGCTCATTCATTTTCAAGTTGTTGAGTGTGTTACGATTGGTAGTTTTGGTCAGGAATCCGACAAACACCGTGTTACACTGTAAAAACAGATTGGTTAAAACGACCAAAAAAAATTGGTTGTTTGGATGCATCTGAGACAACCAGTTTAAATTGGTTGCTTTAACCAAAAAAATAATTGGTCGTTTTTACGGCGCCCTCCAGCGCCCTCGATCCAGTGCATTTTGCAGGGAAATATAACTCTTTATAGCGACAAAAAATCTTGCTGATGGAATATTAGTATCATTCATGAAAAGGCTACATGAATAGTTCAACATTAAGTCTATGGGTAAGGCGGCTAAGCGAAATGTTTACAGATACACCGATTTGCCAGGATTGTAGTTTCATTTGGTGTAGCTTCATTTCAAACTGCATCCTACCTTCCCTCTCTGCTGTTTCCTTTTCTGCCATTTTCCCGTCCAGCCATGCTTTGATACACTCAACTTTACTGTCTGCGGCTTCCATCTTCGTATCGATTGATTCACTCCATTGCGTAATGTCCCTAACTTCGACCTTTTCCTCGATTTTCAGTTCTTCTACCACTCGTTTACTTTGTTCTACTTCGCCAGTTATTACTATTAGACTATTAAGATGGCGCGCAATAGCTTCTTGATTGGCTTTCTCCAAGACACTTTCAGTTTTCTAGACAGCTAAATTCAATTGCGCTAGTTTTGTTTTTGCTGCTTCCATAGTGTTGCAATAAAGGTAGATACGTTAAAAATCCCACCGTCGGAGGTGCCATATTTGGTAAGTTGGCCTCCAAAGATATTAATATTGAACTTCACCAAAGATTTGGTGAATTTGCCTCCAAAGATATTAATATTGAACTTCACCAAAGAACACAAAAAAGGCTTTAAATTGTATAATATAAAATCACTTTTGTCGCTACAAGTACTCTCACTACATGTCTCTCGTGACGTATCGTCTCTATGTCTCTCTAGCTCGAAAGTTACGATTATACTATATAGGTAGTTCTGATACAGTCTCTTGCTTCGTCAATCATAAAAGTACTTAAGTATTGATATACGTAATTATGTGATTATATCGTCTATAGGACCTGTCTCCGACAAGAATATCCACGTCGCTAACTTGGTTTCTTCTCTATATGACACTATAATCTATATCCAAACGTGCAAGAAAGACTTCAAAGAGAAATCAACTTGACTGCTTACCAATTTAGAAAGATGTGAAGGATATGCCTTACCTGTGAGCTAATTTGTGTAAAGTCGGGTATGATGTTAGTTGTTGAAACAACCACTATATATATGAAGATCGCTGACCACGATATATATTCTCAAAGGAACATTAGTAGCGTTCATCGTCAACTTTTCCAAACTGCATGATGACAACGAGAGTGGCCAGAACATGAGAAATTTAAACCTGAAAGATTTCTTGATCCTGATGGAAAATCTGTTGGTTGGAGCAAATAACGCGGATTTCTCCCGTTAAAGAAAATGTCCTGTTCAGTCACTGGCTAAGATAATGGTGTTTACCTTCGCTTCAATATTGATGTATTGCTATAAATTTGAGGTGCGGGAAGGAGAAGAAATTCCAACCACCAAAGTTTATGAGCCCGGCTACGCTAAACGTCCTTGAGATTTCACAATGCAGCGAAAAGACGAAAATATTAATGTCAAATAGTTAGATATTTTCTATTTCCTGTTGCTATTTGCCGTAATAATATGATTTTAGTTGCTTTCGTTATAATGTAATGTGACAAAGAAGACTACTTTCGTTAATGGACATGGAGCAAGATGTGCCAAATCGAATATTATCAACTTGCAGTGTTGAAGAAAAGCTCCATTTTAGCTTAGATATTTTTACGAAATTGCCATCGTGAAAGATGGAAGGTTTCTGCTACGTTTAAAAACAAACCGTAGGAATGTTCCTTGAAAATAATATATTAATCATATATTATATATTTATTATTTGTTATTGATAAATTCATTTTTCTAGCATGCATTTATTAAATTGTGCATTGGTAACATCAGAAATAACCATTAACTAGCAGAGATGCTTTACTTGCGGATTGATTTACTTGTGGATTGATTAAATGTACAATATTATAGAACTCAAATATAAAAAATGTAGAATAGCCTGAGCTCTGCAAGGGTGGGGCAAAGTGCGGTTAGCGCGTGGTGCCTCTCAGCGCCTCACAGCTAAACCAGGTCTGGCGGGTGCGTAGACGTGGTTTACTCCTTCTGTAAAGTTCAACACCTGCAGGTAATAAGAGATTATAGTAAAATTAAAATTGTAATAAGTTGCAAATGCGTAGTATATAGCGTTTGAAAGGAACTGCGTTCCCTAGTGTCAGTCATCTGTTGGCAAGCTCTCTAAAAAAAGCAACAACAAAAAAACCCGACCAAACTGGAAAGTTTCAAATGTATATAGTAATAAAATTAAAAATGTTCATAAACATTTCAATTTGAAATCGGAGAAAATCGTATTTTACTTTCATGAAAGTTTTAATCCTGCATGCCCTTCGGGTACAACAACCAAAGCTACGGACATACAGCTAGCCACTGATGTCCATAGTCTCATGATTCGAGTCCAATTCTGCTTTTCAACATTTCAAGTTTGACATTTGACGGGTTGAAATCTTATATATTTCAAGTCTATGTCCGAGTTCATGCCCATTATTTAGCCTAGTATTAGAGACAAAAAATAACTAAGTACAATATTCTCCTCATAAAAAACAACAATGCTTCAACTGTATAAGACGATATCCTTGACGAATGGACATATGTATGCGTTTATATAAACAGAGACTGTTGAAAATGTCTTTATATATTATTCATTATATTTATTAGAAAATTCCGTCGAAATTGTATTTTCTTAAGATTTCGGTATCTTTTCCAATCTTTTTCAAACTGCGAGTGTTGCACCTAAGGAAAAAAATTACTACGAAAAAAAGACGTATGCAAATAATTTTGTAAAAAGACATGTAAGGCTGCATCAAGTAGTAACACAGTTTCTACACTTCAATTATGGGCTTTTGACTTGGACATAAATTCCTAATTTTAAAGTAGCTGTCACATGTCACAAGAGGATATTTAAACTGGTACACTCGTGGACTCTAACTTTCAATTCCAGATGAGTCAAGTCCACGTTCAAGTCCGCGTTCTTTAAAATCGAGTTAAAGTACCACTTTTGTTCAAGTCCAATGATGCCGTCGAGCCCGGACTGAAGTCAGAGTCTGGACTCAATTGTTACAACACTGTTAGCTGAGGCATTTAATCACATCGTCTAAATCACTTGTTCAGTCACTCTTCAAATTTGATAAAATAATTTTTCGCGTTTCAATAATGTAAGGACGGATCTAATGGAAACGTTTCTTACCTTATTAGTTGCGTGTATATGGTTAGACCGACCACCGGGGGGGGGGGCTCGACTATTTCAATATTTCCATATTCATTGACCGTAAAAAACGTCATCTCCATGATAAAAGAAATGAATAATCATCATACTTATTGACTTATAATCACATACACTGACATCGCCTCGTGAAACTTGCTCCGTTATTGATTTAAGTTTCGTAGTTTCTGACAAAATGACCCAGTGCTCCGTTACCCGATTCCCAACTGGGTACTTGGTCGATTTCAACTTCAACGTATTCTATAACATATGAACTACAAACGCATGATTACACGCACGTACGAGCTTAAAACAGTGAGTTTTCTGTTTACATATGAATGTCAATCAGTCTGTTCACTATTGTACGTGTGCCTTGTATCCGGATAATGTAAATACATTGCTATATTAATGATCAATTGAAGTTGTCTAAATACGCCAATTTCGATGTTTTATCAGGACAATGAACATCAGCCACGGTATTACAATTCAACGTCAATAGCGGCATATTGGATCAGCTAGGCAGGTAGGAACTAAATTTATTTCAATTATTCGTGCAATTTAAATTCTCGATACGGATGATCAAGATTAGTTTGATATCAGACGAACTGAAATCACCAGATACATGATTTGATATATTGTTAGCACATCTGAGCAGAGTGTAGTGATATTTTGCTACGCTAGGAGCAGATAAGGGATGTATTGATAAATGAAGTCCACAGATTTACGAGATGCTCAATCTCGTACCTAACATATGGCAAATTTCAGTTATTTCAATCATAGATCTTTGCTCATCACCAAACTGTGTCCCAACGATACTAAATAATGGTAAATTTGCGCAAACAAGATCCATGCACGAACCAAATGTACACAACGTTCCCACCATCTTGCATTCCGTTTCCTCAAAAAATAATAACCTATTTCCAATGAATCGAGGATAAAAACAGGATCATTCACATATTATTAAAAAAAAACGAAGCAAAAGGAAGGCAAGACGGTATTTCGTGAGTTGTCTGAAACTGCTCGTTCGACAAGATTTGCGTCGGCAAACTGTCCGTTCTACAAAATATCTTTTGGCAAAGTGTCCTTCGCTCAAAGCGCACAAAATCTTCGAGTACAGTAGCTATACAGCCAGGTGGCTAATGAATTAAGTTGTTTGTAGTTCATAATTAAGCAGGTTATTCTTTAACTGTACCAAGTTCAATTGCAATTGTGCTTTGATTCTGCATGTCTATGCCCTTTGTATTTACATGTTCTAATACGTGCAAAGTTGGCTTCCGATGAAGCTGATGATATTGCTTTCCTACTTGTTAACAAATTGAGTTACATAGACTCACGAGCGTAGCCAGAACTTTCAAAAAGGGGTGGGTAGGGGGGGGAGCTCTGTGGAAAATAATAATTACGTAATCACTACATTCTTACATAATCTGTACATAATCACTACATTCATTCGCCACTCGTCCATCTCTGATTGTTCTTTCCCAATTGTCGAGAGCTTTGTGCTATGGGCTGTTTGTTGTTTGTTTTATTTTGATATACAGGGATGAAGCGCCTCAATGTACGATGTTTCGTATTAAAATAAATTGTGTTTTGGCACTTATAATCTAGAATAAACCGGAAAAATGAGAAATTTAAAACTTTAATACCTGGGGGTCTAAAAATGCCTTGCGCACAAAACTTAAATCCCTTAAAAGTAATTTTGACTTCGTAGAAGGAAAATTTGTCAGATGTTGTATTGCTGTGCAAAATTTTAGAAATTTTGCTCGAGTCTAAGCCGTTCAAAACGTCGCGCGAACTTCCATATCTTTAGCAAAATTAGCTTCATTCATGTTTAATTTACGTATGTACTTAATTTGCATACAACTCCCAAGGGACGTTTAATAACACGATAGGTCCCAGGCGCCGGAGTCGATATCAACCCCGACTTTTAAACTCATATATCTTCACTTGTGGTTGAGATTTTTCGATGAAAATACCACCATTAGGTCCGCAGCATTAAGTTTGTCTACTCAGTGTATATTTAATTGCATTTTGAAAACATTTTTGTGGTATTTGAAGCAAATTCTTGTCTGGAAGTGAGAATCGTGTATGAATATATTATGTCTGTCTGAAATTTTATATGTCTCCAAGTTTTACGGTTCGTAATATCGCCTTCGCTTCTCGGCTATTTTTTATCTTTACACCACTGTATAGCCCTTTGAAAATACTATTTAGTCACCAAGTTTTAGCTCAATACAAAGAAAAACAAGAAAGTTATAAGGAAAATATAATTCTAAGCGGCCGCGTAATCCGACAACAAAACATTTCAAACCGGCTGAAACTCAATCAAATTTCATGAAATTTTGAATGTGCACCTAACATATTTTTTACCTACAAACTCAAAATTACTTTTAAGCCTTTACTGTAGACTTAGCGCGCAAGCTATCTTTAATGTGTTTCGAAATACGCACACCCCTGGGTTTAAAGTGCTTATAAACCCATCATCGGTTTTTAGTGATCCAAATAGAGCTAAAAAAGTTGGTTAGTAAGTTATAATTTAGTTTTTTTGTTGAGCGTTTAGTTGTGGAGATAAAGGCAGTCAAACGTGCTAGTTTGGCCACATGTAGAAAAAAAGTGCGCATCTAAATTTTACGCCTAGAAGCCTGGGTCCCAGGAATCAATTTTCACTGTCACAAGGCGTGCTCGTAGAAGCTATGTGTACTTGAGAATAAATTTGAGTTAGACACTCCAACTTTTTTACCCAAAAATAGCTGATCTTTGAGCTTCGAGACTACTAAAATTACCATGTAATTGTACATCAAGTCTACATAAACATGTTCCTGGGATCCAGACTCCCACAGGCGCAGACTTTTTCAACGAGATTTCTTTCAGCCCTGTTATCTCCGTAACTAAACGCTCAACGAAAAAACTAAATCATAACTTACAAACTAACTTTTTTAGCTCTATCTGAATCACCAATAACCCATTTTGGACTTATAAGCACTTTTAAACATGTCTATGACAAACATCCAGATCATTCCGGAATATGTTCATGAAACAAAGTTTCGTCCAACATGTTGTTGGTTTCATTGGGAAGATCAGATAACATAGCAATATAACTTCATTGGTAGAATTTTTGTAACTCCGTTCCTTGTCAAGATATTTGACTTTAAAGGATATGTTTACTTGTTATTTGACGCTTCGATATAGATACGTTGTTATATGAAGCTACTTTGCAAGGGGATGATGAGGATTAACAATATTGTGACTGAGATGCCCAGTTCAGCAAAACTGGTTTGAATGCGGCTCTGTATTAAATATTAAATAGCACAATTTAAAAAAAAATTACGTTGGGTACAAGATACAATTATTACTAGATGACTATAATACGTTATTTAGTTGTTTTGCATTTGAAAGGTTTTATTTTTTATACACTCTGAAAAAGTTCTTTTATTTTCCAGTTTGAAGTAAAAAAATGTCGGTCTCTGTGGCAATTCGTGAATCCCAACTCTGCTCTCATATCAGCTCTGATCAACCCGTTCTTGTTCGACCTTAACGTAGATGATGGGATATTATAATAGTATACGCTCTTGCACATATGAACATGATAACATTGAGAACGAAACCACAGGAGTGCATACAGTAGCCATGCATAATACATCTATGGGCTGTTATTTGTTGATGGATCGATGTACTTACTGCAGCAGGAGGTGCTTTCAAATTTTTCAAGTATTCTCTTATATTTGAAAGACAGGACGTGCACGCTTGTATGCACGACATATTGTGTAATGCGTGACTATTAGAATGCTTATTTTCTAGCTAGCATATAATAATGAAAAATACTAACAACCTGGCTCTGATATTTAAGCATTATAGTCTGAGGTCTTCTGAATTTAAACCGGTTTTCCAATAGCGACTTTAGGGACCTTACGACTTACTGAACGACAACGTGATGGCAACGTCCTAAGACAAACAGTCAATTGAAAAGAAGTGAATAATTATAGTTGTGAACAATGCATTTGAATATTTGAAAAGCGTTGCCATCCTATATATCGCAGGGTTCCTTTTTTTCGCGCAAAGCGACTTTTCTCTTTTGTATAAGCTCAATTAGTTCCGCATGGTTGCAGCTGAAAGCTCTCAAGAACAAAGGGAAAAAGTCGTCTCGCGCGAATAATTTCGCTAGTGGAAAACCGGCTTTATGAAGGTTTTTTGATAAGAAAATATGCGCAATTACGTCACTGGTAGTGTTATTTTCACATCAAATAAAATCGAACATCTTTTAATGTAAGGCAGCTCTATCAAATAAATTATACTGCGATTTTAACTGATCTTTCCAAAGCAAAAAAAAATGTCAGAGAAAAGTTCGTTTCATAAACACTTTGAGGCATTTTAATGCATTGGATACCAGATGTGGCTTTTTGCATACACTCTGTTATTAGTCATTGTTACTTTCCTCCAAAACAGTTATCTGCCTTATGCCACACAACACAACAAAGTCAGAATTAACGCATGCTATATTTCAATGTCTAATCAAATCTTTACAATTTGTAATTTTGCATTTTGCAGAGTACTTGCAGTGATGATGTTTGAAATATTTGCCGTATTGTTTCTTGTCTACTTCGTACATTATTTCATCACAACCTTGATCATGAGAAGAAAAATGCCCCCTGGACCGTTCCCTTATCCTTTTATTGGCAACATTCCTCACTTACTATGTGATCCCGTCAATCCCTATGGCAAACTTGCTGATAAATACGGAGACATATTTACAATTTCCTTACCGAGCGGAGACAAAATTGTTATCTTGAGCACAGCTTCTCTCTTTAGAGAAGCTAGACTGGGTAACCAGGAAAATCTTTATGGAAAATCACCTGGTGCGGTATATCCATGGCACGAAATACTTGGAAATGATTTAATAACATCAGATTATTCACCCGCTTATCGATTTCGTAGACGAGTATTTAAAACAGCCATGCATGTATTTGGTTCTGGCATTGAACAAACAACAGAACGTGTTAGACATGCGGTGAATATTGCTATGAAAGAGATTGACAGCAAGGAAGGTCAGCCATTCTCGCCAAGAAACCTTTTGGAGTCATCAATACTTGTACAACTTTGGGATTGGCTCACGTCCAGCGAACTTGAAATAAATGATCCACTTATTCAAAATCTCTCAGAACTTAACGAAATTCTAGCGAAGCAAGTTTTGCTCCCTAGCATATACGAATGTATCCCATTTTTTTCATATTTACAAGCCAAGGCCAATTCTGGTGTTCGACGTGCAAAAGAGATTCGAAACACAGTATTTTTTCAAACATACCAGTCTCAAAAAGAGACATACACGCCAATGGTTATTCGCAACCTTACAGATAGCTTTATTTGCTGTTACGAAAAGGAAATTGAGAAGGAAACTAACAAAGAGATTGGATCGATGAGTGATATTATTGGATTAATGGCCGACCTAACTTTTGCAGGATCAGACACAACTTCTACGTCACTAACTTGGTTTCTTCTGTATATGACACTTTATCCAGATATACAAGATAGGGTTGAAAAAGAAATAAATTCCGTAGTGAACAAAAACCGTTTACCAAATTGGAAAGATGCCCAAAACATGCCTTACCTGCAAGCTACTTTATGCGAAGTCCAGAGAGCATCTGGTATGATAGTTATTGTTGGGACAAGTGCCATTCGGGATATAGAAATTGCTGGTTACGACATTGCGAAAGGCACATTCGTCATCGTTAACGTATCTAAATTGCATCACGACGAACGAGAGTGGGCGGAACCTAAAAGATTTAAACCTGAAAGATTTCTTGACCCTGATGGGAAGTTTATTGGCTGGAGCAAAGTTAAAGGATTTCTTCCGTTTTCCATTGGCCGCAGAGAATGTCCTGGTCAATCACTTGCCAAGATAATGCTGTATACATTTGCTTCAATCTTGTTGTATTGTTATAAATTTGAGTTGCCGGAAGGAGAAGAAATTCCAACTACAGAAGTCTCTGAGTCTGCGATAATAAAGCGTCCTAAAGATTTTAAAGTGGTGGCAAAGAAACGAAAATTTTAATTAGTCACGTTTTGTTAAGATATAATTTTGTGAAAAAACCACGTCAATTATCGCAATAACTATCGCAAATCTTTCGACCCGTGGGCGCGGATCTTTACCAGTGCTAATTAATATAATCAGCGCAAAATTATGTTTTAATTTAATATTCACCAGACAAACATACAAGAAACTTATTATTTTATAGTATTAGTATCAGATTCTTCGTCAGATGATATTGAACCATGCTCCAACCATATTATGCAATATTCCATTGGCTATCAACAAACGTCTCACTGAGACACAACCCTCCCTATAGTACAAACGTAGCAACAAACATTGGTAAAACTTTCTTAAAAATTGTCGACGAAGAATTCCCTTTAGGCCACACTTTACACAGAATATTTAACCTAAACACCAATAAAATATCCTACAGTTGCATGAAGAATGTTAAACAGGTAATTGACAAGGTAACTATCGACCAACAATGTTACGACTGAGAAAGGCTAATGCAACTGACGAAGAACAGACGAATGCCCGATGCAGAATAAATGCTTAACTGACTCGATAGTGTACCAGGCTAAAGTTACAACGAATGGCGGTGAGTCAAAGCAAACGTACGATGGTCTTACCGAAACCATATTCAAAGCAAGATACAGTATAAAGCTTCCTTTAGTTTACCAGCCAAACCCGACCAAACGAAAAGCGACTGAGCTCAGTTAACGCATATTTGGGATTTAAAAAACAAGAAAATTTAATGTTGTTGTTTTTCAAATCCCATATGTGTTTACTGAGTTCAGTCGCTTTTCGTTTGGTTGGGTTGGGTTTAGATACTCAAGCGAGCTATAAATCATATAATAGCGCCTCAAATCGATGTAAACTTTGCTCATGGAAAAAATATTTCATTATGTGTGAACCTAAAATTTCCACACTCAATAAACCCAACGAATTAGTATTATGTAGACACGATAAGAAATTCCTTTTAAAAAAAACAGTTTAAACTGTTCAGTTGCTCCCTAGTAATTTGAAAATACCGCCCGTATATAATTTTAATATTTCCGCGTCATGTCAAAATCATCTGTCATTGAGTGGCAATTATCCTGCTTGAAGTGCAAATAAGATGGCATGTTGTAAAACGCGGAGTGGAGTGGATTTGTAAAACGCGGAGTGGAGTGGATTTGTAAAACGCAGAGCCAAAAATTTGTAAAACGCGGAGTCAGAATTTGTAAAACGCGGAGTCAAAATTTGTAAAACGCGGAGTCAAAAATTTGTAAAACGCGGAGTCAAAATTTGTAAAACGCGGAGTCAAAATTTGAAAAACGCGGAGTCAAAAATTTGTAAAACATGGAGTCAAAATTTGTAAAACGCGGTGGGGTGACCCCAACGTGGTGTCACACCAACAACCAGTGCCTTCCAACGAGGTATGACACCGTCGACAAGCGACGCCCTTCAATGTGGTTTCACACCAACATATATTAGCCATAGCCAGCGATCACCAATTGATCCAATATATCAAGCCCAAACTAACCCTCTAACCTACCAAGCCCAGCAGTCCAGTCCAGCAAGACAGAAACCAGACTTCGGTTCATTCGTATTCGCAAGACTCCCATATCTTGATAGTCGAGTGTCACGCTGTTATGTTATAACGCAATCTGCCATAACAAAAAAGATAGCGGATGACGATTTTTCCATAATGCATTGCCGTCTGAAATCGTTTAAAAAGGCGAATTAACGCCTTTTGAAGAACAGAAAGGACACAATAGGTTATTTTCTTACTTGTTTTAAAATTTTAATCCATTAGCTTTGCTTCGTGTCATCCTTTTTCAGCTATTCATACTTGATAACCGCAATGCATTTTGGTAAAATCGACATGTCGCCATCTTTTTTATTATGGGATGGGAACCTCGACGGGTTACATTATATTGCTGGTCTTCAGCCATATAAAGTAGTATACTATGATAGAATGACATTAGTTGTTCTACAAATTTTGACTCCGCGTTTTACAAATTTTGACTCCGCGTTTTACAAATTTTGACTCCGTGTTTTACAAATTTTTGACTCCGCGTTTTACAAATCCACTCCACTCCGCGTTTTACAAGTCCACTCCACTCCGCGTTTTACAACATGCCAAAAGGGCGCATAACTTAAGACCTTACTGTGAACCATCAGACAATTTTATCATGAGTGCCACAACAGTGGTGCGAAACTGTTAGTAATAAAATGCTAATTAGTAATGAAACGTTGAGAAATAAAATGATTTCAATGTTCGATATTACCATTGTTTTGTACATGCAAATACGCTATTACATTGTGGGAGATTTAACACATTGAAGTTAATATTTTTGTATGTAGTAGCCTTTTCTAGACACAGTATACTTACTGTTCAATTGAATAATCGTTGTTAAAATGAAGCAAAGACGATTTTGATGGCGTGGGATATAATCAGAATTGATGCATATTTGTTTTAACTGAAGCCTGTATTGGATGACCTGCAATTTCATTACTGTGGTCATCAAAAACTTCAGACTGAACACGCTCAAGAGATCAGTGATTCAAAGAGGAATTTAGGCGTTTAAAAATGGAATACAAAAAGTTGACGAAACTTTGAAGACAATCACAAATTTTGAAAGCAAATCTGAGGCATTTCGTCTCTGAAATACTTCCGCGCTTAAAGGCGGTTGATATAATGCGCTACCAAACAAGGCCCCTCTTTCTGGAGACCTTCTAATCTTGAAATCAACAGTCGCGATTCTAAAGTTTTGGAATCAAACCCAAATGGCAAAGCAATCCTTAGAAGCACCCTACAGAGCGAAAGCATAAGAATAGCTTAAACGTTAACGTCAAGAGAATATGTGCTGGATTCCAATGATAATGATATCAGCGATGTAAACAAAACTATCGTGACGTGGAAAACGAGCCCAATCTTCGAAACGAGCCCCGAAAAGATATATGATAGGGGGAGAAGCAGCTCAAGTAGGGACTGATTTTCCTCTGATTCTGTGAACGAGAATTATGTCAGACGTAACAAGTAGAAGAACAGCCATCGTACAGACATAAAAGAGAAAATCATATAAACAAGTATCGCATAATGTCAGCTTGACATATGACACGCATCAGTCGAATTAATGTTATCACCAAGTCAAAAGTTTCACCAAGTCAAGAAAAGGCAGCGCGGGAAACTGCTAATTTACATCTATGTAAATCAAGGCAAAAATGCCCCTTGAAAACAAACTTATCAACTTAAAACCCGCCGTGATATAGATACGTTGTTACATGCAGCTACTTTGCAAGGTGTTGATGATGAGGATGGAGTTAAAACTAATTTTCAAAAATAATGAAATTTTTTTTACATATTTATTGACCTAAGGGACATAACTATCATGTGACGAAACCGTTTTTTAAAATTCAAAATTTTTGACATATTTTAAAAGCTTTTACTATTCATCATGGAAAAAAGCAGTTGCTGTTTCCATGGCAACGTAATTTTTTTTGTTTATTTCCAATTTGTATGCAAACAATTCACCCCCCTCCCCCAAATGATAGTACTAGTTGGTACGCCATATTTTCTATTAGATGAAGTACGGACACAGCATACTTGAATGCCGGCGCAGTTGTTTCTAGAATTTTTCTGTTCTGCAAATACTAATTTGGATTTCAACGTTTGTGGCAAACGTTATTGTAAAAGATTGTGATTTTCTTGGGCAAGAAACATCGGTGAAATGGAGAAAGCAAGGTCTTCATACAAAAGGAAGAGACAAAAAACGTTTTCAGGATTCCGAAGAAAAAATGTAAATACGAATTCAACAACCACTGCCACAGGTGCAAGCTAGAGACACATGTGAAATCATTGAAGATCATTCAGGTGGCTCATCACGAAACATCATGGGAACGTCAAGAAAAAAGATGCGACGTGAAACCAGTGACTATTGACGATATTGCTGATAAACACGCTGGTTTGAAGTCAGATCTAGAGTTTGTCCTGGGTGTAGTTCTTGTAATAAAAGCACTAATTTCACCACTTCATCCAATACTGCTAAAGGAAGATCCTAAGATATTAATCGCTAAACTGTGAACTACGCATTGGAATCTGGCAGTGGTTACGAAGGTTTTTTCATCCTTTTGTGGCATTCTCAACATGCCTTGTACCTCAAAACCTACCTACTATAATCAAGCAGAAAGCATAATGGATCCCTAAAAGAGGAAGAAAGGCGAAAATGAAACAAGCTGGCTAGCAGCTTCGAAAGCTTATACTAGCTGAAGTTACATATGAGGCTGGACTAATGTTTTCTGCAATGGCTGTGCAAAACACTGAACTAGTATATCAAGCGTTAACTTGATAGGATGCTAAAGAAATTGACATTTACCAAAAAGATAAACTTTAAACTCGATTTTCTGATTTTCGAATGTTTTCGCACTTGAAAAAAGATATCTAAAGAACGATTTAATGGATTGGCCTGAAACTTTCAGGGAATAGTCATCATAGTTAGCTTTGTATTTTAAGCTGAGGAATTTGTTGTGTGGAAAATCCTTGATCAGTTATGTATATTTTCCTGTCCGAAAATTTGACTCTAAAATATAGTCAGCCATAATTTTTTATTTACTGCCTATGAAATTCTTCTGCTTAAAACAGTTGTCACTATATATGTGTTTGAAAGTTTAGGATATTAAAAAATAGAATTGTTCAAGTAAACAAACAGGAATATTTTCGTCAATATAACCAAATGGAAATCTAAATTTGGTCCAGAGCCACCTATCTAATATGAAATTTTCAAGGCAGTCTAGATATGATTCCCCAGATTATAAGCTTTCTGGCAATATGTAGTTTGTAAGGGTTATCAGTAAAACCTGACCAATTAAAAAAATATTTCTTAATACAATATTTTGACAGAGATGCTCAGTTCAGCAAAGCTGGCTTGAATGGGACTCTGTATTAAATAACATTAAAAAGCACAATTTTAAAACATATTACATTGGATACAAGATACAATTATATATAACTGTTACAAGTCATTACAAGTAATGCAAAAAGGACAAATAAAAATAATAATAAACATACATAGAAAGCTTAATGTTGGAAAATGATTTAAGAGCCTTTTTAAATGGCAGAAAAGCTGATGTATTGCGTACTTAACGAATTCCAAGTTTTAGCTCCGTTGTATCGGAAAGAAGACTGATAGATATTCTAGCAAAAGGTAGACAGAGCAGATCTCTATGTCTAGTGTTGTAATTAGTAGTGTATAGCGTGTACTTGGACCGTTACTATTTATCATGTATGTAAACAACTTACCAGCTATTGCCAAATGTTGAAGCATTCAGCTCTTGCAAATGACACTCTATCAATTATATTTTAGTATTAAATGTGTTGACGCTAAACTCTCGGAAGACCTTAAACAAATGATATCTTGGTTATCCAACAATTATCTGTTTCTAAATTACAAAATGTCTAAGATAATTCCAATAAGAACACTATCCGCAGAGGTTGCGCTCAACTGCTAGTTTGCCATTCAGTGGCAGATCTAGCGTGGGTCAAAATAAATTACTACAGCTCATTCTCAGATATATTTACATTTTAAAACACCTTCAAACAATTTCATTGGTAAGATTTTATTCTTTGGAAATTGATAACCAATGACATTGTTATAAAGTTGTTTTGAATTTAAAATTGAGCTGCTATAATTTATTTTGACTTACCTTGGATCCGCCACTGTTGCCATTAAGGCTATAATGATTAAGTTTTTGAGAGAGTTTATAGTTTCAAATATCTTGGAGTTGTGCTTGATCCATGCCTGTCGTGGAATGACCATGTTGACCTCATTGCCAGTAAAAATCGTCCAGGCTCGACATGCTTCGGAAGGCACGTAAGGTCATTGCGCGTGATGCATGTATCACATTGTACAACTCCATGGTACTTCAAGTTTTTTATTATTGCTCTTGGGTTTAATTTGGGATGGCTGTAGTCAAAGTAGGAAAGAATACCCAGATAGGCTACAGAGGCGTGATGCCGCTATCATTGAGGGCAGAAAGGTTAGTCAGAGTGAACTACATCTAACTTTCTCCTGGCCTATCTTCACCAGCGTAGAAATTTCAAAAAACTATGTTGTGTACAAATGCCTAAACAACTTAGCCCCAACACTCCTGTTAGATGAATTTAAAAATTACTGACCAACTGATTTCGAATAGCTAACATCATTTATATGTTTGATGGTTGAAATATCAATTATCGTTCCGTGAGAAATCTCGGAATAAGTTTGACCTTCATGAACATTTTGGTTATTCTGTTGCGCACATGCAAAGAAATTGCTCTGATTGGCTAGCTTGCTGGAAGGTATCACCAAGCAAATTTACTCTGTAGCTACAATTCCATTGTTTAAATGCAGGGTGCCCAAAAAAAACTCAGATTTTTTGCATTCAAGTTAAAATTTTGAAAATAGTATTAAACATTGAAACTATTGTTGATTCTCGTTTACAAGTGTATTTATTAAGGTTTCTTTGGATATGTTGTCTATGAAATTTGAGCGAATGAGTCACAGCTATGGTACATTAATCCATCGCAATTGGAAGTTTTTAAAATTGAGATAGCGCTTTAATTACATCACATGTTCGCAGTATTCAAAGTAGCTATCTGGATTTCATATCTGGAAGGTTAACATTCATCTCATTTTTTATTATCTTTCGTGATTTGTTGATTGTTGTTTGCGACAGCATACAGTAAGTTTTGTCAGTCTTAAAACTGCTCAAAAGTACGATGGCCCTCAACTCTCACAGCGTTAACAAAACGTTTACAGCATTAACAAATAACTCACATCAACAGCAAAATTATCACAACGGCAACAAATAGCTTACGTCAAAAGCAATCGCCCACAACGTTAACAATTTGCTCGCAGCATTTTTAAATAAAAAATAAATTTTCACGGCCTTAACAAATTGCATCTCACATCAATAACAAAATGATTACAACATCAGCAAATATGGCTCACATTAAAAGCAATTCGCTCACAACACTAACAAAAAGTTCACATTAGAAACAAGTGGGTCACAACATTGACAAGCATAGCCACAGCACCACAAACTTGTAGTACTGTAGTCTGCCTTTGATTTGTATATTCTCAAGTTTTTAGCAATGAACATATCTGTACTTAATATGGCTAATGATACGAAATAAAAACCCTACCAGGTATCAGTAAACTCTTTCAGTGTGACCTTTATGCCTTGAAAGGTATTTTCAAGCAGATTTTAGCCATATTCTATACGCCTAATGTAAGCTTAAATTTGGTATAAAGTACGACCTATTAATTACATTAGTAATAAGAAGACAGTCTTGCATTTACAAAACATAAACTTACTCTGGAATTTAAACAGTGAATAGACTGGATGAGTACGGCTACGCCGGCCTTTATAAAGCATTAAAACACAAGTATAAATACGCATCATCAACAAACTTGCCTTGTGTTTCACGCCATAGTCAATTCTTGGCGCTTCTCTGTTTTTCCCCGAATTAATCTCTCTTCAAGAGTCTTGGGGCAGTCGTTTTCGTCTTATTTCTCGCCTTTTTGGATGCCTTAAGTGTTTGGTACTCCTGATTGTCCGCCATATTCCTGAGATCAGAAATGACCACCCTTCGTTGGTTGTAAAAGTCGCCAAATCTTTTTGCAAAAAATACGAAATATTGTAATGCAATATAGTCCGCCATATTTTTGAGATCAGTGATGACCACCCACTCACCCTTGAGCCACGCGCCCGCGATATTTGATGAACTTCAGACTTCGCTATGCTTTCCTTTTCCCGGGTGTAAATAGCCGTGCGGAATTAGTACCCTGGCACGGCGCTTCGCGCCGTTGGCTCGGAGAATTATATAGACTGCCACCGAATATTAAGTATTCTGTAATCTCATTGGCTCGCTATACTAGTAGGGTATTAATTCATATCCTACTAGTATGATAAAGTTTTTGAAGGCTAGTACGTGATTTGAATTTCACCTAAACAAGTATAAAATATAGTTTTTTGCGAATTAATACTGCATAAGTCTCCCGAAAGCTGGAAAAGATTATAATTGTTTTGAATTGTTATATTAACAAAAACTGTGCGCAATTTTGAGGTCAACAAGCGTTTGTTTCGCCCAAAACATTTATATTTTTTAAGAATTGGCAAAATTTGTTTGAAACATAATTTCAAATAATGATAAGTAGTTTTTTAATTATGTGGTATTAGCTGAAGTTGTTTATATTGCTAAACTGACAAATAACTGACTATATTTTAATTAGAATATAACTGTATGCATGGGATGTTCTTTTTGGTAGCAGTTGTTGTCTATACATAAAACGGTTATTCTACTCACTCTTGTCGTAGATGAGTGATAGCCGACTTGGTGCTACGCACCTCGTCGACCATCAACTCACAAACGACTTGAGTTTGTAAAATAACTGTTAAACATACGCTCTTGTACACAAACATTGCAACATTGAGAACGAGCCAGCCATGCATAATCATTGTTATCTGTTGATTGATCTATGTACTTACTGTAGGCAGTGCTTTCAAGTTTTTCAAGTATTCTCTTATATTTGAGAGACAGGTCGTGCACGCGTGCATGCGCGCCAAGAAGATATCGGTTATAATGCGTTCAGATGCACTATACGCCTTATTTGGGTTGTCACGGCAAATTTCGATTCCGTCACACGGATACCTCCGAGATGGTCGAGCACCTCATTGATATCGTTTCCAAGCCTAAGTATCTGATGAAACTTAGATTTTGCTTTTTAAAATCTTAAATAATGGCAAATAATCCCTGACCCCAACCTTAAACCAAACCCTAACCCAAATCGTAAAAATTTAAGTAGAAAAAAAAATTGACGTATTTAGAAACAATTGATCGTGAGTTGCAGCCGTGATTCGAACCCTGGCCCCGCCTGTCCTACTAGAAGCCATACGCCAAGACGACTGAGCTAACAACGAGCTTTCTAAAAATCGTCAAAACAATTTGTATTTATAATACAACTTCGTCTAAATGAGCCAGAGCAGTCTGGGAACGAGATCAATGAGGTGCTCGACCATCTCGGAGGTATCCGACCGTCTACGGAATCGAAATAAGCGTTGACGCGATATCAAGTGTCAAGCAAAGTAGAAAAAATATGTAAAATTATGTAAAATATTTCTTACCCTCTCTCGGTCACATCTCCCGGTATACATTTCTACTGATAGCTAACGTTCTAGAACATTCCTGTGCTTATCAGAGACCATCTTTTCTTATTAAAAATGAAAGTTCACAATACGTAGTACTAACAAATATTGTACTTCCATGCTACATGCATGCAACGTAATCATTTATATCAGTTTCAGCACTCAAAAATTTAAAAAATAATTAACATTTTTCTTTAACGACAACCGAGTATCTCTAGTTAGCCGTAATTATTATCATTATTTCATATTACTTCTCAATTATTACTGTTATTTCCCCCGTCTTATCATAATGATACTTCTATATTTTAGATTTGATAAATTTACGAGTTAACATGCACAATTTATTCTAAGCAACACCTTTATGTAAAGCTTGTAGTAAAAATATGTTTTTCATTTAGATGTATGGACTAAAAAATTTTCTGATTAAAGCTATCATATCATATAGCTATAATTGTTTCAAATATTCTTTCACTTCTTTAGTCACTTGAAGTTTGCGTAATGACTGAAGTCATCCATGTAGGTAGTGATGGCGGTGTAGCAAAACTGATACTGTTCCTACGGAAGAAATCATGTTTTCATTTTTATGGAGCAGTAATTCCTTAGTAGAAACAAATTCTGAATAATCATGCTATATCAATATTTTTCGACACTATTACACTTTCGACTAAAACGAAGTAATATTTTTCAAGCAACGCGCCGGTCATTTTGGTAAATTTTCTGGTGTAACCTGAACTTTAATTTCCAAATTAAAATGACTTCTATTAAAAACTTAAATCTTTGCATTGCATACGCTGTTGCATATTTTCTTTGTGGTGTCCGCTGACATTATAAGCCCACGGAAGAAAATTGGCTCCTTGGAATCAACATGCAAATTGGCAAAGTACATTTGCCGTTAAAACTTTTAAGACCTGGACTATTTTACCGAAAATAAAAGAAGTATACTTTGCTCTTAACAGCAACATACATCGCCTGTTTTTGTTTCAATATAATCACAATAATCACAATATTCAAATATGTCAATCCCTTTCGCTATGATCAGACATGTCTGTTGCTATCAGTTCCTTTTTGATGGGTTTTGTACAGCAAGGTTCTATTCCATGCTGGAAAATGTACCAAATTAAAAACTGTATTAAAATGCACTGCTAAAAACAAGTCATTCATGAAAAAGTTTGTAAATTGATGAATGTTTGTCATGTTTTTTCATGTCAAATATCCCAAAGCAGTATTTGGTCGAAGCGTGTAAAATATACTGGAACTGCGATTGAAATGGAAATCAAGCTTCAAATTATTCAAAGTCTAAATTAATTTTTAATCCAAACTCCTAAAGCAACTCTCAAATAAACAGTTGAAGCTATACTTTGGAAGAGAGTCAGTTTCTTGCATTAGATTATCGATCACTATGTAGGAGGTATAGGCATTAAATTTCATTTAAACTAAATGGGGAGGGGGAATTCAATATTTTGCTCTAAATGTACTTACAACATTTTCCACAAATTGTGGTCTTGTTCCTCTGATGATTTTTATCGCTTGAAAGACATCTACTGCCTGTTCAGTTTTTAATCGTTCCAGAAGATTTGAGATGGCGATATAGGTTCCCGTACGTCCTGCTCCATCACTGAAACATATGAAAAAAATCGTTAGTATATATATATATATATATATATCAAAAACAATTTAACCTGGCGGAATGCAAATGTGATGCATTAGAACACTTTATAAAATAGAATCTGTCACGTTCATGAACTATTCTTTATGTACATAAGGTTGCATCATAATTAGCATTACAATGCGGCGTATCTGTAGTCATTTAATGCACTCGAGCTAAAATTTCAACGCCCTTTTTCCATTATTAAATAATACACCAACGTTCCGCGTATGAAATAATTTCCTTCGGGTACTACGATTTTGTCGGATAAATACCAATGCAGAACCATCAGGCTTTGTGATTAGCCTTTTGAAACAAAAGCCATCTTTGTATAATTCGCTCTTTAGAAAATCAATTCTTATGGTATATTGTCTTTTATTTGCATTGTTGTCACAAACAACTCCCAAAGCCGGTTAGTTGGTGGCCACCCATTTCTTCCCGCATGCAGGATCGAAAGGTTTACTTCGGAAACACGCATTAACGTAGCCAGCCCGAGGATTTATTCCCACTTTGCAAATATTTCATGTTCATTGACTGCGAAAACAATCAATTTCTAAAGAAATGAACAATGATAATAACTTCAAAATAACTTAAAATTTGCATAGTGGGACTAAGTTTTCGGGCTGGCTACGCCACTGGTAACACAGATTCACAGTAAATTAAATTTCTTATGCAGATATAGTTATCGTATATACAATTAAATTAATACAGTAGCTAAATATCTGGAAAAATTCATGCCAGAAACATTTTAACGACGTACCCGCAAACGACAACTATTGGCCCTTGACCAAAATTCTTTCTTGAATTCTCCACCAATGACGTCAGTGTAAGGACAGTGTCTGCTTTGGAAGGAGCCTGTTGATCTGGCCACTTCATGTGGTGAAAAATCTTTACAACTTGACCGTTGGATAAATCCTAAATATCAATTACCCGGTATAGAGTTTTTACCGCTTGAAATAAAATACATAGATACCTAGTGGGTTATTTGTTGGGGTTTTGATTGAGCGTGCTGAAGGAAGGGGGGAGGGGGGGGGGGGGGCTCGGATCACGTTTCATGAGAAAAACAGCCATTTCACATTTCACAGGTAAAAAATTAGTAATTTCACCAAATTTAATGAACTCTTTTTTAACTGTGTAAATCTAATGCTTTTCTTAACCCGTCAGTCTACTTTTACGTTGTAGAAAGTAAAAAGCACCATTAGAAGCTCAAATTCGGACGAATTTTTGTAAAAACAGACAATATATGTAGAAAAAAATGAAGAAAATAAATGGATTTAGTAAAATTGCTTTAACAAATGCATTGTACTTTGTTCTTTATTTAGCTCTCATCCCCACTCGTCCAGCTCCCCATCACGGCTTAGGAATAAGCATGTAAATCACATTTTACGACACAAAAATTCATTAAATCTCATTTCACAACAACAAATATTGGCAATTCACGGCTGACGAAAATACCCTTTACCACGCTCTTAATTGTGATTGGATTGACAGGAATTTTTTGACGCTTTAAGGAAGTCGCTGATGATGTAGATATCTGATCAGATGACAACGAAAGACCATATTCTTAGATACATTTTGACCAACATAGATAATTAATTGTAATTATTGCAATGTAAATCTAATGAGCTTCAAACCATTTCTTCTGTCAACTACGTTATATATATATGAGCAAGGGCTAGGTTTATAACATATTTAAAACCTACTGGATAGGGAGACAGGATGACCTTTCTGGTCCATATTCCATCTGTTTCAGGATTTTCTGAGTCCAGTTGAACTGTCAAACTGCCATATTGTGTTGGCTTCCCTCGTTGTGAAGGCCAAAACTTCGGGAACAACTAAAACAGACCAAACAGAATTTTAATGGGAGAAAATTTCAGCAAAATGTATTTAGTTTCTAATCGTTAAGTTTTGCTCTTGAACTTAGTAGCCAAGTCTACCTAAAATTAATATTATGTTTCTAAAAAAAAGTATGACCTCTTTTATAAATAGCATGGATAAAAAGTACCGTTCCTTCTTTCACGTTATTTAGCAAGGCGATTGTGGAAGAATTCTGTGAGTGAATCATTCGCCAAAAGTCATTGACTGTATTTGCCAGAGGACTTTGTGTGGCGATAAAATAGTTGTTGCCAAGGAAACCCTAAAATAGGACAAAATGGTAAGAAATTTGATGTAAAACATAACTGTTCTGTTGTCAAATTAACAATTCTAGAGTATAAAAAAAGTTTAGAACAACCGGCCATTTTATTCAGTATATAATAAATAATCAGCCAGACTTACATAATGGGATATTTGCTATAAACATGTCTAATGAAAATTTCCAACAGTGACTTCACTTTCCTTTTGAATTTGGCTGTGGATTACAACTTTGTTAAAATTACAAATTTGTTACTGAGTCGCAACAAAATAGCCTTCACAAGTCTTTATGTTAAAACTTTTGGAGTTTATTTTGAGAAGCTACATTTCATCGCAAAACGTCGAGATTCTATGTGCTGAAATCTTGACAGATCTAACAATCTTATCTCATGCATTGTAAATATTGACTTGCTGTATTCAAAAGCTCAAGAATCACGAAGACATTTACCGGAATAAAAATAGTTAGGCACATCCTTTCCATTTTCACATAAAAGTGCCTTTAATATCTCAGGTAATGCACATAGGAGCGGCTTAGTATTTACGTACAATTTTTGGGCAGATTACAGATAATTACGCAACTTTACATACATACATGAACAAACACAGCATTAATGTAGTCCGAATCTTCCACTCCATCGATGTATGGGATAGGCACACGGCTTCTTTCAGCTAGAACAAAAAATTAAGAAAGGAAATTAATGATTAATTTGGAAGTTAAACATGCTGGCGTTTCTTTTAGTCTTTGTATAAATTACGGTGCAAAGCAAGGTAAAATCATCGATTACTGATGAATTTTATCAACAGATGAAGCATATGATATAAGGTCAAGTCTACTTTACCCATAATTTCTGCGCATAGTATTAGCTAGTTTATTTTTCAGCTACAAAATGTCCAGAACAGACTTGACTAGCACCTCAAGGTTTTAAATACCTGGGCAGATGTTTTTCCTACGATTCTTTTTCCTATTTCCTTTCAACAATCCAGCAACGCATTCATCGGGAGAAAATATCGGTGAAATTTCGCTCAGTCTCTGAAATAATAAAATACTACATTGTTCTAAATAATTATTTCCAAAGTATATTTATTTTTAAATACTAGCTTCTTTTATCATTTCATATCCAAGAATGACAGTTGTATATTTACGATAAGTTCAGATAGTGAAGACTTAGTAAGTAAAAATTTCAAATAAGAACCCGGAATAATGTCAAGAATTTTCTATATACAAACTCTTGGCATGTTTTTATATTAGTTCAGTTTTTGTATTTTTATCATTTTTGCTCCATATTTGTATAATGAAAATAATAATTTATTAAAGTCGAAAGGGTCTCGAAGCATGTTCGAAACCATTTTGTTTATGTTACATTATGTTTGTTTGTATTTGATTTTTTGTCTGTTTGTTAAAATATAGCTACATTGTCGTAATGTATCACCAACCTTAAATTTCTCCTCAAATCCTGTCATGCCACTGGTTTGCACCTCTGCAAGATTTTCGATTTCTTTCCGGATTTTAGCAGAATCCACCTCGTTCGTGCCACACAAGATACTCTCCAAAATAGCTTCGTGAACAAATACGAATTGCTCCTGCAAAGATTAATTGAATAACGAAACGGTGCTGATAAATAACGATCCAGTAATAATATTTCCTAGATTACTCTGAGACCAAAATACTCCTACCAAACTTTGAACCATGTTCATTCTTCTTTCTCTCATCGCACAAATTTTTCCAAACACGTCGATAGAATTGATGATACCTCTTTCAAGTTTAGTAAGGATCGTATCGATAGCAAGGAAGACGCCAGTTCTTCCAACGCCAGCGCTGGAAAATTATATTGTGCATTTACATTTTAACCCGATTTTCTATACTGCTACTAAGCGAAGATGTATACGACGAAAAGTTCTTCTTTAAGTTTTGATCTTTGTATATGATGCGTGGTGCAAACAACACTAAGCTACGAGTTGCAGACTGAGAAGGTTTACCTCAAAATGTTGACATTAAAGGTTAACATTGAGCCTTTTTTACAGTCGGCTGACGATCGACTCACGTCTGGTCGATACAAAAGCTATTTTTCGGCAAATGTACATATATTATAACATATTTTCTAAGATACATATATTTTAACTCGACCAGGTAACTTATCATCTCCTTTATGTTTCCATTTAGACATTTTTACAGCACTTTTAAATGTACTAGGGAAAAAGATATTACCTGCAGTGTACGACGACTGGTCCGGACTGTTCCCCATGATGATGCCTGAAATGTTTTCTGAATGCAAGGAGTTGGGTGGGATATTTGGGTACACCATGATCAGGCCAGGATTGAAAATAATGATGTTGTACTTCGCGTTCTTCTCCATCCTAAGAAGGTTCGTTTAGATATATTTTGTGTGATATGTTCTGATTGAGCATCAATACTAATACTGTATCAATAACACTAACCGCTTCTGCAGTATCACACGTATACGACGGAACAATATGGATATTTATGTGTTATTCAAGTAACCAATGACGTCCATATAAAGAATATATGGCATATAAGTACTTAAATGGTGGACGAACTTGCAAAGAAGTTTCCTACCTTTTTAATTTGCAAAATATGTGTGACATGATAGGCAAACTCTTCAACCTTCGTCAAAGTTACTTCAGTATCTCCGTACTTTTGAGTTCCTTCGTCTGGCCAATATTTCTCACATTTAGGCTACAAAACCAATTGTTTCAATCACTTGCAGCGCGACATAGTACGGATAATATCAGTGCACACACACCTACCTTGCCAAGTTCTGAAAAAGAAGTGACCATCACAATGGAATAACAACGTTGTTCCCAAATCATTCGCCACATATCATCCACAGTTACTGGAGTAGGACCTTTTTATTTTAAAATAGGAGTTAAAACCAATCGTTGACCAGCTGTGCTCTACACTGTATGATCAGCAGGGCAACGATTTTCATGTGAAGTATATATTTTTCTTAAGAAATTTATCTCAAAATGATAATACTAGTACGCAACTATGAAGACTTATCGAATACTGTCTGCATTACTCTTAGCTAGTTTGATCAAGCGTTTTGCATGCATGGGCGGAAATACACCGAGGAAACTATATATTTTTCAAAATCAAAAGCAGCTCAGAAACAGTACAATGCGGTTAGAGTTACATGTAAACAGTCCTATATGCTTAGTATCACAAGTTTTAACCATAAAAAATGACACTGCTGCTGGAGTAGTAGTCATTCAAATAGATTGTTTTAAAATTAGATAACACTGCAACTTACCTTGACTTGCAATGTACGAGTTTTCATTTATGCCCTAAAAATGAATTTTCAAATTAGGTTTACGGAAGAGAGCATAACAAAAGCCGCCATTAGAATCATCAATTTAACAACTAAGAAAAATTCAGGTGATGCAAAATTAAGCGAGCCATTACGTCTATGTAGCTGGCGTTGATGTAATCTTCCGTCTCATCTCCTGAGAGTACAACTCGACAATGATCATCTGAAATTATTACAGAAACATTTAGTTTATAACCTGTAGCATATATACACAGTGGGATATGATAAAGCCTATTGTGAAAAATACAGACATCATTCTCTCTGATGATGGTTTGGAAGAAACTCGAAATATTACAGTTTGAGTTGTATCAGGTTGTTTAACTCCTGTTTTAAGTTTTTGACTTTTTGGAGTATGCTTTATTATCTTCTACTTTCATTAAATCGCCGTCACCTCATAGTTTACACTAGTATATCTGAAGAATTTGATACAGTACATGTTACGATATTTCTATATCTGTTTTTTATCTTGTTGAAACGTTTTTTCGACACTTCCCAAGACGTTTTCATGGTTTTCGGCAAATCCTGTCAAGAGAGAGAGAGCCACCTGTTTAAATTTCATTCCTTTTCAGGCATATGCTTAAATTGTATGATGACAATTTTAAGTTTAAATGCATCAACCCAGTTTCTGGAGACACGAGACGAATTACTAAAGAAATCCTTCGTCATCCTTAACATAAGAATGTTCCTACAGGAGGATGTCGTCGTTCAAAAATTGATAATCAATGACGAGCTGCAATTACACATTTCTTATTTCGACACTTACCTCGTATTCTTTCTTGAATTCGTAATTATTATTTGCCTTCATTTGGTTCACATAATGGGCAAATTCTTCAACAGGAACAGATGGATATCTTTTTCCGTCTGCATTACCTTTTAATAATTTCTTAAAATTACAGAATCGCAATTCTGACATACACATCGCACACACACAGTATTTCACACCAACATGAGTTAAGCCCGTTTTCCACTTCAGCCGTATCGTAGCGAAACGTAGCGTATTCTATTGTGTCCATGTTATTAGTTCTGCTTGAGTGTTCACAAAACAATGAATTACGCTACGTTTCGCTACGATACGGTTGAAGTGGAAAACGGCCTTTAAGCAGTGGCACTATCTTCCGAAAATTCCTCGTAAACCAGCACACAAAAAAGTCTTACAAAGCCCCACTTCAATTACCAGATTAATCCATGTTTAACGTACCCGTTAGGTTTGAATAAGCTCCCTCTTGATCGATGTCGTCTTCGTCAAAATCACTGTCATTAAATTCATCTATCTCTTCATCAGTGTCCTCATTCGAATCAGTTTCTTTACTTGTACGCGGCTTGTTCATCCTTCTGACAAAATGTGAGGATAAAGAGATGCGATGATATTTCTATTTGAAAGCTCATACATGCAACACTTGTCCAAATTTTAGTAAGCATTTATGTCTCGATAGCATTTTGCATCAAAAAAATTTTAATAATAAGGTTGGGATGATTAACAGATTAAAGCGTTACAGTACCTTTTTCTGAAATAAAGAACACCAAAAATCACAGCAATGACGATAATAACAACTGCAAGTGAGGTCCCCACAACAGCACCGACAGTTCCTCCACCACCATCATCATCACGTTTCTCTTTCTTCTCATCTCTTGTTTCGCCATTTTTCTTGTTATCACCATTGTTTTTATATTCATCCTCTGCAATAGTTGGAAATTGTTTAGACAGGTACGCGGAAATACCAGGCTTAGTTCGTGTGTTTAAATATGTAAAAGCACGAGAAATAAACCTGGTATCTCCCAGCACCCATGTATTTTTCTGTTTATTACATAAATTACAGTCTTTTCTGCTAATATAAAATATCCAGAAGCTATGACTGAAAATTTTTTTAAAGTGATAACGTTCACATGTGAAATTATCATACAAAATCTCACATGTGAGATAATCAGTTTTATTAGTGCCTAAAATTCCTATAAAGCACTGTACTTTATACAGTGTAATAAAACAAATTAATATATGATCTTCGTTCACTGTTCAAAATCCGCGCACGCGATTGGTCAAAATCGATCACGTGTGTTTTGGTTACCTGGCAACAACGAGTCGCTTGAGTGCGTTATTACAGTAATGCACAAAAAGTGCGCATTACTGAAAATGACCAGGAGTAAAACGTCAAGAAAACTGTATTTACCAGTGGATAAAGCTAAGAAGTTGATGAAAATATCGATGAATTCTGCTATAAAGACCAAAAACGAAAACAATCTTGAGAATTTCCATCGTCAGAGGTAATTAAACTTAGTAAACACCGATTATTTTCATTTTTTCGTCTGTGAACTCTCGCATGAAAGCTCATTTAACAGGCTATTTTTTGACGTATCATTGTGTTTATTTACTTGACTCAGCTTGTAAAGGTTGTTCGCTACAATTCTTCAAATTTGTTGTACGTTTTTCACGTATAATGTTTTTAAAATCGGATTTGTTTTATTTTGTTTTGGTAGCGAAAGCGTACGGCTTTTGCTTGCGAGCACGACCAGTGAACTCAGATCATATATTAAATGTGTTAGAGACTGTTAAGTTCGTGTTTTGTTCACAAATACACGCACTTGCTGAATGTACAATGAACTCAAAATTTTGTATACTGCACTCGGCCCCGGCGGCCTCGTGCAGTATGCAAAATTTTTCGTTCATTGTACATTCAGCTCGTGCGTGTATTTGTAAACAAAACACGAACGTAACAGTCTCTAACCCCTAAATAATGATATAAGTTTCCCTTTATGCATTTTCTACTTATCCAAATACTAGCTACAACCACACTATACGTGAGCCCAAAAGTTGCTTCGAAAACGTTATCGATTTCCGCTGCCGTTAGCCGGGAACTAATTTTTCTCTACATGAATCTGTAGATTTTCATATGCTCAATACGAATTCACTTGTTGTCATTCCAGAAATGCGCAGATGTTTGCAATTTACGATCGAGCTTTGGTATTTTTCATTTCATAAAATGTGCATATGTGTTTATTGAACTTCAATGCATTGACTAAAATAGAAATAACCAGCTGTATACAAAGTATTCAGTATTGACAAAAAACCCCATGACTTACAGCATATCAAATGCGAAACATAAATATTAAAGTTCGTATATATAGATTGCACAGCAGAACGTCTGGGCAATGACACAATTCACTCAGATAAACCGGCAACACACATAAAAGATGTATGAATCTTCAATTAAAAATTTCAGTTTTGATAAGATGGTGTGATTTTACTTCATTTTGTGTGAACTTGATAAACAAAACAGTGAAAAATGCATGTTACCACGCGCAACCCGTCCCCCCCCCCCCCCCGAAGGGACTTAATCTAGTACATTAATTCCAAATAACATGAAGTTTTGAGAACAAAATGGAGGAAATTCATGTTAAAATATCAATGTTTGATCGTATATCACAAAAATTGCGGGTTTCTGGGAGTGACAAGTGAATTTGTATTCAGTATATAAAACAAAAGATTTATTATAAGTAATACCATGATATGAGAGAAATTAGTGATTAAATGTCCCCGAAGGCCGAGGGAGGTTTTCAACAAACCTCCCGAGGGTGAGGGACATTTAATCACTAATTTCCCAACATATCATGGTATTAGTTCGTAATATATAGCTACCATGATTAACGAGGATATACAGTATAATTTGAATTGTAAGAAATGGCTTGGGAATACTATATTGTGTTGAAAACACAAAATATCTGATCATTTTGTTGGGTAAAGTGTTTGAAACATTCCACCAACACACTTCTATCGCAAATTTAGACACATTTACGAAAAAGCAAGAGTAAAATTCATACTTCGGTTTGTTATTTTGCTAATTTTTTTACTCTTTGGTCCATAACCAGAATTTGTTTTAGCTCAGACTGTCACAAAATATTTCGTTGAAAATTTAAGAGAAGTAACAGTGGCTGTGTTTTAGTCCCTGACATCTCTTCACATTTCTCGGCATTTTCTTGAGTAGAATAACAAATTTTATACCCTGTTACTTCACAGTTGCATGTTTGTGTATTTGGTTTGTTCCAAGATATCCGCAGTTCAGTTTTACTGCGAAATATGAAACGTACATTCGTTGGAGAAGCCCCAGATGGCTAGTTGCTTGAAGAAAACTAACAATGGCCTTTGCTTTAGTCGCCCGGACCAGCTTGTCTTACTCTGAACATTCTCAAGCAGAATAGCAAATTTTATACCATGTTACTTAATTCACATTTGCATGTTCGTGAATCACATTCGTTCCAAGATCGTTCGCTTACTAGGTTTACCCTACATTTTATTTTTACAGTGAGATGTGAAATGTAGTTTCGTTGGAAAGTCGCTAACAGCTTGATTAAAAAGGAAGTATACATCTTCATGTTTACTGATTAAATGAAGCGATAAAATACCATAAACGCTGGCTGTATAACCCTACCCAAAATAAAAAGTAAAAATATAAAGATAATAATAAAAATAGGTACGCTTAGCGTACATATGGGTAGCCTCAGCGAAGTAAGCCAAGACACTCTTAAGACCCAAGACCCTTTAAGCATTGTTACTATGTTAAACAGGTCTGATTGCAATTTTGGACCTAACTATCATGGATCTTTATTTGCATTGTTAGACTGATATAACCAAACATTAAGATTTTCTTGCAACAACATTGTGATTATATATGAGAGGATTCATTATATATGAAGGTTGTCAATACTGAAACGAATTAAAACCAGCAATAGGAGGTGTTCATCATATCAATTTGTTAAACTGATAAAACCAAACTTTAAGATTTTCTTGCGACATTGTGATTATACAGTATATGGGGGGAATTCATTATATCCCCCTCAAGGGGGACTCATTATGAGATTTGCCAGCAAATGATTGTGGCTTTTTTAACTATCCGGGACTTCTATTTGCATTGTTAGACTGATGTAATCAAACATTAAGATTTTCTTGTAACAACATGAGGGCTGTCAGTACTGAAAAATTTAACAATCAACAAATAATTGTGATTAACATTGAGATTTCCTGGCAACAGCATTGTGATTATACCTGGTAATCTAGGGGGATTAATATGAGGGCTGCCAGTATTGGAAAATTTAACAACCAGCAAATGAGGATGATCTGTAAAAGCTCAAGGATATCAAACACACGAGTCAGCGGAGTGACACGACGAGTATTCAAGTGAACAAAAAAAACCATAATGGCCCAATAACGAAATAATATTCATTATAAAAATTTGCTACTGCGCACAAATATTTTACATGCGGAATACCGCCTCCAACGTCCAAATGACACACACCATGAACAACAAAAAACCAGAACTTGAACGATAAAATAATAAAAACCAGAACTTGAACGATAAAATAATACAACATGACTCTTTACAACACCGGCGTACGCCATATTAAAGAACTGAAGAATTCAGTCTCATTGAAAGTCTAACGTTTTGATTGGTTCGTGGTTTCTTAAAGATCTCAATATAATCAGGAATCTGATTTTGCGGACATGAAACCCACATACAGAAATTTTACGGTAACATGGCGTGACTACCCAAAAAAAATAGAAAGGAGCCCGTATATAATTTCTATATTCATAAATTTAATGTATACCTGCTTCTTTGGTCTTGAATGTCTGATGAATTAATTCATTATTCCATTGTAACACATCTCCAGTTTTACTTTGAAGTGTATACACAGTATTCGGATTAAGACCAGTGACATTGTATTGAGTTCCTCGAGATATGGTTCTGCGCCAGAAATATTTGTCGTTGACATAAACACTGATGTGTAGTTGCGTTACATAACTGGAAGTGGTGGCAGTTGGTAGACTCCACGATACACTTGCCCAGTGCGTCCCTGATCGTGTGATTCTTACATCGTGTACAGGTGCTGGTGTTTGAGCTAAAAAACTACACTAGTAAATATTTCGCTTCGATTTGAAGGGAAGGGAATTTAATGAATGCAATTCGATTTACCACATGTTTTTAATAAAAAAGGCTAAACTTGAACAGTGGCGGATCTAGCGTAAGTCAAAATAAATTACCACAGCTCATTCTAGGAAATATTTACATTTTAAAATACCTTCAAAGCAACTTCATTGGTTAGATTTTATTCTTTTGAAATTCATAACCTATGACATTGTTATAAAGTTATTTTGAATTTAAAATTGAGCTGCTATGATTTATTTTGACTTACCCTGGGTCCGCCACTGAACTTGAACCTTTAACAGCGCAGGAATGAGACTTCAAGGCAAATATCAACATGATATGGCAATCAAAATTCCAACAAAGCAAAGCTGTTTTGGGACTGAAAAGCATGAAAAATATCATTCAGAACAAGAAAATAAGCTATAGGGATTACTAAAACAATACCTTCTCCACAAAGTTGTATCCTAAGGCAAAATTCTCGATTTTTAATCGAATTTATCTTTAGAAATCTTGCATTGTAAGTTTTAACTTCTGTAGTTGATGCCCGATATAGATAGTCGTTCTGGTTCCCATTTATCTATAAATAAATTTTAAAATAACCATCCATGAGTTAATAACTACATAAGTCACTAATCAAATAGTATATGCCCCCTGTTGTAGCCTGAAGGCTGTTGTGGCCACGGAGGAGGTGAGATGAGGATAGGGGTGAGGTAAAAAGTAATTTGCGATACTGACATGCACTCACGTGTACAGGACTATTAGATGCAAGGATCAAGTCAAATAGGGTTATATTAAAGTCTCTCTGTTAACTTTGGAAAAGACTGAGCACGAGCTTGAGTTTGTATAAGCATTTTGTTTTTACTGAAAGCTTTGCTCATGCACATATAACGATAATTTTGATCCAGAGAAAATCTCAGGGACAGCTATTGATAAAATAACACTTTTAATTAAAAGACTATTCAGTAACACGTGTCCTACCAGAACGGTTTGAAATGGTACTGAATTAATTCACTTCTGTAGCCACATACTCACACATGTACAGGAATAACGGCCTATTCTAAGAAAATCGGACGACGTCGGACCTAAGAGGGTCACAACTGCATAGACTATAATTTGTGCGCGTTTTTCTCAAACACATTTGCAGTTATATCAATTGAGCATGACAGCATTAGAAATTTTACAGTCAACTAAATCTGAACTAACCTTTATTGACGTACTGTGATGCACCAAAGTTCTATCATGACTATATCTCAGTAAGTACGACTCACTCCATTTTGTCTGATCTTTATTTCCCATTACCACAACTCGTGTTATGTGATATTCCTTTTGAAGATCAATGAAAAGGTAAGGTGTAGAACCCGAAGCACACCAGCCAGAACTTTTAAACGAAGCCATATTGTAATTTCTGGAACCACTGCCAAAATATGTTGCGCCGGATACTATGGGTTTATCACATACTTTGCCTACAATGAATCCAATACAATATATATATATAAGGTTAAATATAATGCAAATTATTACAGCAGTCGTCAAAGTTCTCCTATTCATGTGTTTCATTGGTCGAGAGCGTATCATGTGAGAGCAACGAAATTAGACTGCTTCCCTTGCATCAGCCAAACAAGGAGACAACGCATTATTCACGGTGAATAACGAGCAAAAATCACGTGGCAATCACGTGAAGACGCGACCTTTGACAGAGTTAGTATTCCTGTGCACCGAAATAAAATTAACATCAATAATTTTAGGAGTAATATATTTCATGTATTTTCGTATGTAGTTCGCTTTATTTTGTCATTTGATATTTAAGCGGCGATGTAATTGCTTACGTTAAAACTGCAATACCTTCAAGCGACTTGTATAATTTGGAAGAAGACTGCAAAGAGGTTTTATGGTAATTACTGAAAGCACAAACGCTACCAAGGCCTTTCAGTTGCATTGTTATGATTGTTGTCTATTATCATGCTGGTCAAATGGCTGCAAGCGAGGCATCTATGATTGATTATCCTCCTAGCGGTATCGACTCTGTTCTACAAAGCTACATCCTACGCCAGAATTATAATCGCTGGTGATTTTAATAAAATGAAACTAGGACCGTTATGTAACCGTTTTAAATTGCGGAAAATTGTGAAAAAGCCTACTCGCGTAGAAGTGCAACAGCTCCCTCTTTAGGGTCGATCGGATCATCAATGCCTTCTTCTGAACCCAAAATGTCGGATGAGTACATGCCCGCAAACTAGAACATTCAAACCGATTAATCATTCTAACTTAATAGCTCTTGAAATTAAACTAAGCAAGACTGCCTGGGATTCAGTATGCAAACCTGAAGACGTCGATGATAAAGTCTCAATCTTTAATGGAGTGGTTACTCAACCCTTGAAAACCATAAGAATGCATCCTACGTATAAACCATGGATGACTCCAAGCATTAAAGCAGAGATTAAGCTTATACATCGGGCTTGTGCTCATGGTAACATGGCCCAGTATGATCTTCTGTGTGCAAAGGTTGAATATATGATAAGGAAAGCTAAATCAAATTACTATCAGAACAAGGCTAAATCGTTTCGCACAGGTGAGCCCGCGAAATGGTATAAAGCCATTTATGATCTGTCTGGAGTAAGTACTCGGCAAGATGGTTTGACAGCAAATTCTGTGATTACCGAGGCTGCTTTAGACATCCTCTACTGAGGCATGGAGAGACCTCAATACTACAAATATTCTTCAACTCCTTACCCAGTATTGACCCGATTAAGTACGCCCTTGACGATCTCAGGCAGTCGAAAGCAACTGGAGCTGACAATGTTCAAGCACGGTTTCTCAAACGATTCTATGGCGTTCTAGCACCTATTGTCCATGACATTATCACGGCTAGCATTAAACAGTGTAAATATTCAAATTGCTATAAACACGGCCTGCTTACCCCTGTTACCTGTATACCCACCAGTTGAGATTAACAATGACGTTAGACAAGTTTCTGTTCTCCCACATATTTGAAAAATTTTAGAAAGAGCACAATTACAGCTTAACCAAAAGAATATCACACTACGTCCTAGTCAAAATAGTTTTATCAAGGACGCTCTACTACATCAGCTCTGATAGTTATCACACAATCATAGTTTAATGCTACTGACAGTACATGTCGCGATACAGCTGGTATTCATGCCCTCTTTATCGACTTTAGAGAAGCGTTTGATCTAGTTGATCATGGAATTTTGTTCAATTAACTTGCACACATGAATGTCAACAAAAACTTCTGGTTGTGGGTGAAAAGCTTCTTATCTGGTAAAACGCAGCAGGTCAAATTAATCAATCATTATTATCGATTGCGTGCTGTCCGGCTGGGGTACCACAAGGATCGGTACTTTCGCCGACATTATTCAATATTCATATTGATGACTTAGATGCGTGTGTTCTTGAAGAACTCGTGGTCAGCACACACAAATATGCTGATGACTGTACACAAAGTGAATGTATCATGAAGGGAGAGTGTAGCAACATGCAGGAGGTTTTAGACTCTGTTTAGAACTGGCCAGATAGTAACAAAATGAAGTTGAATGCAAAGAAAACAAAAGATATGTGGATTTGTTTTGGAAAATCTAATCCACAGCCGCCTCATCTTTACATTGGAGATAATATAATCGAAAGACTTGATGCATTCAAGTTGCTTGGTGTTGCTTGGTGTTGGTTGTCAAAGTAGGGTGAAATGGAATTCTCATATTAAAGAAATTACCCGTAAAGGAAATAGCAGGCTACATCACCCAAGGCAGTGTAGAAAGGAACACCTGCCCAAAGAAGTCGGCCTGGCAACTTACTGCACCAAAATTCGACCGCTGCTCGAATACGCTGGTCTAGTCTGGGGTGGTATACCTCTCTACTTAATGAATGACCTCGAACGTGTTCAAAGGAGAAGTTTACGAATTATCGGTTTACCGGTCGACACACTTCCGCCACTTTGCGAAAGAATAGAGAAATTAACCCTTCGAGAAATAGAGGCGATTTTTCGAGACACAAATTATCCCTGCCACCATCTTGTGCCTGTTGCACATACTAGTCATGGTTATTCCACTAGATCTAAAGAAAATAATGTTTATGTAGGTTACATTAAATCTAGAACTGGAAGGCATATTTCATCATTTGTGCCTCAGGCAGTTGAACTAAAAGTTGGGAATAAATTGTGAATTTTTACATTAATATATGTAATAGGAGCAAACAAGTGAACTTTTTAACATTAAATTTTAAATTCTCATTGTAGTCATAAGTAATTTTACAATTTTAGACAGATTTTGTAAGTCCGCTGTATTTTCTACCTAAGGTAGATTGTTGAAAAAAGCTTTGTATTAGCTTTATATTATAATAAAATAGTTATTGCCTGTGCTGTCCAGAAACAGTATATTTTGTGGAGAGGCGAAGCCGTTTCCCTCGGTCCCAGTCAATAAGTGTTAGTTATGTTTTGGCTAGACATAAACTCAGAGTAACATCACAAACCAAACATGAAAAAAATCTGAAATAACTATTTGATGCAGACTCTACCTTACCTTCAAATACTCATTAATAATTCATAAGATTATTTGCCAATCATGTCAACCATAATAGGTCATTTGAGTGCTAATTAGGATGACACTTTATATAATCTGTCACGTTCATTAGTATTCCTTATAAATTATAATGTTGCACCCTATTTAGCATTACAATGCGGCGTATTTGAAGTCCTTTAATACACTCGAATAATCGCGTTTTATCATATCTAAATGTGATAAAACGCTCCTTCTCGTGTATTAAATAGTACTTCAAGCATGCAAACCCACATATACGGATACATAATCAAGTATTAACAAAAGTATATTCACATACAAAATGGTTCGCCGCAAATGCTATTTGTAAATCACGCACGTACGTATTCTTACATCTTGCATAAGGTATCCAATTCCTGTTTTTTTCTGGAGATTTTAGGTGAACACAACAGGATATTCCTTCTGACTGTCTTTCATAACATATGAATTCTCCAGTTGCGATATCGTTTCGTGTGTTGAGAATTGCACCTCTAATTGAAGCGTCCGCGTCGCTGAATCCCAAGTACTCACAAAACATTTTTTGACGATTTTTATTCCAGTTATTTTCTCTAACGTTTTTCCAAATTGAATCATCATATACTTTAATATAGCCTTCGTATGGCGATGTAGTTAATCTGACTTTTGATGCTAAAACAAAGAAACAAGACCATGTAGGAAATATCATTTTAATTTATATGCAAATACGTATGTTTCGCTAGAGAGTTTGCTTCGGTGCAATATTATATGTAATTCGCTTGACTGTATCTATTTTTAAAAAGTGCAGGTACTGCAAAAATACACCTGAATTTTGCTGGTGCTCGTATCTTTTTCGCAAACTTCTCAAAAGGTTTTGACCTAATTGATCACTCTATTTTAATGCAAGAACTGTATAAGCTCAGGGTCCACTCTGCCTTGCTGTTCTGGATCTCAGCCTTTCTATTCAATCGTAATCAGGCGGTTAGCATTGGTGGTGTCCTTTCTCAATGGCTGAATGGAGGAATACCCCAAGGGACTAAACACAGAGTGGTAGTTTTTATGGTCATGACAAATAGCTTACTAGCTAACTGGCATCTCCGTACAAAATTCATGGATGATACTTCAGCCCTCGACATTTTCCGAAGAACTCTATCAGCCTCCTTAATTTTACGTTTCAGATAAATGAATTTGCTAATGAACATAACATGAAGCTCACTCCTAAGAAGTGTAAGGAAATGCTTATAAACTTCCTAAATAATTCCAATTTCTTACTCCGACCAATTGAAATTGGTAACAATGTTATTGAGCGTGTGACAACGTATAAATCTTTGGGTGTTATTTTGAGTAGTGACCTAAAATGGAATTCCCATATCGAATACATTGTTAAGAAGGCTAACAAAAAACTATAGCCTTTAAGATTTCTGCGAAGAGTTGGGGTTGACCAAAAGAATTTACTGAAAGTGTACCTGTGCACAGTAAGACCAGTACGTGAGTACACCGTCCCTATTTGGGAAAACATTCTGCATTATCTATCGAAGGAAATTGAGTCGATCCAAAAACGATTACTAAAGATAATTTTCTCGAAGAGCGAGTCATATACGGAGACCCTGAACTCTGCACTACTACATTCTTTAACCACAAGAAGAGTGCAAATATGTCAGAAATACATGGTCAGAATGAGGCGAGAAAACCATCCCTTACTGCTAATCCCTGTTTTCCAGATCATAACATTAATTTGAGACAAACCACTGATCGATTTTATCTGTTCAATAATGCTACTGATTGCAGAACAATTAAAGCTCAATCCTTTTTTACACTTAAATACTCTTAATATGTTGTAGCATTGCCATTGGCAGAAGGAAATTAGACACAAAGTTACTGAATATACATGTGCCATGTCAATCTAAGTACGATATACTGGAATACCAAAAGGTAGTTAGGCCTACGTTTCTGCAATATCAAACATTCAGAACAATGCGGGCAGAAAAATATTGTCTAATGCTGTTTTGATCATGCTAGAGCAGGTTGTTCGTTTTTTTGCTGTGTATTGGCAACATTGACAATGCTGAATTAGCAACTCCATCAATTGTGAACTACTTCGTGTAATCATTGTGTAGTTGATAAAGCTTGCGTGTCCTGATAACTATTGCGCAACAAGGATTATATTTGAAAAGAAGTTTTATAACAGAGTTCTATACTTGCTAGGATAGATGTTTTATACTAACTGGTATACTTTATTTCTTTGAATAAGTTTTAGGCATTTGGATCAAAGTTTCATAAATTAAGTGATCATTTGTTGCACAAATGTGACAAAGTATCATTTATCAAATTAAGTATTTTATTTGTTACAGAAATATTTTTGAAACAAAAGGCGCCCAACAGGCTAGCAGCACGTTTTGGTTTTGGACCAGTCAGCCATGACACATCACTTGGTAGAACTTGTCGTTTATTTAAGTAGCAAATGATATTTAAGCCGCGATTTATTCTCGGTCGTATAAATAATGGTCCTAGCGATGGAGCGATTGTACGTAGAATACCTGTCCATTTTTTAAGCACGTTAAAAATATAAGAACGGCTACTTAGCTACGCGGTATATTTTATGATTCACAACGAGACATGGCAATACATGCAATGTACATATACCTATAGACAACCATTTCAATATATAGCCACATAATCTATAATTCTGCGTTGATACTCACCAAAGTATTATTAGTTGGAGTAATACATATATTTTTAAGTTGCTACATGGCTACACAGAAAATAGTCTTTAAAATACTAATAAGCATGTTTACATTTGTTTAATGAAAAAGGTTGGTATACAAGTGACTACGTGGCTACATGGTTACGCAGTGAACAGTTTGATACAGAACGAGGCATATTTGCAATCACCAAATGCAAAGAATAGATATATTTTCCACGAGCCAACGGCACGAAGCGCCGTTCTGGGCGTAGGCCCGGGGAGAGGGTTACTAATTTCGTATTAGCGGAGTTCAAAGTCGTTGCTCGTGATAGGTAGTAAAAGTGGTATGCCAGGACGCCATCCTCACTGATCTCAACAATATGGCGGACTATCATGAATGGCTAACACTGATTGGCCAGATTTAAAATTTATTGTTGATTGATTAATCACGAATTCAACTGACAGCAAATATCTAAATTTGCTTTTTGCTCTACAATATTTTGTATTTTTGCAAAAAGATTTGGCAACTTTCACAACCAACGAAGGGTGGTCATTTATGATCTCAAGAATATGGCGGAATATCAGGAGTAGCAAACACTTAAGGCATCCAAGAAGGCGAGAACTGAGACGAAAACGACTGCGACAAGACTCTTGAAAAGAGATTAATTCTGGGAAAATACAGAGAAGCGCCAAGAATTGACTACGGCGTGAAACACAAGGCAAGTTTGTTGATAATGCGTATTTATACTTGTGTTTTAATGCTTTATGAAGCCAGCGTAGCCGTACTCATCCAGTCTATTCACAGTTCAAATTCCAGAGTAAGTTTGTGTTTTGTAAATGCAAGACTTGGCTATTACTTTCTTATTACTGTATTTCAAAATATTGACAGACTATACATGCAAAAGAATATGAGCAAAGATACAAAATTGGCTTGAAACGGTTTTATTTAATTTCACACTCAAAGTTTATGTAGATAAATATTTCAAAACGTCTAATATATGTAATTAATAGGTCGTATTTTATACCAAATTTAAGCTTACATTAGGCGTAATAACATACCGATAACAAATGTAGTGCCATTTTAAAAAATTGTCAATAAAACAAGGATTAAAAACTCAATATTTTTGTCAGTCTGAAAAAATATACAGAAAGAACAACAATTGCCGTGTTGCTATGACAACAACCTATTGAAGTACTTCATGCCATTCCAAAAATATAGTTGCATGCTCTTAGTTAGTGGCGAGGGGTTGCTGCATGCATGTATTTCTAGTTATAATAAGTGACTATACGTGGCTACATACGCGGCGACGCAGTAAATAGTTTGATTCAGAAAGAGGCATACTGTATTTTCAATTACGTAATGTGAAGGATAGGTATCTTTTTAAGCGGGCACATGACTGCGCAATGAATAGTTTGCTGAAGAACGAGGCATAGCGCTTGCACTGCAACTCCGCATGTAGGCTTTACAATCACACACAGAGACTGCAAGTAGTTAGGCCACGCGTGTTATTCGCGCACACTGCGCAGCACATATCCTGACATTGCCACTGAGAATTTACACATACAAAGTCAAAAACATGCATTCCACACTTTCAATTTTCACTTGGCGAAGGACAGCACTCTGTTCGCATTTAGCCGAATGCACGTGGCGATATAGACGTACAATCTCCCTATCATTGGGGTGAGCCTGTCAATAGTCTGTCAATATTTTGAAATACAGTAATAAGAAAGTAATAGCTAAGTCTTGCATTTACAAAACACAAACTTACTCTGAAATTTGAACAGTGAATAGACTGGATGAGTACGGCTACGCTGGCCTTTATAAAGCATTAAAACACAAGTATAAATACGCATTATCAACAAATTTGCCTTGTGTTTCACGCCGTAGTCAATTCTTGGCGCTTCTTTGTATTTTCCCAGAATCAATCTCTTTTCAAGAGTCTTGTCGCAGTCGTTTTCGTCTCAGTTCTCGCCTTCTTGGATGCCTTAAGTGTTTGCTACTCCTGATATTCCGCCATATTCTTGAGATCATAAATGACCACCCTTCGTTGGTTGTGTGACCATTATGTGGAACTGATTGCATGCTGTCACAATTACTGACACCATGAATGTAAGGTGTGCAAAATTCAGGCATTACCATACCATATCATGGACAGACTGTTAACTGCAAAAATGTCTCTTTGAATTAGTCCTTGCACACATATTACATATACACATATTTACATTTGGTTGTTGAGAAAGTTTTATGTTTGAAGCTGATTTTCCAACTTACTGCCTACTTTTTTATATGCTTCATGTAAACTGTGCACAGTGTGTCAGTTAGAATTCTGATGGGTTGTGGTGACTTTACTTCAAAGTGGAAACTATATTTACAAATTCCAAAATTCCACCGGGAACGGTTGCAATTGAGAGGAATTTATCAACTTTACAGGTTTTCCAGCCGGAATCGAAGTATCAAACCATGGGCAGCCCAGCTATGATGAAACCAGAGACAAACAAAGTTTACCCGTTTATTCATCACGAATCATTGTTCGAGTTGCAATTATTGCGTTAGAAAATCGACATTAAGTTGAGGTTATGATAAAGTTTTTCACTAAAAACATTTTGCTTTACTCGCCGTATTAAAAGCGGGACACTGCTGCATCCTCTTTGACGACTTTCGAAGAGAGTATGTCTTCACGTAGCGTATAATCGTTAGGGTTAGATGTGAAGAAAGAAACGAACATTCATATCTCGCCGTATCTCACGAAATTAATAGATAATTTTTGAAAATCGAGCGTATTTTAGCATCTGTAATTTGCAAACTGTAATTTGTTTCAGAAATAGTAAGCGCCAGCATTGTTTTTAATCAGAAGCATACGTTGAGCCTCACTGCACATGCGTTTATTCTCCAAAATTTGGGGACGATGAAACATAAATGAATTTTACCAGGGTCTTCGTCAGCCGCCTTATCCGAGAAGACCCTGGGACCGAGGTTGTGCGTTTATAGCAGTGGTTCGCCATTTTGAAAGAATAAAGCCAATTACTTCATCTAGGCAGCCAATATTGGATATTTTGACTTGAATAACCGCTGGATATGCATATCGCATATTGGCGATTTTGCATGCATTTTTGCCAAGCGTGGGGATTCCTATATCGAATAAATTGTTAAGAAGGCTAACAAAAAGCTATACTCTTTAAGAGTCCTGCGAAGAGCTGGGGTGGATAAGAAGAATTTACTGAACGTGTACCTGTGCACAGTAAGACCAGTACTTGAGTACGCCGTCCCTATTTGGCAAAACATTCCGGATTATCTATCGAAGGAAATTGAGTCGATCCAAAAACAAGCACTAAAGATAATTTTCTCGGAGAGCGAGTCATATGCGGAGGCCCTGAACTCTGCACAACTACCAACTTTAACCACAAGAAGAGAGCAAATATATCAGAAATACATGGTCAGAATGAGGCGAGAAAACCATCCCTTACTGCCAATCCCTGTTGTTCCAGACCGTCACATTAATTTGAGACAAAACACTGATCGAATTTATCTATCTAATAATGTTACTGATTGCAGAACAATTAAAGCTCAATCCTTTTTTAGATTAAAATACTCTTGTCTTCTTGTATTTAAATATGTTGTTCCTGACCAATTATGCATGCACTATTTGCTAATTTGGTAAATGCCTAATGATTTTAATTCCTGTAAATAGCCTAGATTCTAAAGTATATCTATGTACTATTTTATAACATATTCTTATCTATTGTAAAGTACTCGTTAATTCAGTTGTCTGTAACTGCAAGAGAGCCCTAATAAACTATTACTATTACTATTACTATGTATTCATATCGATAGATTATAGTTAACATTAAACTTTAAACTTGTACAGATGTACAGTAGTTGCTAAGAAAACCGGGCAGAAATTTGCGAACTAGTAGGTCTTTTTATCTTAAATCATCTAGGAAAAAAGTTTGGCAAAAAATATATCGGCTTGTATAGGGATGACGGCTTGGCGATTATTAAGAACGGATAAGCACATTTGGCAGACAAAATAAACTCCATAAAGATTTCGAGCATTTGGCCTAAAAATAGCAGCAGAAGCAAATTTACACGTGATAAACTTTTTAGACGTAACTTTCAACCTTGCTACCGGAAAATATAAACCTTATAGGAAGCCCAATGACGATCCGTTATACATACACAAACACTCTAACCACCCACCTAGCATTTTAAGGCAACTTCCAGCAGCTAACAACAAGTGCATTTCAACGCTGTCATCTGACAAACATGTTCGACGACACAGTACAAACATATCAAAATGCACTAGGACATAGCAACGTCAGCCACAGGCTGCAATACATGCCAAATGTAACACAGCAAACACGCAGAAACAAACAATGCAACATCAGTTGGTTTAACCCTCAATTCAGCAAAAATGTCAAAACAAACATTGCACGCAGTTACCTCAAGCTTGTAGGCACGCACTTTCCAATAGGTAACAAGTTACGCAAAACTTTCAATAGGAGCACAGTTAAGGTCAGTTACAGTTGCATGAAGAACGCTAAGTCACTTATCACAAGCCACAACACACGCATAATTAGGAAAAGCCAACCAGAAGAGATTAATTAGCGCAGAGAACTGTTACTGTAGGAACAAGCACGCATGCCCACTGCAGAACAAGTGCATGAGTAAGGAGGACATTGTATACAAAGCAACAACTAATACAGGCAACACACAACTAGGACACAAAGCACTACATTGGCATGACCTCAAACATGTACACATTTAAAGAGCGATACATGTACAGGAATCATATCAAATATTTCACACACAAAAAAAATTTGAACGAAACGGAACTTTCGAAACACGTTTCGCACTTAAAGCAGAACAAAACAGATTTTTCACTTAAAGCAGAACAAAACAGATATATATATATATATATATATGTATATATATATATATATATATCTGTTTTATACAGGTAATTGAAACTTTGTTTTTGTAAATTGTTAATAAATTTTGCTCTACTATAATGTATTGAGCACTTTTGAAATTATATGATGTTCAATCAAAATTAAAAAAAATTATATGTACACTGGAAATATATCAGGTATTATGTTACGTTACATATGTTTACATATAGTGAAAAGTTCTGAACGTTTATTCAGGAGGTTGTTCGCATTGTTTCCTTTCATGATCGAAAGCTTTTCTTCGAGACAGAGGTCGCATTTTCGGGAACCAGCTTTGCATGATGGCACGAGTTTGACGATCCACCATTTTACGTCATACGGGCGTTTCGCGCGTTTGAACTTCCAAATGTACTTTGACAGTTCAGTTTCGTTGCCATGGCGTTCATTTTTAATTTAATAGACTTTGTTTGATTCCTGAATCTTTCTTTAAACGTGTTAGCCGTCACCCCGATATAAACTTTAGCATCATCTTTGTCAGTGGAGACTTCAGCTTTGTATACTAATGTATCAGATATACAACTCTCGCCTTCGGCTCGAGTTTGTAAATGCTGATACAACATGGCCGCTCATGTTGTAAATAGTACATAAAAATCTGTATTTGTCATGCAAGAATAAAATCTGTATTTATCAGTTACAGGATACTTAACAAGTAACATTGTATTAACAATATATATACGGGCAAATTAAACGTAAATAATATAATAATTAGCTAGACGTTATCATATATAAAGCAAACGAATCAGACATGCACAAATATATTCAATTCTTACCAGTAAATGTGCTGCCATATTCATCTGCTAATGCATTATTTATGGCTTTTCTGGTTGGGCTTTTCTTGTCTTGTCGTTTATAATCATTACAACTGGTTTTGAATAGACATTTATTCTCTGACCAGCAACTAATAAGTAGTTCTTCTTCCTCTACATTCCATGTTCGTTTCTTTTTTGAACCTCCGGCCTTTTTTCCGCTATTTTTGAAGGAAAAATTGCTGTGAAATCGCGCTTAAATTCGACCAAAGCCGAATTACAAAAATCGCCATCCAAATCGCCATCTAAATCGCCTTAGAAATCGTCACAAAAATCGCCCGTATAAACGGGCCTTTATTTGCACGTGCACAATGAAAATGATTTTCCAGACACTTCTCGTGGGCATAACGTACGGCCTAAGATACTTTGATTGAAGTTTTTGAAGCTCATAAAAATTGAAACAAGATATTTGACAAATATATAAAGCAAGATATTTGAGCATTCTTTCCTATAATTATATTTCTCCATGGATGAGTATATTTTTTATCAAACATGTGAAGCCAGATATTTGAGCATTTTTTCCTATTATCCCATGCTCGCTGGGTGAGTGTATTGTTTATTAAACATAAGAAGCAAGATATTTCTGTGAGCATTCTTTCCCGGGCTATAATCGTATTGCTCGCTGGATTAGTGTGTTATTTATTAAACATACGAAACAAGATGTACATATGAATAGACAGCGTACAGTTCTGCTCAGGGTTTTGTGTTTTGGTGCTTTATAACTATCAAAGCAACCTATGCATTAATACTGTATTTTCACGCTGACTCTCCTTCATGTCTAAATTGCAGAATACCCGTACAATAGTCATCTATCAATGCGTAGCTACTCCTCCGGGGGCTACGCGGCTTCGCAGTCACGAGTTATCAAATGTAAAAAATGCATCTCTGCATGGATGTTATAATAGGGCGCTTGCGTAAATTCCGCTAAATGCGAACAGAATGCTGTCCTTCGCCAAACGAAAATTGGAAGTGTGCAATGCGTGTTTTTGATTTTGTTTGTGTAAATTTTCAGTGGCAATGTCAAGGCATGTGCTACGCAGTGTGCGCGAATAACACGCGTGGCCTAACTACTTACAGTCTTTGCGTGTTATTGTAAAGCCTACATGGGAGCTGCAGTGCAAGAGTTGTGCCTCGTTCTTCAAAAACTATTCACTGCGTAGCCATGCATGTGCCCGCTTAAAAATATACCTATCTTTCATAGTACGTAATTGAAAATATGCCTTTTTCTGAATCAAACTATTTACAGCGTCGCCGCGTAGCCACGTAGCCACTTAAAATATATCTATTCTTTACATTACGTAATTGCAAATATGCCTCGTTCTGTATCAAACTGTTCACTGCGTAACCATGTAGCTACGCAGTCACTTATACATCAACCTTTTACATTACATAAATATGTATCAACATGCTTAGTTCTTTAAAGTCTATTTTCTGCGTAGCCATGTAGCAACTTAGAAATATATGTATTACTCCAACTAATAATACTTTGGTGAGTATCAACGAAAAATTATAGATTACGTGGCTATATATTGAAATGGTTGTCTATAGGTATGTATATTGCATGTATTGCCATGTCTCATTGAGAATCATAAAGTTTACTGCGTAGCTAAGTAGCCGTTCTTATATTTTTTAACGTGCTTAAAAAATGGACAGGTATTTTACGTATATATACAATCGCTCCATTGCTAGGCCATTATTTATACGACCGAGAATAAATCGCGGCTTATATACCGTTTGCTACTTAAATAAACGACAATTTCTACCAAGTGATGTGTCATGGCTGACTAGTCTAAAATCAAAACGTGCTGCTAGCCTATTGGGTGCCGTTTGTTTCCAAAATACTTCTGTAACAAATAAAATACTTCATTTCATAAATAATACTTTATGTCACATTTGTGCAACAAATGATCACTTTTATAAAACTTTGATCCAAATGCCTAAAACTTATTCGAAGAAATAAAGTATACCAGTTAGTATAAAGCATCTATCCTAGTAAGTATAGAACTTTGTTATATAAAACTTCTTTTCAGACATAATACTTAGCTTGTTGCGCAATAGTCATCAGGACACGCAAGCTTTATCAACTACACAATGATTACACGAAGTAGTTCTCAATTGAAGGAGCTGCTAATTCAGCATAGTCAATGTTGCCAATACACAGCAAAAAGCGAACAACCTGTTCTGGTATGATCAAAACAGCATTAGACGATGTTTTTCTGCCCGCATTGTTCTGAATCTTTGATATTGCAGAAACGTAGGCCTAACTACCTTTTGGTATCCTAGTATATCGTACTTAGATTGACATGGCACATGTATCTTCAGTAACTTTGTGTCTAATTTGCTTCTGTCAACAGCAATGTTATAGCTATTCTATGAATGTCAAAAAACCGACAATATCTAAATATAGCTTAACGAAAAATAGTATAGTCCAATTAGAACTGGTTCACTAGAAAAAAGTTCTGAGTAAAATTTGTTTGCTCCAACAAAACAATCATGCAAATAGTACCTGAGAAAATTGACCATTTGCAACAGGCTCTTCTCTTTCGAGAACCTGATAGTCTGGTTGTATATAAAATTGTTAAAAAATTTAGCCAGACAAACTTCGTGGGCATATCCAAATCTATGAAGCCCGGCTTAGGCTATTTTTCAAGTCAAACGTCAATCAGCGTTCCCGTTTGTTGAGCCGCCCTACACATATAAAACCCCTTTTTAACCCCTCTCGCGTCGGTTTCGGATATAACTTTGAATATATTTATTGAATATTTTAATTTAAGTCACTTTACCTGAGGTTATTAGAGTGCATGCTTGAGTCATAAGTATCCTTGCAAGTGTACTTGGTGTAAATTTGTTTTGAAGCATCAGAACAATATCGTGATGGCAGTAAATCATTATTCATCGTCAGTTCGCAGGATCTCTTTCCATTACAATGAGATTTCACTTGGCATGTGGCAAGTATACTGCATGTTTCATCAAACCTTTCGTCGTCGCTGAAAACACTATTTTTAATATAGTCGCCATACTTTACACTCTGAATTACCATGACTTGTTTTGGAGAACAATGAACATGTTTCATTTTCTCACCGTGACCGGTCACTGAACCTAAAACCGAGTAAACATTAATATGGAAAATATTAAATTCTACTTTTTAATCAGATATTGATTGTGAACAAATACTTTATCGTTTTTGTAACAAATGCTTTGTTATAGTGAAGATATTCATGGGAATATTCCTCATGGGAAATGAACATGCATGAAAAATATTCCTCTTCAAACAACGTGCCGGAACGCAAAAAATGAATGCTTGTGGCAAAATTATAAAGTATACAATGTTTCATCATGTAATGTTTCATCCACTAAGTAACTAAGTAAATACCACTTACCGAACGTAAACCGTTGAATGTTTTTATCACATGTTTTTTTTCCTATGACGTAAGTTGTTTGAGGCTCAGCACATACAGGGTTTGCCATATTATAAAGAAGCAAACGTCCAGCGTCTGTTTGTTTTAAACGATGAATAGATTTGCTTTGGTACGTTATGCCAGAACCACGTAAGCCTTTATAAATAGCCCAACGATGTCTGTAGCTTTGGTTCGGCCAAGGACAAACCAGTGTTCCATCCTTGTCAATGTTGTGTAAAAGTTCATTCTCAAGATAGCGGAATTGGGCACCGGAGCTCAAACAGTTGTCAATCATTACAGCAAAGTAAGGTTTAGCATGTGTTCTTTGGTACACCAGCTTTCCAGTCGCAAAGACTCTCACATTCTAAAAAGAAATGGTACATGTATTAGCAGAAGAAACGCGACTTTGTCACAGTATATATTCGAAATAATTTTAAATGATTTTCAATGACATTTTTCATAGATTTGATACTAGGTCATTTTCTTCTTAGTCTACAATATTGGCCATGGCCTGACTCTTGAAAAATAAAAATTCAACTGCCTTCTCTCCTCCTTTTGAAGTTCCTCTCCTCTGGAAAATGATTTAAGTATTGATATATATATATATATATATATATATATATATATATATATATATATATATATATATATATATATATATATATATATATATATATATATATATATAATTGTTGAAATTACAAAAAGGAGCAATTATTGTTATTTCAATTTTCAAGAGTGTTGATATATAATTGTATATTAATACCGAAAATGTTTCAGATTCTGTTTATAATGTAGCACAAAGAATGTAAAATTACTTCAAAAGAAGTGCGACGGGATTTCTTCGTGTTGAAATAAGATTGAAGGAATACCAAATGGTTTTCCGTGCAGGATAGCGTCATCCATGCAAGCGGGTTGTTGTCGCGGGACGAGCCGTAGGCGAGTGTTTTTTCGCTTTCCGAAAGTCGAGCAGCATCCCAAGTGCATGGATGAACGCTATCCTTCACGGAAAACCATTTGGTAATTGTTTTATAAAATAACTACAGTGAAACAACGGAAAAAAATTTTAAATTTAATGATAAAATGATCCATTTTCTCAAGAATCCTCAACTGTAGCTTTCTCGGCATTCGGCTGCACGATAAAACTAACGCAATTTTAAAACTTTTCCCACAACTTTTTTGTTTTGTACTATTTTACTCTAAATCTTGGTGAAAGTATAGTACTTTAACAAAGACACAAACCGATATCAAAACGAAAAGCAGGTGTTGTAAAAAACCCATGTCATGAACGGCCAAAAGTGGCGGATATGTAAGTTTCATTTTGTATTTTTATGTAAAGAAAAAACTAAAAAATACCAGCATTTGAAGCACGAACTTGTGCTAGTAAGCAATGTCGGCAAATGTAATTTCGTTTCTTATAAACATCGTTGCATGATGATTACAACGATTGTATTTTCTTAGTTACAGCACAAACTAAAACAAAAATATGCAAATGCAAAAATCGTATTTCTGCTAAACTGTTTGCAAAATAAACAAGAAGACGAGTATACAACATATTATAAACGTTTGACAACATAAATGATTATAGTTTCTGCTAATTTCAGAAGTTGAAATGGTATTTGTCTTTCCTTCATTCTCTGCTAATTTCAGAAGATGAAATGGTTTTTGTCGGCAATTTAAAACCCGTATAACAATCTCGAAAATACGAGGCGATGCCAACTTTCAAAGTTCCCGTGCAGGATTGTCTCATCCTGCACGGGTATTGACCAATCAGATGTCAAATTTCAAAGTTCCCGTGCAGGATTGCCTCATCCTGCACGGGTATTGATCAGTCAAATTGCGTGTTTCACTGTAGTTATTAGATAGATTTAGATCGAGGACGTCGACGTCTAAGACGACGTGAAATGACGTAATAAAAAAACTGACTTCTACTTCTGGTTTAATCTAGAACGTTAGATTTGTCTTTTTGCAAGTGTTTTTGTGTTTTCATCCCGCCTGTTTATTTCGTTGGATATGTCAATCAGTTGTCAATATATAGGCAAGGAAAAGCTTTCTAAGACTGGCCTAGTGTTTCCAAAGATTGTGTCTGAACAGTCATGAAGTTTTAAACGAATAAACTCAGAATATTTTGTTGCTTTGAAGAGGTGAGGAACTTCATCGCATTTTTCGGAAAAAAACAAAAGCTGCAGGTAATTTTTCCAGGTAAATCTTTTAGTTATTAGTGATTCAGTCAGGTCTGTGTGTTTTTTCAGTATAATATAACATGTCAGTGATTATCCTGGTAACATTTAAAAAGACTTTTAATGGTTCTATTGGCTGACAACGGCATTTTTATGTTTTGTGCTTTTTTACATTCTTGTAACAACGCGGCTAGAAATGACCGAATTTTTACTTATTTTAGTATGTTAATTTTTGTTTGTTTACACCTTTCCTAGTTTATGAACACTTTTTATACTATTTTACGTTTTCCTGTCCTTGAATACCTCGTTTGATAAAGAATGCTAGCAGTACTGAAGAGTTTAACATTGCTTGCGATTTTGTTGTTTTTCTATGGCGGCAAAAGTGTTTGCCAGAAACTGGTAACGTCCAAAACCTGCCAAAATACTAAGAAACAACCTTGTCGTTACAAAAAAAAATTACCTAGGATTAGTAAGCAACACAAGGACAACAAAATAGAATGATTTTGGGATGCCTACAGTCATATTTTTTAAATACAAAAGCACAAAACTTTGACGTTCTCAACACGACGTGAAAACTACTGGATTCACGTCCAGTTCAGAACCTGGACGACGTCCTAGACGAAACCGGAAGTGTAATTTCACGGGTCCGCGCCATTTTCACGTCGTCTTAACGTCGACATTCTCCAACTAAATCTATCTATTATATAAAAAACCTTCATTTATTCTGGAAGCTCTGACAAAGCAATTTACAATACAATATAATACACAGAATATCAATTATAGATATAATACAAGTCAGAGATAGAGTAGAATCTTGGTAATTATAAACTATATAAGTCAATAATAAATCAATAAAAATATTCTTGATGAGTTACTTAGGAATTAAAAAACGAGTCGCGTACCTTTATGGTGCAATAATGCACGATGGAGGAATGTTGGGAGAATACGAGAGAAGCTTGTACAACACGAGGCGTAGCCTTGTGCCTTACAGGCTTCTCGAGTATTCTCCCAACATTCGCACCGAGTGCATTATTACACCATATAGGCATGATACGAGCTTTTTTAATTCTTTATAATATAAGAAGAAATTACAGGGCAACAACAATTTATTTATTAAATCAATTATGAAATTCTCTCTACATGTTATTTAAGATGTTGCTTAGCAACAAAAACACCTCGGTTCGAACGGCACGACAACAACATGGCCAACGTGTTTAGGCGAATTCTTACCCAAAAACCTTTCAAAAACATCTAAAATTTACCAGCAGTTACAAAGGAGGTTAAAAATATTACATAAAGTTGTCAAAGAACTAATCACTGTTCGATTTAAGCATGCACGATCTGGACGCTGCCGATCGAGCAAGACTGCAAGAGGTAAATATGTCGCCGGCCAAGGCCGTGTAGTAATATAGTGCAGCTCTGTGTTTGACGTTGAACTAGCAGAGGATAACGCCAAGGTTTTCTATTGAAGATACTGCAGAGTGGATATTTAGTAGTTAAGATTTTCGAAGATATGGGTGTAATAAAAAAGTGTCATAAAATGTTGTAGGGTTTTGCTTGAATTTCATGTCTCCTGCAAAGTCATTGCATGAAAAAAAAACTTATGGCAAAGGCAATGACAATGTGAAAATGATTAAATTTACCCTGTGGAAAACAATTCTGTTCTTACTACAGTCTGTAGTCTTTTGTAAGGTGTGTATTTAAAAGCCGAGTTGTTTGGTACCTATCTTTAAAAGTAGAGAAAGCCATAAATGTTTAGTTTTTGTCCTTCATTGGCGACTTTCCAGCAACAGAATTCAGCTCTCTTTCTGAAATTTTTGTAAACCTTGCTTCGGTACCATCAGCGCTTTGGTTTTCAGAACTAGATTCTTCCATTTTAACGTTTTGCGTTCAAATTTTACTCGTTTTGAGAAATTTTGTACTTTAATTATTATTTGAATTATTTTGTAATTTGTTTAATTTTCAACTAGAGGCGGAAAATTTCAAGGCTACAAGCGTGCATTATGGCCTCGCAATGCACGCGCGTTAGCCAATCAAATTGCTGGTTATATCGCACTTATATTATAAATAGTGTTAAATCAAAGTGGGTCTCGCGGCCAATGAGTATTCAGAATTTACCAATGAAATAACAAATTCATGAAATAATGTTCTGTTATACACTCAGGAAATTACTATTTCATAAAATAAGGAATAAGAGTGTATTTACCTATCGAAAGAAGTGGAGTAAAATAAATTAATATAAATTAATAAATTAATAATCTTCGTTCACTGTAAAAAATCCACCAAGGCGATTGGCCAAAATCAACCACGTGTGTTTTTGTTACATGGCAATAACGAGTCTTTTGAGTGAATTTTTTACAACAACGCACACACTGCAAAAAATGATGTGTAAATTTACACAAGTTTTTGTGTAAAATCTAATATTTACACAATTATTTGTGTTCACCCAACACAAAAATTGAGGTAATTTTTTAACTCAAATTTCTGTGTTAAGTTTACACAAAATATTTGGTAAAAGTAGCTATTACACAATATATTGTCTAAGATTTTACTCAAGAGTTTGAGTAAATGTACACATAGATTGTGTTAACTTTTTTACTCAAATAACACGAGTTAATTTTACACACAATATCGCGTAAACGAACAAAATGTGTAATTTTACTCAACAATTTGAGTAAACACTCCGCTTTTACACAAAACTATGTGTTAGCTAAACCATGCTGCAACAATTTAGAATTATTGGATGAGGCTGAGCAGGATATCGGAATTACTCAGACCGAGGTCTGAGTAATTCTGATATCCTGCGAAAGCCGAGTTCAATAATTCTTTTATTATTCATTTTGCAAGAAAAGTCAGCCATGTAAATAAAAATTAAAACAGACAATTAACCTCAAGTCAAACGTATATTCTGTACGTTGTAAACGTTGACAAATAATAACACACATAATAATATAGAAGATTACATTTTAGAAATGGGTCAAGCATTCTATGGTTTGTCAACTAATGACATCAGAACTGTAGTGTTTGAATACTGCAGGAAAAATAACATTGAAAACAGTTTTAACAAAGATAAGCAAATGGCTGGTCGAGATTTTGTTTGTGGATTTTTAAAGTGCCACCCTAAATTATCTCTAAGAAGGCCAGAAGCAGTTTCCCTAAATCGAGTTTTCGGACCACTTATGGAAATTAGATCTGAGTTTCCAGCACTCTTTTGCCAGGAAGAAGTAAGCTTTTTTGTTTATTGTGTATACATGCATGTCCCAGTCTATCAAAATGGGACAGATTGTTTATGCAGGTTCAAATTTGACTTTGACTACTGCTACTATCAAGTGACCATGGATCAACCAATCAGACTTGTTTGATATAATTATATTGAATTAACCAATAAGATATATGCTAAGCCATTTACAGTTACAGTATTGGTATAGTGTAACTGAAGTATGAACCTCGATATGATATGTAGCATGCTTTAAATGTGGGACTTTTAAGAATTTATTATTTGAAGGTTTGCATCGTATTTATTAAATCTAAATGTTTTGCTTTGAGTGACATCTACACAACCATGCACACATCATTTAAAAGAAATCTAACAATAAACTCAACTTACAATAGACCATTTCTGAACAGATGAATCCTCTACATTGTCAAACAAGTAACACCTAGTCAACCCTTAGTGCAAATTTACTCAACATTACAGTTTAGCACTAAGCCTTGTGTTCCTGTATTTTATAACTGAGGTGTACAATTGAAAAATCGTCTGTTATATATATTTACTTTTGCATTGCTGCAGTTGTAAGAATTGTTCCTTAATTTTAGATTATCGCAGAATTCGAGAGATTATTGGGTGTTACCAAAGCGTAGAGGGGATGTTTACACAAAACTTTGCCCAAGTGTCACAAGCAATATTGTGTATCGTAGCCAAGCTCAGAGGAAGAAAGCCTTTAGTTGATGGGTTGTTGAAATTGGTGGAGAAAGATCCTTTGGATGATATGGAGACTGAAAGCATTGAAGGTAATTTATCTGGTGTGAAAAGATAATAATTGTTTTAATTAGCTCATACATGTACTGATAGCTAAAAGAATATTCATATCATTAACTTGTACACCTTGATCTGTTAGTAGGGGTTCAGGCTCAACATGTGCTTGCCAATGGTTAATTGGATGGATTAAACTCATCAGCTGATTGTATATTTTCTAAAGGTAGGTAAAATAAAGGGCCTAGGGGTAGTGGCAGTCAGTCAAAGATGGACATCTTCAATATCAATAACTCTGTTTTAATGATAATCTTGTTTTGTAATTTAGATGAGAAAGCAATGGTTGCAATGTCTGTCCTTCCTGCTATCTTGGACACAAGAGCAAAGAAAAGTGATTATAAACTTGTTCATGTAATCAAGGTTAGTATGATTTTTGTCAAACTAATTCAGGGTGCATTCCCAATGGTATTGCATCTGGATATTGGCTCTATTAGTAAAGTATACATTAATTGGCTCCAGTCTCCACCCACAGCAAAGTTTATATCAATTTTACATAACAAACAACAATCTAATCACGGTTGAAACTGCTAACAATAGCATGAATCTAATTAACACTAGCCAATCAAAAGATAGATTGAACTTTTTTAGTCTAACGACCAATCAGATAAAAAGCAGGCGTTTGGTTTTTTTGATATGCAACCACACTGGGTTTGTATCCCTCTTTCCTTCCATCTGCCCACATTTAATTAAGGAACCTAATACTCATACCAGCGTATACCATCTTGTTAATTATTATAGCAAATATTTAGTTAGTTCTTATTTTATTTTAATAATAGGTTGATGATGATGTCCTGCAACATCTTGAAGGATTGACACCAGACCCTACGATAATCGTTAAAGGATCGCTGGATGCCCAAGTCAGGTCATGATCGCTGCCGAAAAACAAACGGTTTGCCAAATTATGGACAGAAATGTTTTAAATGCCTATCTGTGTTTCATGGCAATTTGTTATGTTTTCATGTTTACTTATCCTCCACCTATTAATAGCTTTTGTTTGTATCTGCAAAAATGTGTGTTGCAGATCAAAGATGGCAAGAAACTGCCAACATGTATAATGTCTTTTATACATGACATTGACTGCTTCGTAACTAAAAGGAGTTTGTAGTCGTAAATTGTGTATAAGGGTTGTCTGTTGAGTGAATTGTATTTAACTAGTGTAAATTTGTAAACTTTTTATCTGTATTTTAGGATATAAATGATTTTTAAGAAAACCGTTTCTTATTCTCCTTACATATACCCGTAAATCTAACGATATTTGTATGCAACATTTACACAATGGATGTGTAAGCATCAAATTTTGTGTATTTTCCTTGAGTAAATTTACCGATGTTTTTGTCTAGTGTTTACACAACCAATGTGTAAATTGGAATTTTACACCAAATTTTGTGTTGCTGTGGATGCATTTTCTCTGTGTAAATTTACCGATATTTTTGTGTAATGTTACACAAGCAATGTGTAAATTTACTAATACTTTTGAGTAAGTTTACACATATAAATGTGTTGCTGTGGGTGCAAAATTTACTCAAGATTTTGTGTAAAATTTACACATATTTTTTTGCAGTGAAGTTATATTGCTTAGCTTGCAATTCATGTTTATCTATTTATTCTGCTTAAGTTATGCCTACATTTTGACATATTTGTCTCGCAACTAACGGAAAAGTCTGGTCAATATACGGAATTCATCTTATTGCTTGCTTGTCACTTTGTCCAGCCGCCCTCTGTAGGATTTGATTATTGCTTGCGCAGTACTGGCCTGACTTTAGTTGAGTCAATCATTATGAAAATAAAAGAGATTAATTGCAATACGGCAATATATTTATGAAATACTCCTCGTAGGCTGGTTTACTTGTTATGTTTATAATTATCCCGTCATACTTTAAATTTGAAGAACATCTGAAACTCGATGTAACACATATAATTTTTAGGCTATTATATGTGCTTAATAATTATATGCTAATGGTCTTAACTGTCCATCATAAAGGCGCCGTTACACTATGCAACTTGTGTCACAAACTTGTCTCGCAATTTTGTTGCGACACAAGTTGCAAGCAAAGATTCAAGGTGTAACATGCCTCGTAATCATAAAGTCTCGCAACAACATTTTTGTTGCAAGAAGCATCATTGCACGAAGTCGAATCAGGTTCGACTTTTCGCAACGATTGCCACAACGCTGCATTGCATTTTCTAGCCATTAAGGCCGTTTTCCACTTCAAGCGTATCGTAGTGAAACGTAGCGTATTTCATTGTTTTGTGGACACTCAAGCAGAACTAATGATATGGACACAATAGAATGCGCTACGCTTCACTACGATACGGCTGAAGTGGAAAACGGGCTTTACACAGTGTATCAGCCAATAGAAATTCCCTGTGTGAAAAAAGGTGCAAGCCCCTACTGAGATTGCGAGACAAATTGCAGGAAGTGTTACCTAGTGTAACATCCCTGATCATGAAAATCCAATTGCAATTTCTAAAGTAAATTCGTTGTAGGACAAGTTTCATAGTGTATGTAACAGTGTCTTAATATTGTTTTCCACCAAGCGTAATTTGTCAACCGAATCTACATTAAAATTTGGCAATGCTTGAATTAGTTATGGTTGAAATAAAATTTGTCGCAATAACTAAAGCAATACTTCGCTATTGCATTTTTTAGCAAATGGGTTTCGCGTTGAGACTTTTTGTGATGTTGATGCTATTGGTGGCTGTCTTTGATGTTGAGGGACGCGTTCCACGAGAAATACATAGACGAGGTAATTTTAATAAACTAGAAATACATGCATGCAGCAACCCCTCGCCACTAACTAAGAGCATGCAACTATATTTTCGGAATTACAGTATTTATATAGGTTGTTGTCATAGCAACACGGCAATTGTTATTCTTTCTGTATATTTTTTCAAAATGACAAAATATGAGTTTTTAATCCTTGTTTTATTGACAATTTTTTTAAATGGCACAACATTTGTCATCAGTATGTTATTACGCCTAATGTAAGCTTAAATTTGGTATAAAATACGTCCTATTAATTACAGTAATAAGAAGACACTCTTGCATTTTACAAAACATAAACTTACTCTGGAATTTAAACAGTGAATAGACTGGATGAGTACCGCTACGCCGGCGCAATTTTCCCTTTCGCTTTATAGGATTCTGGGTAAGCAGTTGAAATTTCCACGTTATCCCCATTGAACTGTAATAGGTCTGGAAAGATAACTTCAGTGTTTTGAACCTATGATTGGCTGAAGCCGGCGCGCTGGAAAATCAACATTCAAAAAGACTGGGGAGAGGTCGGTATTTGAATAGAAGAGGGAAGTATTTGAATAAATACTTTATTTTAAAGCTGTTATGTTACTTAGCCTGTAATAAAAGAAATATGAAATACAATACAAGTACCAAAAATATACTAGTTCTTTGGATTTACCCCATTATGCTGCTGAGACATATGCCTTTCAAAGTTACTCTTTGTTTTTATCTTACGGTGGCATATCCTACAAATAAAAGCACTAGAATCATGAACATGGCTATGCCTATCTAAATGGTGTTTATAACCAAAGCATTTACCACATGTTATGCATGAAAAGGTTTTTGAGTGTTCTTTCAAATTATGCCTTTTCAACTGCAATGCATGGGTGAAGGTTTGACCACACTCCTCACAGACACATTCTTGATGACCTTTAATATGGAACTTCAGATCTTTGCTTCTGGAGAAAATCTTGCCACACTTCTCACAGTCTAGCTTCTCTGGTACTATTCCTGTATCAAGGTCCTCTCTAATCTGTTGTGCTTTCATTCTCCACTCCTATCAAGAAAATATGTTAAACAATTATGAAATATTTTGAAAGCATCCCAAAAGTGACAAGAACTGTATTTATTGTCGATTTTATGTACAATACAGCTTTTACAGGAGCTCAAATGTTTGTCATTATTCTTATTGACTCATGTTATTTATCACACAGGGTTGTAAGATGCAGTGGGGACCCTTGGCCTCTTCCTATCTCCCTCTGCTGTTAGCCTAGCTTTTTCCAGCTAAAGATGCCATTTCAGATTAGTTGCATGTTAAAAAAGTTCCTACCATACAAATACAGTGCATTGTACCTTCCTTCTTTCACCGATTTGCCTCCACATTTTGGAGGCTACAGCAGATACTTGGCCAATTTTTGCCTCTGTCCCCAGTTTTTGACTGATCTCAGGCTATGAAAAAAATTAAAAGTAGATTATAGACAGTCTTGTTGATTATACATAGACAGTATACAATAATTTCCATAGGAACTAAGGCGTTTTGGTAGTTTAAATCCGAAAGCCAGGAATTAAAAACACCGTTATTATAACTTAGGTCACAAGTTCCAAATATCAAAGAGAATATTTCATATATTTACAATTAATTGACATCAACTTACCGCAACTTCTTGATAAAAAGTATTTCATCTCGCGGTTGGTTTCTTCACTGAGTGTTTTCTTTCCATCGTCGAGTTTTATATTTTATGTAAATATTTATGTAAATACAAAATGCTTACGAGAGAAACAACCGTAAACCACTGCACGTGACCAAGACACGGGACAGCATGGGATAACGTGGAATTTTTAACTGCTTACCCAGCATTCTATAAGAGCTGGGATGGTAACGACCGTTTCGGATGGTAACGACCGTTTACGAAAGGAAAAATTGCTACGCCGGCCTTTATAAAGCATTAAAACACAAGTATGAATACGCATTATCAACAAACTTGCCTTGTGTTTCACGCCATAGCCAATTCTTGGCGCTTCTAAGTATTTTCCACGAATTAATCTCTTTTCAAGAGTCTTGTGAGCTGTGGCAGTTGTTTTCGTCTTATTTCTCGCCTTTTTGGATGCCTTAAGTGTTTGCTACTCCTGATAGTCCGCCATATTCATGAGATCAGAAATGACCACCCTTCGTTGGTTGTGAAAGTTGCCAAATCTTTTTGCAAAAATACGAAATATTGTAGTGCAATATAGTACGCCATATTTTTGAGATCAGTGATGACCACCCACTCCTTGAGCCAGGCGCCCGCGATATTTGATGAACTTCAGACTTCGCTATGCTTTTCTTTCACCCGATCCGAACGTTGTATCCCAATAAAATTATTGTCTCCAATAAATTATTGGGATTGTTAGGGTTAGGGTCAGGGTTGGAGTTTGGGTCAGGGTTCATTTTATATGCATGAAATGACAATTCCAGTAACTATTGGAATTATCAAGCGTTGTAACCAGTAATTTTATTGGGATACAACGTTCGGATCGGTTGTTTCTTTTCCCGGGTGTAAATAGCCGTGCGGAATTAGTACTCTCGCCCCTGGCTAACGCCCGGAACGGCGCTTCGCACCGTTGGCTCGGGGATAACATGTCAAACACATTTCACGCCTCGAACACTCGCAAAATGAGGTATGCAAAAGCAAAAACAGTAAACTCAGTAATTATTTTTACTGTATTGTGTTCTAATTTGGTGATAGAAAATTTTGGCAAAAATGTCTTTGCAAGTTTTATATAAGTATAATAAAAATGTATTCCACACTATGTAGATTTCCCAATGGTTTATATTTTGACTGAGTGTATTACTGTAAATCTCAGGCAAAATACATATCATTACGAAATTCATGGATAATGCATATTACATTACCGTTTAAGTAGCTGTGATAGACCCCTCAGCTCTCTGGCGGAAATTATTATGAGCTTGTATAATATAATGTGTGTAGTGTAGGATAGCAGGGGTGAGGATGGGATGATGAAGCGGATAGAAATAGGATGAGCATTGAGTAAACAGGGATGGGGTGGTGTCATAATATATGCATGACGTCAGTCAAAGTGAGCTCGGGCAAATTCGTGTGAAAAAGTCATTAACTTGGATCACGGCTTTAGGACCAATTCGGTTCGTCTATTGTGGTGTTTAATTTAGATCTATTTACCTTGTATGTGACCTGAATGCACTGATCAGAATTGTTCAATATCTTGCTTGTAAGTACTTCAAAAATACATCCCTCAAATAGCCTTTATTCGAGAAATATGTAAATTTTTAGGTTGAATTTTGTAAATATCTACTTTTGAAACAGCCATATTTATTTGCATTAGAACCCAAGCTTTCAAACGGCGCACAAGGAATAATAATAACAATCATGAATAATGAGAGGGTAGGATCATATGATTATCAAATCGTTCGAAGCGAGAGGAAACGGCACTGCCATATATGGCACAAACGTGTCCCCAACTTCCATATATGGCACAAACGTGTCCCCAGAATATTTTATCATTCCAAAATCAGTCTTCGGTTACGTCATAACGTTCCTCAAGCTTGTGACGAAACATTTTGCTCACGTGGTACAGAAATTAGACAGCTGATTGGCTCAAGGATCAGATGATCCTACCCTCTCATTATTAATGATTGCCACCTTATTATCATTCGTTGTGCGCCGTTTGAAAGCTTGGGTTCTAATGCAAATAAATATGGCTGTTTCAAAAGTAGAAATTTACAAAATTCAACCTAAAAATTTACATATTTCTCGAATAAAGGCTATTTTGAGGGATGTATTTTTGAAGTACTTACAAGCAAGATATTGAACAATTCTGATCAGTGCATTCAGGTCACATACAAGGTAAATAGATCTAAATTAAACACCACAATAGACGAACCGAATTGGTACTAAAGCCAGTGCTTGGATGTCACAATAGATATAGCGTCCCTGAAAAGTTTAAGCGCGTCTCTTTGAGCAGTGGCGGATCTAGCGTAAGTCAAAATAAATTACCACAGCTCATTCTCGGATATATTTACAATGTAGAATACCTTCAAAACAACTTCATTGGCTAGATTTTATTCCTTTTAAATTCATAACCTATGACATTGTTAATTGTAAAGTTATTTTGAATTTAAAATTGAGCTGCTATAGTTTAGTTTGACTTACCCTGGATCCGCCACTGTCTTTGAGTATAATTCAGGCTCTCGTTAATTTATGTAAGTTTTTTTATATTTTCGAATGGTTGCTGCTTGTTTAATTGTTTATCTACAAGTTGTAGTCTATCTCTAGATATATTCCTTGTTAACGACCACAGCTTAACCACAATTACTTCGTTCATTTCTCGTTGTTTCACCAGTTAATGTTCACGTTTGTGTTTACAGTTTTCGATGTACTTGTATAGCTCACTGACGCTTAGTAACGCGTTTGTTCATCTTCAATTTATACTTTGTTATTCGTGGTTAAACTTTGCTCATAACAATTAATTTCTCGCTAATATACCAGGTGACCTGACCGTGAGTAAAAAGCCTGGAACTAGTTACCAAATAGAAATCCATGTTGTTGTTTTTAATCACTTATATGAGTTATATCTTCTATTTTCTTTTGTGAAACTTGTTGAAACTTTGTAATCATGTTCAGTAAAGAAATTTACAAGTCCACCAGAAATTTGAAACCGAAGTAAATTATACTTAATGAGAAATTTGCAAGTCTGGCTCGAAAAATGGATTTCTATTTGACAACTAGTGTCTGTACTTTTCCGTGTTTTCAGATCACCTAATATATTTGTCAGTACACATCATCATAATTTCTGGAAGGAAAAGAGCTAGAGAAATTGTACCAAAAATGTTACACTGTCATTTAAAGGATCTTTGCAATGCAGTCAATAAATAGTAACGGCTACGATACATCATACGGAACAGCAATGTTAAAATAAAACTTACACTTTAATTATTATTATTATACTTGCGATCGGTTTAATTAGATCAAAGCTGTTATAGAATTATTTCATATTATTTCGTAATTATTCTAAGGATTGACGCATGCGTAGAATGGGCAAGTCGGACATGGGCGGAACAAGGACTTGTAGTTAAAGGCGGTTGAGTTTTTATCGTTGAATTAAATCGTGAATTTCCTCAGTTTAAATGTATTGTTGAAGACATAATAATTGGCGACGAGGATGGGATATTAATATTCATTGGCAAGATTGCTTATTTCGGAGTATACGGTATTTAATTCGGGAATATTGACTATTGTTTTCCCGCGATGTCTTCGACGTCGTTATTCGGCGTACTCGGTGAATTTGACCCTTCTACGGAGCTATTTACTGGTTATTTGGAAAGGCTGGAACAATTCTTTATAGCTAATTCGATTGGACAGTGCAGTGCTGATGCCTCACAAGAAGTACTTGCAGCTGCAGACAAGAAAAAAGTCGCCGTATTTATTTCTGTTATGGGCAAGAATTCGTATGCCATACTTCGTGATTTATGCAGCCCAGATTCGCCTAAAGACAAAAGTTTTTCGCAGCTCTGTGACAAGTTAAAGGATCATTACAAACCTAAACGGTTAGAAGTCGCTGAAACGTACAGATTTCATCGATGTGTTCAGGAAGAAAATGAGAGTGTTTCTGCTTATAGTGCCCAGTTGCGACGTTATGCTTCCACTTGCAATTTTGGGGAATTCCTAAACCGTTCCCTTCGTGATCAGTTATGTGGAATTCGTAATTCAGCTACTCGGAAAAAGTTACTCAATGAAGACCGTACTTTTCAAGATGCATTAAAAGTTGTCATTGCTGATGAAGTTGCTAGTAAAGAGACTTTAGAAGTTCAAAATGATGCAAAACCTGGGGATGAATCAGTGCATTCGATGGGTAATAGTAGGAATCTACTAAATCAACAAAATCGAAAACCATCGGTACCCTCATTCCAAAAATATTCATACGCGTGTTATTCTTGTGGAAGTACTGAACATTCTCGAAACCAGTGTAGATTTCGGAATGTTGTTTGCAGTAGATGTAAACGCAGGGGCCATATTGCTCGTGTTTGCAAAAAAGGTAACATGGAAAATAATCGTGTGGAACAGAGACTAGATTCCGATGCAGTGTTTTCTGAAAAAGATTTGTTTACAGTGTTTGACGTCAACTCGTTATCCACCTCAGAAATTTCTGTACCTTTGCAAATAGAAAATGAAGAATGTTGCATGCAATTGGATACTGGCTGTGCCTTATCATTAGCTCCCGTCACCTTTTATGAGAAATTCTGTTCTCGTATTCCCTTGACACCCACAGCAGTTAAATTATCTACGTATACTGGTGAAAAGATTCAACCTTTGGGAAAAATCAATGTTACTGTGACATACGCTGGAACTGAGTATTCCCTCCCATTACTTGTAGTACCACAAGGGTGTGGAGCTCTATTTGGACGAAACTGGTTGAGGCACATTAAGCTAGACTGGAACAAGTTGCCTGGAATTGAATCACAAGTGCCCTGTCCTGCTAGAGCGAGATGTTCAGAAATTACAGATAATCACAAAGCTTTAGAGGCACTTCTTTCTCAGTATGATGAACTGTTTGAACCTCAGCTGGGATGTTATACAGGTGAGCCTGTAGTTCTTAATGAAAGTACTGGTGCCAAATTCCATAAAGCTAGACCAGTTCCGTATGCATTACAAAACAGAGTGGAAAATGCATTACTGAAAATGGAAAAGGACGGTGTAATTGAAAGAGTTTCTTCTGCAACCAGTGCAACCCCTATTGTAACTGTGGGCAAAAAAGACGGAGATGAGGTTCGTGTTTGTGGTGATTTCAGTGTAACATATAATTCTTGTGCCAATGTTGAAACTTATCCAATGCCTAAAATAGAAGACATGCATTCTGCGTTACGAGGTTGTACAGTATTTAGTGTATTAGATCTGAAGCAAGCCTATCATCAAATTCATGTTTCGAAGGATTCTCAGAAGTATCTTACGATCAACACCCATATGGGCTTGTTTGCTTTTAAAAGATTACCTAATGGCATTCATTCAGGTCCAGCAATATTTCAGAGAATTATGGATGGGTTATTGGCTGATATTCCAAAAGCTGTTAGTCGATTGGATGACATTCTTATTGCTGGAACTGATTATCAAGATCATCTTAACACTTTGTCACAAGTTCTAGAACGATTGCTTAAGTATGGTTTCAAGTTGAACAAGACCAAATGCAAATTTCTTCAATCCTCGGTTGTATACTTAGGACATTTAATCGACAGTGCCGGACTCCACCCAACAATAGATAAATTGGCAGCTGTCCGGGATGCACCTCCTCCGAAAGATGCTGTTGCTTTAAAGTCATTTCTTGGACTGATTATGTTCTACTCGCGTTTTATGCCTCATCATTCTACTGTGTTAGCACCACTGAACAGCCTCCTTAAGAAAAATGTTCCGTGGAGATGGACAAAAACAGAAGATAATGCTTTTATGGCAGCTAAGAACCTTTTATTAAATTCCAGATCATTGGTGCATTACGATGAAACTCTGCCTTTAGTGCTATCCTGTGATGCTTCTTCATATGGGGCAGTAGCGGTTCTTTTGCATATAATTAATGGAAAACACCAACCAATAGCTTTTGCATCGTGCACGTTAACAGAAACGCAAAGAAATTATTCACAGCTCGAGGAAGAAGCATTCAGTATCATATTTGGACTTAAACGATTCCATCAATATCTCTGTGGTCGTTCGTTTACTATTCTGACTGATCACCGTCCTCTCCTTACCTTATTGGGACCACATCGTGCTGTTCCAGCTCATACAGCTTCCCGACTACAACGATGGGCTCTGATTCTTGCATCTTATCATTACAAGATTGAATACCGCAGCACAGCCGCCCATGCAGATGCTGACAGCATGTCCCGTTTACCACTACCTCATACGTGGTCTCCGAAGAGTGAAAATGTGGAGTGTTACTTTTTTGAAGCCAGTGTCGTCACGAATGTTACGGCTGAAATGGTAAAGAAAAAGACACAAGTGGATCCTGTCCTGTCCTTAGTATACAGATATGTTCAAAACGGCTGGCCTTCCGTAGTTGACGCCAGTTTAGTGCCGTACAAGAACAAACAAGATGAACTTACCATCCATCAGGGATGTCTTCTTTGGGGTGCCAGAGTTGTTGTACCATCGTCCCTTCGAAATGAAGTATTGGCCGAATTACACGAAGCCCATCCAGGGATGACAAGAATGAAGGGTCTTTCCAGATCTTACGTTTGGTGGCCCAAGATAGACTCTGATATTGAAAAAACGGTGTCCACTTGTCTTGTGTGCCAAAAGATCCGTTCCGAGCCAGTGCAAGCTCCTGTACACCCTTGGACATTTCCTTCAAAACCGTGGTCTCGAATCCATATTGATTTTGCTGGGCCTATTTCTGGCACTACGTACTTGGTGGTCGTAGATGCTTACAGCAAGTTTCCAGAAGTGGTTAAAATGACTAGCACGACATCTACAGCTACCATCAATGCTCTACGAGATATATTTAGTCGTTACGGTCTTCCCGAAATATTGGTTTCCGATAATGGACCACAGTTCATTTCAAGTGAATTTCAGCAGTTTTGCCGTAACAATGGAATAATGCACCGAACCTCCGCAGCCTACAAACCTTCAACAAATGGTCAAGCAGAACGAGTAGTTCAAATTCTAAAGTCTGCAATTGCACAAGCTCGAGTCACTAAACAAGATGTGAATGTTGTTCTGGCCAGAAGCCTTTTAGTATACCGGAATACTCCACACACGACGACGGGCGAAGCACCTTCAGTTTTACTTATGGGGAGAAAACTGCGAACTCGCCTTGACCTTCTCCTTCCTTCTGTTGAAAAACACGTGAAGAAGCAGCAATATAAAGTTCTTGAACGTAACGGTAATCGTAATACAAGGTCATTTACCAAAGGGCAAAACGTCTTCGTGCGTAACTATCAGAAAAGAGAAATGGATTCGTGGAGAGATAACTGAAGTGCTTGGTTTAAGGCATTACATGGTTAAAGTACCTGGAGGTGTGTGGAAACGGCATGTAGATCAGTTGCTGAAGGATGATACACAAATCGCAGGTAAAAGTGAATTGGATGATACAGAAATGTCGTCAGAAACGAGTACAAGTCCTGTAACGGAGAAACTACCAGAAACGTCTGATGGATCGGGAAGCACTTCGGACATTGTTACGGGTGCCAGTGGTGATGATTCCCCAGCCAGGGACAACAATTGCAATTCAGATGTTCCCGAACCCGCCGCAAGTGATGCAGAAGCGGTTGGAAGACGTTATCCTTTACGAATGAATCGAGGAAGACCGCGACAACAAACTGAATAGTTTAACTGGTTGATGACATTTTATCACTACCTTAACGAACACAGTTTTTTTAGTTATTTAGAAGAGAAAATGTTATAGAATTATTTCATATTATTTCGTAATTATTCTAAGGATTGACGCATGCGTAGAATGGGCAAGTCGGACATGGGCGGAACAAGGACTTGTAGTTAAAGGCGGTTGAGTTTTTATCGTTGAATTAAATCGTGAATTTCCTCAGTTTAAACGTATTGTTGAAGACATAATAAAAGCCATATTAAAGTAATCCAATTAAGCTTTCTTGCTCGGGTTTTACATGTGCTTGAATTACCATAGGCAGCCCAGGAACGCGGTGTTTTGTTTGTTTATCGATGTGACGTTATACATAATTATAATTACCCTAAGGTAGGCAACTTCACACAAACTAACGATACATAGACCTGTAAATAATCCGAAAATACTTCGCATATCTTTACAACTACGCTAAAATAATAACAGAAATAGAATCTACGATATTCTTTTTATATACTCAGTGTATTTTAACTTGTGAAACAAGTTTGTAAAACGAACAAAAATACGAAAAACGTCTGTATATTTGTTAAATTTTTGCATGGGACGATGCGGGATACGCTCTTGCTGCTTTTAACGACGTGGCAACCAGATTTCAGAATACGAATTTGCAATCTCATTGGCTGTACAAGTTTGACTGCTTCTTGACAGCCAATGAGATTGCAAATTCGTATTCTGAAATCTGTTTGCAACGTCGTTAAAAGCGGCAAGAGCGTATCCCGCATCGTCCCATGCAAAAATTTAACAAATATACAGACGTTTTTCGTATTTTTGTTCGTTTTACAAACTTGTTTCACAAGTTAAAATACATTAAGTATATAAAAAAATATCGTAGATTTATTTCTGTTATTATTTTAGCGTATTTGTAAAGATATGCGAAGTATTTTCGGATTATTTACAGGTCTATGTATCGTTAGTTTGTGTGAAGTTGCCTACATTAGGGTAATTATAATTATGTATAACGTCACATCGATAAACAAACAAAACACCGCGTTCCTGGGCTGCCTATGCTAAAACACTGCAAATCTTAATATTTGTGTATGATTTCAAGTCTGTATAACTCTACAGGAATATTTGTGGTATCCTTCACATCCTTGATCTCACTGGAATTGCGTATTGGCAAAATTACAGCCGTGATATATATATCACCACAAGACAAAGGAAGCAAAGAATCAAGGCAATTAGCTAAACGCTGGATGCAGAAGCACTTCGTGTACTGTAAATATGAAAATACGTGTACAAAGAAGCATTGACTCTATAATAAGTGCAGTTATTACCTGTAATATAGCTAAAACCATTGTAAGTTTTGATACAAAAAGATTAATTAAAATTCTGACCAAACGGTCTAACGAGTGTTCTTTGTAAATTAATAATGAGTAATTCGTGTAAAAAGGAAACTACAGATTGCAGTATGCGGCAGGTCTGTTATTCACAGAGCCAGTGGCGGATCCAGGGTAAGTCAGAATAAATTATAGCAGCTCAATTTTAAATTCAAAATAACTTTATAACAATGTCATAGGTTATGAATTTCAAAAGAATAAAATCTAACCAATGAAGGTGCTTTGAAGGTATTTTAAAATGTAAATATATCCTAGAATGAGCTGTGGTAATTTATTTTGACTTACGCTAGATCCGCCACTGCACAGAGCTGTTACGATTTGTTCACTACAGCCTGCTGCAATTCTGTCCACAACAGCATTGCCGCGGTTCTGTCACAACAGGATGCAGCAGGTCTGTTTCCAACAGCGCTGTTGCAGTTCTGTCGCAACAGTTTGCAGCAGATCTAACGACAGTCTGTAGCAGGCATGTGACGACAGGCCGCAACATGCTGCGCGCACGCATCTGAGATGCGGCCTGTTGACGACATTCTGCGACAGGCTCCTGCTGCAACCTGCGCGAACTTGGCCGTGTAGATGGCGGCAGAACATTTTTTGCGAAGGCTTTGTCGCTAAGTTTTGAGCGGTTTTCGCAAAAAATACACGATTTTTTTAAAAAATCTCCTCTTAATACATAATCATTTTCGTATCGTACCTTAGAATATCCTTCAGCAATTTGACCATAAAGGACAATTCCAAGCGAAATTTTCGCACAATTTATCTTCAACCAATTCGTTTGTTACAGATCATCTTTCGTGTCCTTTAATGACTTAATTTTCCTGGCAGGCGTTATATAGGTATTTTATGCATTCGAGGTGACATGCAGTGTATAACTAACCTCCCATCCTATCAAAAATCTTTTTTCTCCCAATAGATTCGTGCCAATTCCAATCATTTAAGAGCATAGTTCCCAACTGACAAGTACCACAAACTACCTCAGTTAAGGAAATTTGTGCACAACAACTTAATAATTAAACTGTTTTTTAACTCTAATCGAAGAAAGAAAGAGCGAGAAATGCCATTTTGAGTATTGTCAAGTAGAACGAATCTCATTTGATATAGCTGACTGAACACATTTCAAAAGATGGCGATTGCAAAATTCCTCCAAATCGCTAAATTGTGCTCAGTCGGAAGAACCCTTAACAATATACAGCTAATTTAATCAATCTTGTCTTTCCAAAAGCGTAAACTGTGAAAAATAAGCGCTCAAGAGATAGTAGATTATCGTTTATCAAGGTCTGATTACGCAGAATTTTCAACAATGTTCTTTGTTTTTCTTTGTCTCGGCATTAAATATTCTTTGCTTTCTTGACGAAACTAATTATGGCTGGCTGAATTAATTTAGAATACTATACCAATCCTGCTTAATACCCAGACAATTTTATTTGTAAATTTGGGGTTTCAAATTTTCTATGTGCCCTGCATTCTGTTTCAAAAAAAGAGGTGACGATTTTTTCAAAAACAGCCTTTATTGAATCAGCTGCATATTCTTTGCAAAAACGTTTTTTATATTGGTCAGTCGCAGTACATTGAATATTTTGCTCTTTAGTTTATGATAATCGACATAAATCGTGTGTAATGATTTTGTTTATAAGAAACTAAACCATTTGTCTTGAAAACAAGGTCATCAGTTTTAATTAATCTTATTTCGAGTATATAGTTAATACAAAAAATGATTGTTGGACCGTTACCACATCAAGTGTTCAATACTTGAGGGTTAATTCTGGACAAGCAAGCAAAACAAATCAGATTGCGTTAAACAACTGGACGTGGCGCTTGCCATATAATAAATTTACATATAATGTACTACCTGTACATGAGCATATGCATGCGAAAACCACAAGAAGAAGAAGCGTCAAACATGCTCAAACCATGAACAACCGCGGCTATATCTCGCAAAACATTTATTTTACTAAACATATGAGATAGTGTATTTTTAACAGTTGTCATTGTTTTCAACTTCGCACAAATTGTGCACTTTCAGTAGGCTGTATACAACAAAATACTGCAACGGATATGCAGGAATAATAGATCATTGAAAGAGCTATCTCCGGGACTTAATGAACAGGTTGAAAGCATGGAAAAAGGAAAATAAAGCAAAAAGGTATAATAATCATTTATTGCAGGATTGCAGACACAAGAACTAAGGCTCGATTGGGAATTTTTTCATTTTACCGATCACAAATTGGGCTATTTATATACGGAGCGAGAGATCTAGAAGACAATACTGACCAAGCACAATGCGGCTTTCGACATGGGAATGCCTATTTAGGAACAGCTATTTTTTCAACAAGGAACAGAACCAAAGATGCACAAAATGCATAATAACTTGAATTTCCAGCTCTGTTGCTCTATGACGTTTTTCAGCAAAAAATATTCTACTAAAAGGTGTTTTCAAAAGACTGCTTGGTATATTATTTATTTCTAAATATATTTCAGGCAATTCCAATTCATCTAGGACCCCGGAAACGCGATTTCTTGCATTTGAGCGAACTTTTAATCTAAATTTTACGTCCGAATACCATTCAAAATTTGCCGAATTTCAAATAAAATACGTGAAGATATTGGTTAGTATGGTAAATATATTATGTTATTTCTGAATTTAATTATGATACTTTTCAAATTAAGGCCACATTGAGACAAAACACGGTGTGTGCAGTGCTTGCCATATTTAAGCGACCAACAACCTTTATTGCATTGTAATTACGTGAAATCCATAAGGAAATAATAGAAAGTAGAGGCATGGCAATTGTTCTACTGTGCAAAGACGGTAAAAGAATGGTCATTATCAAAAACAGGAGTATAGCAACTAGCAAGCAAAAAATGTGAATGACGTTTTTGTCCAAATTAGTCACAAATTTTGTATACACAGATTTTATTAATTCCATGGCTAATAAATTACTACAAATACCAGTCAACTCATTATGCTGCAATGCAACCTTTTGTGCCCTATATTATTATTACTAAATTATTAAGCCAAAATATATATATTAATTTATGGAAATTAATTTACAATAAACACATACATCATTTGGTCAACCCCAATTACAAGATTCATGTTGTTGATAAGTGTAATCATGTTGAGAAATTAATGAGTCATGCAATAGTAAAGTTGATGTATTTGTACATATTGAATTGTACATATTGCGTTAATGTTGGGCAATAATGGATATCAGGAACGAGGGGGGGGGGAGCTAGAGGACGGCGTGAAAGGGAGACGGACTATATACATACTAAGTTTATACTATAATAAATCGAACAAAAAACGGTATATATCAGATTATATTTGGCGACGAGGATGAAAAAAGCACTCACCCAGACGCTGACAAAGCTTATAAGCAGATATATCAACAATTAACAAAGCATCAAAAGCCACAATATCCACCAATATGGCGTCCACGACGAGCACATCTACACTATATTTTGATCCTGATCTTCATCCAGACGACACTCTACGACCTTTCGACGAATTTATCCAGAGCTTGGAGCTCCGCTATGATGCACAATATCCAGACCCTCCGAAAACATCTCTAGAAGCAGCCATTGAACGATGGAAACTCGCAAACGACGATAAGAAGCCAACGCTTGGCGACTACGACACCATTGGCGACGAATGGCAATCAAAAGATCGCATAACAAAACTCCTCGGTATATTCTCATCAAAACGCCTGTTCGCCGACTGGAAAATCGCAGAACCTGATGATTCCAAAAGAGGCAAGACAATGTCGAAATATTTTGTAACGACAGTGCAAAAACACTACAAACCAACCGAAAATCTTACACTCAAAAACCATCAGTTCCGGTCTTTGACACAGGCGCCCATGAGTCATTTCCGACATTTTGCAACCGCGTATACAAAGCAGCACAGCACTGCAATTTCAATTGCCACAATGAAGATTGTACTGCCAAAGATACGGCCATACGTGACCAGATTATTATCGGCACCACACATGATAAAATCAGAGAGGATTCCTTCAAAAATTCTTGGGATCTTCAACAATTACGCAAGGAAGACATGCGCATAGAAAGTGCCTCTAAAGGACTGGCAGAGCTCAACAATGAAAACCCCGTCAACAAAATGGGAAAATACTCCTTTAAAAACATTAAGCAAAAAACTGAAACAGCAAAGCCACGATCGTGTTACTACTGTTGACAGGACATCAAGACATCCGTTATTGCGTCCTGTAAACCCCGAGCCAGCAAATGCAATCTCTGTGCTGCAATCGGCCACTATGAAACTGTATGTAGGAAGAAGAAAGCAGTCAATCAATTGGAAAGCGACAGCGAACCACAAGAGCATCAAGTCAAAGATCATGAACACAGCGACATCTACAACATCAACATCTTTCGAGTGACCGACACATTTTAATGCCCAATTTGTCATCAACAACAACCTTGCAACAGTTTTAGCTGATATTGGTGCAAGTATAAGTGTCTGTGGAAGAGAACAAGTGCAAAAATGGAACCTCCTGCCCCGAATATTCCTAACCACGACAAAGATTAAGCCCTATAAGAGCCCGACAATACCAGTCACTGGAATTCCCAAATGCGCTATCACGTTCGGCTCCACATCCATTGCGGTGGTTTGGCACATAATTGATAAGCCATGCGAGCCTGTACTTGCTGGGCAAAGTGCAGTACAACTAGGGATAATGTTCCACACAAATGATAAACTATACCGATACAAGCGACTCACCATGTGCGTAAAGCTAGCCCAAGGAGAACTTAAGATGGCTCTTCAACCACTTTTCGCACATATTCCACAAACGCACCTAATCCACGACGATCTTATTGTTGCAACAAACATCATTCTGCGATTACTTCCGTCATGAAAGCCATCACCAGCGCTGTTATAACCCTTAATCCAAACAAGTGCACCTTTGGAGCCACCGAGATCGAATTCTGGGGTCTGCGTACTGGCTCTGCTGGCGTACGCCCAGATCCTGCCAAAGTCGAAGCACTAAAACACATCACACTACCGCGATCAAAGGAAGAATTGATCAGTTTTCTCTGTATGATGTAGTCCAATGCAGACTTCATCCCAAACATTGCGCAATAAGCAGCCAAATTACGAGAACTGACCAAGAAAAACAGTCGATTCACATGGAGGAAAGAACACCATGCAGCATACGAAGCATTAATCAAACGCTTCACATCCAATACCTTACTCGAGTTTTTCGACATGAGCAAGCAAACCTTCATTTTCACCGATGCACACGTTACTGGACTTGGCGCCATGTTAGCATAAGGAGACACACCCGAGAGCGCAAGACCAATTGCCATAGCTTCTAGAACAACAAGCAAAGCCGAGCAGAGGCCCTGGGTATTGACTTTGCTGTACGACGATTTCGTAACTACATCCTTTGTTCTCCTGCTGAAATCCAGGTGATAACTGATCACAAACTCTTATGCTCAATCTTCAACCGCAACCGTAAAGGTTCAATTCGTACAGAACGAATAAGTTTAAGCCATCAAGATATTAGATTCACGGTAAACTACCAGTGTGGGAAAGTCAATCAATCCAACTACTTATCCCGACACGCGAAACCAATTGAAAAATTACCTCGGGAAGAACAAACCGGAGCGGATGATCTCAATAACCTTCTGTATCTACTGCATACAACCCCAGCCATCGATTGCATGGGCATTGGTGCTATCGCACAAGCCACAAATGAGGACCAAACTCTGCAAAAGATAGCCACACTCATAAAAAGTGGACAGAATTGAACAGCACCGGCGGAAGTTCAAGATTTTTCACCGCGGACAACGCCTAGGTTTTCCAAGACGACACGTAACAAACGAATTAAGAGATGGCCGGGGCACGTGAAGCAGACCAGAAGAAGAAAATGGAAAATGCAAATAAAGTAAATGGGTCTAAGTACCGCAAGAAATCTCATTTCCCGATCGGCGACAATATTCTGGTCAGAAACTACAATAAATCCAGAAAGTTTGACACTCTTTTCCTCCAGAAACCATTCAAGATCATTGATATGAACAGGAAGGGAAACATAGTCACTGTACAACAAGAAAGAAGCTGTCTCACTCTTTACCGCCACCCGGACGACCTGAAGCCCATGAAAAGTCGACTGGATAACCCCGAAGAGGGGCATGCATGCATACAGAATCGACCGGATAACCCCAAAAAGGGGCATGCATGCATACAGAACCCAGATATCCAATGGCCAGAAAAAAACGATCACGACGATGACGGCAACAGCTACGATCTGAGAATGAGAGACACAGCACAACCGCTTAGACGCAGTCAACGGAAACGGACCACAATCCCAACTTACAAACACTAATATTAACGAGCAGCATTCGTTTTATCTATTTGCGATAGGGGATGATGTATTTGTATATATTAATTGTGTATATTGCGTTAATGTTGGGCAATGACGGATATCAGGAATGAGGGGGGATAGCTAGAGCCGTTACCACATCAAGTGTTCAACACTGGAAGGTTCCGGAAAAATAAACAACCAATCAGATTGTATAAAACAACCAGACGTGGCGCTTGCCATGCAATCAAATTTGGTACAATGTATGCCTAGATCTGAGTATGTGCAAGCTGCAGCCCCAATAAGAACATGAATAGCTTCATGTAGTGTACTTCTGACATTTGTCATTTTTTTTCGCATAAATTTGCTATATGTACCTGCTTAAGCTGTAATTTAGAAATCGAGTTTGAAATAGAGACGAAAGACTTTGATAATGGATTTCTGAAAAACTTGCAAAAATGAAAATAAAGCAAAAATAATATGCGTTCAATTGTTGGGTTTGTATACATTTTTCGAGACACCACAGATTGTTGGTTTTTGAACAAGAACTAAAGAGATCTCACTTACGTTAACAATACTTATATATGTTTTTAAAGAATTCCATGTAGCAACAATTGAAAACATTGTTTGCACTTTAAAGGGTTAGAAAATTATTAATACGTAACCATTTTCGTATCGTACCTTAGAATATCCTTCAGCAATTTGACCATAAATAAGGACAATTGCAAGAAAAACTTTTACACAATTCATCTTTAACCGATTTCGTTTGTCATAGATTACCTTTTGTATTCTTTAATGATCTAATTTTCCTTGCAAGCAGTTTGACCAATCAGATCCAAGATTTGCTCTGCATTTATATCCTTTTCAAAACCTTTTTTCACCTGGAACAACGTCATTGAACAATATAGCAGGAAATTCAATTACACAATAAGCAAAATTCTATTACGCATATCATCTTAGGGTTCCGTCCCATGTTTTAAAAATAGTCGTAGCTACAGCATCCGTTCACTGCTTTAAAGGCAGTTGATACCATTAATGTGCAACAACAGGAAGTACAACGTCGCTCCTCTTACATGCAAAGTATATATATTTTTTATACTTAGCGTATCGTATGCTAAGGGTATTCGATACATTTGAAATAACAAGCATTGTATCAACCTCCTCTCAAATATTTTTTTTGCCAAATAGATTCGTTCTAATTCTAATTCATTTCGAGCAGAGAACAATACCGCACGAACCACCTTAGTTAAATACCACGAACGCCAATACCACGAACTACCTTAGTTAAAGAAATTTCATGTTTTTTTCAACTCTAATGGAAGAAAGAGAGTGCTATTTCGAAATAAGTATTGTCAAGTGTAACGAATTTCATTTGACATAGCTGACTGAACACATAGCGATCGATTCATTCCAATCGCTAAATTATGCTCACTTGGATGCACACTTAACAGTGTATAGCTAATTTGATTAATCTTGTCTTTCTAAAAGCGTAAACTGTGAAAAATAAGTGCTCAATGGATGATGGATTATTGTTTATCTAGGTTCTGATTACGCAGAATTTTCAACAATGTTCTTTGTTTTTTCTTTGTATTGTTATTAAATATACATTACTTTCTGGACGAACTAATTATGGTTTCCCAAATTAATCAAGAATACTATACCGACCCGGTTTAATACCCAGGGAATTTCATTTGCAGCAAGTAAATATGTTGTCCCAAATTTCCTATGTACTGCAGGCGGTTTCAAAGAAAGAGCTGACGCTTTTGAAAAAAACAGCCTTTATAGAGTCAGCGGCATATTCTTGGCAAAAGCGTTTTTATATTGGTCAGTCGCAGTTCATTGAACATTTTTCTATTTATTATATGATAATCTATATAAATCGTGTGTAATGATTTTGTTCCCAAGAAAGTAAAGCATTTATCTAAAGAAAATGGTCATCAGTTTCAATTAATTTTATTTCAAATACATACGTAATATAAAAAATGAATGTTGGACCGGATCGTTACTACATCAAGTGTTTAATGCTAGAGGGCTAATTTCGGACAGGCAAACAAAGCAAACTAAATTTCGTTAAAGAACTTGACGTGGCGCTTTCCATATAATAAATTTACGTATGATCTACTACATGAGCGTATGCACGCGACAGCCACAAGAAAATGAGAAGCGTCAAACATGCTCAAACGATGAACAACCGCGGCTATATCTCCCAAAACTTTTGTATTACTAAATATGAAATAAAGTTATAGAGTATTTTAGCAGTTGCCGTTTTTTTTAACTTCGCACAAGTCATGCACTTTCACTAGGCTGTAATTGAGGAAAGTAATAAAATACTGTACCGACATGCAGGAACAATATATAATTGAAAGAGCTAACTCCGGAAAACTTTGAGGACAGGTTGAAAGCATGCAAAATGAAAATAGAGCAAAAAGTTATAATTGATTAAATATGCATTCATTGCAGGATTGCAAACAAAGAAACTAAGGCTCGGTTGAGGATTCTTTTATTTTACCCATCACAAATTGGCTATTTATATATGGAGCCAGGAGAAATGATACTGATAAAGCATAATGCCGTTTTCAAATTAGGAGCGTTTATTTAGGAAAAGCTATTTTTTAAACAAGGAACGGAACCCAAGATAGACAAAATGCGTAATAGTTTGAATTTCCTGTTCTGTTGCTCTACGTCGTTATTTAAGCTAAAAAATGTTATCTAAAATTTGTTTTGAAAGAACTGCTTCACATATTATTTATTTCCAAATAGATTCGAATAAATTCCAATTCAAGCTAAGTATGCGATTGACTAGAAACGTAACGATCTTTGGTATATAACGATATTTGAGTCAGTGCGGACAAAGCGATAGATAGCTCCGTACATAAAAGTCCGAGGTCTGATCTTTTACTGTAATACCGAGCATACAGTTAGCTAATGCAGGACTTATTACTGATATTGCAAATTGTAGTTTTCTCTTGACTATTGTTTGCTTTTTTTCGGACATAATTGGGAAAAAAGACTTCAACAGCTCCCGTTCTCGGGATGGCACTTAAAGCGCGACGCTGTTTTGTGTGTTTAAAAGGCAATAACGCTTCAAAACGTTCGACTTTTTAGGCTCAAAAACATAAATGTTGGGCTGTTATCAGATCAAGTGTTCAATACTGCATGGTGGGTTCCGAAAAAATAAACAGCTAATCAGATTGTATAAGACAACAGGACGTAGCGCATGCCATGCATGTAATAAATTATAATGTAGTACCTAGGCCTGAGCACCTCCACGCTGCAGCTACAATAAGAAAATGAATGGCTTAAAATATGTTTAAACGTAAATATTTCAATTTTAACCTTACTACTGATCATATTTAACTTGGCCTGTTTATAAGGAGGAACGCAGATTTATACTGATCAACAATAATGTGTTTTTAAATTTGGGAACGTTTTTTTTTAAGTTCTCCTAATAGTATTACAAATTATAATTATATAATTCATTCAAGTAGACTCTTATACACACTTCTATAGTACTTCTGTAGATGTGCGTGTAGGACTTGACACTTGAAACCATAAGACTTTTTATTTACCAACGGCTAGGATGTAGGAAATTCGTAACTGAATGTTCCTTCTGTTGCTCTATGACGTTATTTCATCTAAAAAGGATGTTCTGAAGCGACTATAAATATAGGGTATCCAAACCTTGGATCTTATTCATCGAGATACCTGCTTGGAAAATAAATCATTAAAATCAAGGGGTATTCTACGGCGAACACATTGGTTGAAGGTGAATCGTCTGAACGTTTTGTTAACATTAGCCTTTATTTTTCATCAAATTCCTGAAGGATATTCTAAGGTATGAAAAAAGTACATATACATCATTTTCTAATCGTTTTTCAGATATTTTGTCTTCACATACATACAGAACTTATATACGCTAGCTTTGTATTCATAGCAACTTTACCAACTGAATATCAACGAGAGGGGAACACTATTATTAAATCTGGGATAGTATATTTGCAAAACTGTAAACTAACATAGGCACTTTACTACCATTTTCGAGCTACTGTGAAGCGTGTGTTTATAACTAGGTTTTAAAACGTTCCTTCGGGCAGAGTTTGTCAATCAAAACTTTTTGTTTTGCAATAATAACTTTTGTGGGCGTCGCGTCAAACAAATTCTTTTGAACACGAAACTTACATGCTATAACTGCTTTGGCGACCAAGTTACAGTAAAAAATATGGAGGCTGTAAACAAGTTTGGAAGGTGCTACAAACATGGCGTTTCTCTTTCTAGCGATTATAGATCACTAATTATTAGTCACATCGTAAGCATGGGGGGAGACAGAGTCACCGGAATTTTCCCGTCGAGTTATTTGCACGTTGCTCGCGATCTAAAGGTATCAGCAAACACAGTAAAAAAAATTGGGACACAATTTTGCGAGTTATACAATTTCGAAAGCCTAAAACGAGGAGGGGACTATAGTTCCAAGCTAAGTAACGATGATCTTAAACTTATCGAAACTCTCAAGGTGGAGAAGGGATCTACTAGTCTAAAAGAGATTTACCAATTATTGGAACAATTCGGAGACGTGGGAGGTCATGATATTTCTATTTCGGCAATTTCAAAAGCCATAAAATCAAGAATGCCATCAGGGAAAAAATACACACGGAAAAAATAACCCACATCGCAGCTGAGAGATTCACGTTCGAAAACACATTGTATAGCTACGCATCTGTTTATTGACTACCTCAGCTCCAAAGATGTTCAAAAAACAAAATTCTTCGACGAAGCAGGGATAAAAATCCCAAATGTGGGAACTCGCTTATATGGAAATTCTCCAATCGGCGAAAGATGCGTGGAAGTTGTACGAAAAAGAGAAAATCCAAACACAACTTTAAATATGTTAGTATCCCTTAACGGTGTTGAATACTTCAATCTTATTGACGGGGCGACAAATACTGCGGAATTTTTCAATTTTTTTGGAGGGGCTGCAGATGCTACAAACATGACTACATTACGCCCTGTTTTGGAAATTGGAGACATCATTGTAATGGACAACTTGAAAGTGCATCATTATAACGGTGGAGAGATTCCAGAAGATTTCGTAGCAGAATCGGGAATTGAACTTCTTTATACGCCTGTATACTCCTTGGACCTTAAACCTATAGAAATGTGCTTTAACAAAGTAAAGACGTCTTTAAACCATGAGTATAATGATTTAGTTCACAATAATGTCAAGTTTGCTGGCTCATATGTAGTTGAAACCATTACACAGGACGATCTGCAAGGATTTTACAATCATACATCGTATCTGTTTAGCGTTTAAATGCATAAATCAAATCTGTACAATTTTTTGAACTCATACGTCTCTTTTCATTTTTTATCACTGTGGGCTAATCTATCAAAAGTGTATTTGCACGAGTATTTTTTTAAAAATGTTTAGGCCCTGTTTAGATTATACCGGATTACTTTATGATAAAAACATAAACAAGACTGACTGTCGCTTTCGAAAAGGGCAATGTTTATATTAAAATATTTGTAAGGTAAAGCTCTATAACAATTTTTGCTATATTATGAAAGTATTGTTGCTTTGAATATATTCCAGTATATTACAGCATATTACAGCACCTAATAGCCGTTTCTGCAGCGACAGAGTATGAGCTCATAAACACGGACTGAAACGGTATAGTGTAAACACCAAACGAATTTTTCTATATAAGCAAGATAAACGAGACCTATACTCTAAAGCACTACAATATCGAGAAAAAACCCAGAATAATGTTTCTAAAAAAGACACGTCAATGCGGATTTTGAACCGGAGTGTGCAGGATTCACTGTTTATACTCCGCGGAGCGCACGGAATTACTGTGGCGTAATGTAAACAGCACCGAATCCGGAATGAAAACCGCTACGCTCCGATGTAATCCAGTATAGTGTAAACGGGGCCTTATTCTGCATCAAATACTTAGGCTTTTCGACTATAAAATGTCTGTTTAACAAAGACATATAATTAACAATATAAACAACTATTACATGTAAAACAGCAGTAATACTATAGAGAGCTGCAAATTCAATTATCATTATTTGGTGTATTAATTAAACAAGTGTATTAAGCCCCATACAGACGAGCAAGTTTTCCTTGACAAGTTTTCCTTGACAAGTTTTATTTGCTCGTGTGTACGCGAAAAAATTGACAATCTTTCCTTGACAAGGAGCCTGGTTTAAAAGCTAGTCCTAGCAGCTTTTCGACAAGGAAACTTGCTCGTGTGTACGTGCAACAAGGAACACTTGACAAGGGAATTTTTGTTTACGTACTGATCGTGCGGCCTCGTAAAAGTTGTCAGGAAAAAAATATTATCAAATTTCGCGTACACAGGAACAAATAAATCCTGTCAAGGATAACTTGTCAAGGAAAACTTGTTCGTCTGTACGGGGCTTTACTGCATTTTCATTGACTATACTATAATGATACACTCGTAGAATTATGTAGCAACTGAACAACGCCTGCCGAAATAAACAGAAGATACTGCGATTTTACCCTTCAAAACTTCGGATTTTGAAATCAGAGAAGGTAAAATAGTTTCTTTTAATAATACATCAGAATCGATTTATTAAAACCATTCTGATAACCACGAATATAAAATGTAACACAACAAATATACTGCATGTCACTGTAAAAGCAAACACTATCAATCGGTACACGGCGCATTGTTACCTGAAAGTGTCATCAACCCACTAGCCGCATTAGTATCCTCATCACCGTCTGCTACACAGGCTACTTGATCGGCGCTGGGAGACGTTTCGATAGGAACCGCTGGCTGCATTTGCAAGTATGGAGGAGGGTAGTTATAAAAGTACGGATTTGGTGCTGCAAGGTTGTTTTCGTTTACGTGGTTTACTGGTATCGATGGCGGCGGTAGACGGTAGAAATAGGGTGCAGTCGACGGTAAAATTAAAAAGGGATTTTGCTTCTCTTGTGGGTCAACGTAACCCTCGGCGTGAAAACCAGTTGAAGAACCGGCGCTTGCTGAAAGTGCTATTTTCAATTGTTCGTCTTCTTCTTCTTTCGTCATAGGCATGTAGCGCACAGTGGGATCATTGCTATCACAAGCTTTCGCATTGTCTTTCGACTCAGGAAAAACTATGCCATTGTTCTCAAGGATATTTTTGCATGGATTTTGTCTATGCGTTCGGTGTTGGGAAATTTTACAATCTAGGTCATGGCTTTCGTCGTTCAAAGCAAGTTCAAGAACATGCTTTACCTGATGCTTTGGAGATATTTTCCCGTTCATATTTTTTTTACAATAACCTTCTATTGCATAGACATGTTTTCTTAACAATTGCCAATTACGCACACCGTTCTGCATATAAATATGCTCATCGTCTGCTTCTAAAAGTTCAGTTTCGATTCTATTTGTTTTCGAGCTGTTTACCTTTGTCTACTGCTGCTTGTCTGTTTTCCACTTCCATATCAAGTTGACCGATTTCATTTTCCATTTTGCTTATTGAGTGTCTCATTTGCTTTAGTCGAGAATTTTCGGAAGGATGCAACTTTTCTTCCCTGCAGCTGTATGTTGAATTGCATTGTTCGAATGTACATTTTCGGGCAGTTATATGACCCAGTCTCATATGGCAATTATGGCAGACTACTCCTTTGCCTTTTTGCCGTTTTGCTATGTCTATTCTTGCCATAATATCTGCCTCCACATCGACAAGCTTCTGCTTACCTTGCATCTTTTGTCCCATATTTCTTTTAGTATTCGAATGTTAATATATCTCTGCAATGGTGTTTCAACGGGAGAAAAAGATTTGGCAGGCATAGCTACACTTTTGCATGGAGATATAAAATCCAACTTTCGTTTTCGTGAGACAGACGTACTAGATGAACAACTAGAACTCGAAGTACTATGACTATCAGTGTCTGAAGTCGTACCAACAGATTGTTTTACCTTAATCGCTGTATTTTTTGGTGTCACCGAATCATCTATACTCTGATGCCCAATCTGTAAATATTATCTGAGTTCATAACGGGACAAATGCATCGAACGGCATCTTCGAAATCTTCGTCTGTATACATCGTGACGAATGTTTCCTCATCGTCTCTGTATTGAATTCTCGATGAATTTTCGTATCCCACAGTTTGTCGTACTTCATTTGAAAACTTTATGAACGTCATTGCAGTAAAGGCCTCTCGTGAAAAATTTATAACCTTGCATCTGTCGTAATTTGGGCCGTAAAACATCTTTAATTTTACAGTTGCCATGTTGTCTTTACCGATTACCCCGAATAATACTGCACGTGACGGCGCCAAAGCAGTTATAACATGTAAGTTTCATGTTCAAAAGAATTTGTTTGACGCCACGCCCACAAAAGTTATTATTGCAAAACAAAATGTCTTGATTGACAAACTCTGCCAGAAGGAACGTTTTAAAACCTAGTTATAAACGCACGCTTCACAGTAGCTCGAAAAGGGTAGTATAATAGATCATCCCAAAATGACAAAAATAAACGTGAGTTCTTGTGGCATCATAGTGGTTGATATATACAAAATTTGAAACAGTGCAAAGTATGAATCAGAAACGCAATCACAAGAAATACAAAGTCTATAATAGGCTTCCTACCTTCTTTTTTCTAGTCCGATCCATCAAGCTTTTGAGTTGCATTTTTTGCTTTTGGCCGTTGTCTTCAACTGCTAAGGTGTCGAGCCTTGTTTTCTTTCGCGTATACTCACAAACTTCGAATATCTCAGGTTCTATCGCCTTTTTTAAAGGAACAATTTGATCCTTTATTTATACCACATTTTTAAAAAAACAAAAAACATACGAACTTTAACACATGTCTGAACTTCTATAGGAACCAAAAATTAAATGAAAAGAAGCCTGAACGTAGGAACCTATACAAGCCAAAGTTGTCACATTTTAACAACTTCGAACAAAAATACTTCATTGCACAAAATGCCTCGAAGAAGAAGTTTTGCAGTGGATATTGATATCATTTTAATCCTCGAGAAACCCTCTTCCTCCCTATTGCCCTCAAATACCCACCAAGGAAAACGCGCACCAGGAATAGCTTGACGAATTTAAGGAATTTTTCAAAAATTGAATTCCCTACCAGGCTCCAAAAATATACGCGCGGTTGCGAAAAAAATTGTCGCTTCGCTTTTTAATACTAGCCAGCAGTTTTGTGCAGTTTACTTATCGTTGGGAATATTTAATTTAATTTTTTTTATAACTTGTGAGCAATTTTGTTCGTTAAACAATACGATGTTTCCAGCAAGCATTCAAACGTGATAATGCGTCATGAGTATATTTTATCATTTCTTACTTTCAGATGTTTTCACACAAAAGATATTATTCTAAACGGGTAAAAATAAATGCATTAAAGTGGGAAAGTCCAAATTACTAATTTGGACTTTCAAATACTAGTCCAAATTACAAATACTAAGTGACCAGAAGTGAAATAAACTGAAGTCCAAAACCTAATACATTAAGTATCAGGTTTTAAACAATTGTAAACATGATATGGGAGCACAACACACATATATACATTTATTTATCCCTTAATAATTATACTTATTCACGTTCCCAGGCGTGTTTGACAAGAGGTCTACCAGGAAACTGTTGATAGATTTGATTATTTTGATCTGGCTGCATGCAACCTCTTTACTGCAACACAAAAACTATAGCTTCTGTAGGTCGCCCTTTCACACACTGTACAAACAAATTGGTTAAAGTGTAAAAAATGGTCGTTTGAATGCACCTGAGAGAGGCCTGTTAATGGCCGTTTCAATCAATAATATTAGTTTGTATTAACCAAAAATAAAATGTTATCATAAAAGGTGGATTTAACCAGATGTTTATTTGTAAAATTGACCAAAAATTTACTGGTAATAAAAACCAGTGATGTGAGAAAGTTTCCAACAGCCATGAAAAAAACTGTCTTCCACCATACACAAAATGTGTGCCAAAAAATGAAAACATTTTTTCTGTGCACTCATTGGGTAATTTGCATTCGGAACTGATCAGGCAAATAACGGTATCCACAATATTTGTTGGCTTTAGTTTTGCTACAACCATTTTCTAAGCAACCAAGCATATACAGTTCATCTCATCAGGGGATCCAAAGGAAACCAGCTTTGGTGACGACGACTTGTCAACAATGGTCTTCATATTTTGGCACTGTTTCTATCATCACATGCATTAGTTGTAAAAGTATGGTTTTAATTAACCATGTTCATCGCAGAGAGAACATGTCAAATGTACATAGCTCAGATTATTCTAACTTCTCAAACATTCGCACCAAAAAAATAATAGATATCTTACATCAACATTTTCCTAAAAATATTCACTTGGCTAGTTCTTTTGGGTTCTCTTGTCCCCAAGCACATGACGCAAGCTGGCAATAATACATCTGTTTTCTATCTTTGAAAATGCTCAAAATGCAAGATGTCATAAATTTAAATTGTCAGTAAATTTATTAGAAAATACAAATTGTCTGTAGATTTATCAACAGAATTAAGAAAACTGTGTAGAAATACCTAGAAAAGGCTTTAGACGAATATCTAGAAAAGACTACAGAAGAATGCCCCCTCCCTCATCCAACACATTGGAATTTTATGTTATCTCTACAAAATTCAGACTTTCATCGTCAAAAGGTTTCTTCTATATCTCTGGACATATAGTCGATTTTACCCGTTAATTTTTGAAAACTTAATGGAGCAAGAATGATCTTAGCTGCCCAGCTGATATTTTGAACGATCTTGCATTGTTTAATGTACAATTGAAATTTCAGGATTCTCTGCAACATTGTAGTCAAGAAATACGTCAAATATGGGTAAAGTTTTGAAGATATTCATTGCAATCGTCCTTCATTTCAGTCAAATCCCCGAAGGATATTCCAAGGTAGCAGATGAAAATGACTTATCATCTATTAAATATAGCTCTATGTTTTCCAAATATATTTGATTTTTTAAGAATTTAAAAAAATATATACTGTGACGCGCGATATTATAGTCTTATAATATAAGATCCACGCCTCGCGCATTCTAAGTTAATAGAAATTTCCTTGACTAGGACGAGAACCTCGTTGCATATTTCCTATTAGCCTCGTGATTTTGGCCTGGTCCATGCTATTAGTTCTATAATTTTTCGTACGTGTTTTTAACGGTAATAATGGCCCAACAGGGAAATGCGTCAACAAATTGGGTTAATAGCTGGAAAGGACTCATTGGCCGTTTAGTGTTCCTGATGAAGAACCGATGCTTCCTGCTGACACGCATTTGCCGTTCATGAAGCACTAGATTGGATATAGCTGAATAATTTTCTTTAGCACAAGTGAAAAAAAGATCATCTTCATGTAACATATATATATAGGCCTCTAATTTCATGAATAACTTTGATTTGCGATTGGTCAACTTCACAATGTCCGTCGTTATACATTTTCGTCAAACGTTTTTTCCTAGGCATTACAAGCGTTTTGGTAAATGGATACCGTTTACATTTCGCTATATTTTGAAGCTTGGCTTCGTGAAAGATAATTTTGCTCTTGATATTTTACGTGGGCAATATTACTAACATGAAATTCGAACAATCCACGCACTCACATGAATAGACGAATTCCCTTATGATTAGGGAAACTTCTGTTAATTTAAAATGCATGACGCATGAAATTACTATAAAATTGATACCTGACGCGTTGCATTATTTTTAATATTTTATAAGTACGTCCCCTTTAAATTAATTATAGCAATGTACATCATGTAGCTTAATATTAATACTTTCCTATGTGTTAAAATATTTCTGTTTGTTATTTAGAGACTTTATGAACTCAACATCGATGAAAAAGGGACATCTTTTAACGAGAGTATCGAAGTGGATGATGCACAGAAAAGGGTTGTTTATCATGTGCCATCCCATAATGGCATCAGGAAAAGCGACACATTGGTTGATTACAAGAATGTAAGTATATCATATATACACTGTAACGGTAGATTTTTTCCTAAGCAATAACTAACTCCTTCATATTTACACAATACATTGGTTGTGAGCTTTTTGTTTTCAAAATATACATTTCGACACTTTTCCCAACTTTTTACCAAAAAAATCATTTACTGTTATGAAATTCTCCAACCGATGCAGGGACTTTTTGTGACGAAGATGATTGAGAGAGAAGAGTGCTATATTAAAGCATTTCCTATCGCTGAAGAACAATCAATTCGAGAAACAAAGCAAAATTTGGAACTTTTGGAGGTAAACTTTTGCAGAACTTAAGTTCAAGTTTTCCTTTCTAACCTTCTGGTCATTACCAGGGATCTGTTTAGAGTGTGATTTTTGCGCATTCCCTTAGGAAAATAAGCATATGTATCAACATATACTCAGTTCAGATAGGTATTATACAATTACTTTATGGTTTCCGTGTTTGGATAGCCTAATCCAAACACGCGGGAAAGTTGCGATAGTCAGGAAAAGCGCGCGAAACACGAGCGGAAGGCGAGTGATTTTGCGCGCTTTTCTTAACTCGAGCAACTTTCCCAAGTGTTTGGATCAGGTCATCCAAACACAAAAACCATAAAGTAATTGTTTTATAAAATTACAAAAATTCCCGCGAAAGCTATTTTAATTTCCGTGTTTGAATGGCCTGATCCAAACACGACTTTCGGCCAATCAGAAGAAGCGTTATTTACGTACATGTCATTTTATAATTATATATAATCAGTTTTAAATGAAATTCATACAGTCACAGAATAAATTGTGACGAAGTGAAGTTTCTACATGGCGATCCAACATTTTAAACATGAATTAACACAATACATGCTTGGCAAGAAAATGCACGTGGTCATCCAAGCCTAATACACATGCAATGTTGATATATTCATTGTTTCTGAAATTTTTAAAAATGTATAGTTAAAAGTTGTTATTCAGGTACAAATTTTTCATAACTCTGAGGTAGGAACATATGTGAGACGAAAAAATGTTCAATCAGATTTAGCTGATAATCTTTGAACTATGTAAGCAGAACATGAAACATATATATGCGTTGATTATTTTTACTCCGCCTGCCGTAGGCGAGGCGGAGTTTTAAATTCGCCCCGTTTCTGTTTTTTTTTTTTTTTTTTTATTTTTTTTCGGTGTCAGAAGTCGGTGCAGCGCTCATGGGTGATACCGCTGGCACAAACCGCGTGAGCCGACCTAAACACGGCGTTTAAACTCAATTTCTAGCGAAATGTGTCAACAAAACACGCATTTAAACATGCATGCTAGAACATCTAAACCGCAAGAAGGTTTTACGTGCAAAGATTCTCATGCAAAATGCTTTAAAACGACAAATTCCAGCGATGTGTCGCGGTGAAGTTTTGAGAGCGTGTTTCCGTCATTTTCTGGTTTATTCCTACTTTTAAGGAAATTTAGAAATTTCTGCACAAGAATCAAACGCAAATTCTACTGAAATATCTACATACAAAACACTTTTTTAACATGTAATAGTTAACAAAAAGGGACAGGAAGGTTCTTCATCAAAACATTGCTCCAGAAATGTTTTAAAACGGCAAATTCTGATAGACTCCATCATTCCATGATTAAGGAATGAGTCTAGGAAATGTGTTCCTAATTCTAAACACGTTGTGATTGCTTTCCTTGGTTTTCTATTTCTACCTATGTTGAGATGCTATATTTCGTGCAAAATGATTTATTTGCTTGTAGGATCTCATGTAATTATAAAAGGTAAGAGACATTTTACATTCCAATTCCAGAAATACATAATATTATGTTAGTCTAAAGTTCCCAACAAATTATATCGTGGATACTTCAGACTTCAAACTTAATAGCTTAGTATTTTTTTTAATTTTTGTTGTTTTTATGAGCGATTTTAATACTTGTTTTGTTAGAACGTCAACAGTCATAGCTGAGTGCGGCATTTTAGTCTTTACCTATAGTATTTATAATAACTTTCTTTATAAAAAAATTGACATGTTTATTGTTGAATAGTTGACTCAGAGAAAGGATTTCAAATTGGATATCACAGAAAATACAGATCACAGAAATACTTTTAAGTCGATTACTGCAAAGATTGTTGCTATAATTATTAATATAGCAAGAAAAAAACTCAAAAATGCCAAATAAAAAAAGGAACAAAATTTAACTTAAATTCTAACTTAAATTTAGTAAAATTTCAACTGGCACTTTCTCAATTCGCCAAAACTTTATCAGACACCCTGCCTATATACCAATGTTTTAACTGACACCTGAAGCTTTCTGGAAGTAAATACTTTGTCAGCATGTCGAAAGTCTAACTGACAACTTGTGGGCATGTACAGGTCAAAGTCTAACCGACATCTTGTCAACAAGCCAAAAGCCTTACCGACATCTTGTCAACAAGCCAAAAGCCTAACCAACATCTTGTCAACAAGCCAAAAGCCTAACTGACATTTTGTCAACAAGCCAAAAACCTAACCGACATCTTGTCAACATGCCAAAAGTCTAACTAGGAGCATATCAACATGTCAAAAGTCCATTTCAAAGCTTGTCCACATATCAAAAGACTAACTCAGATCTTATCAACATGTCAAAAGTCTGGTCGAAAACTTGTCAACTAGTCAAAATCCTTACCAACATTTAATAAACATGCCAAATATTTATCTGACACCTTATCAACACATCAAATATCTAACTCAAAGCTTGTCAATATATCAAAAGGCTAGCCAACATTTTCCCAACAAATTATATCGTGGCTACTTCAGGCAGTGTGCTACAGAATAGATTTAATAAATTAATGGATTTAATAGATTGATGTATTGTATACACTTTTAGTAAAATTTTCTTTACTTGCAAAATAAAACAGCTATATGTTGGTGGTATTATGGCAAAAGAATCTTGCCCAACATATGTACTATGAAAGTCTTTAATTTAATTTAAATTAAATTCTAAAAACTGCAATCCTACTAGGACTCTGGACAGAGTGCCTGGCAGGTCACTCAGACATTGATTTTTGGTTATCTTAGTGATTACATAAGATGTGCTAGCAATGTCTTAAGATGCCTTGGAAGGTACCCTAATAATAATTGATTTAAAAAGGAATTAGTTGGGCAGAACAGAAATAAGTGAATATACCCCACCCCCAATGAACGCTCTAGTTACAGCCCTGCCTGGTTTTGTGCCCATTTTCGTTTGGCAGGCGGAGTGAACGCCTTAGCAGGCGTCTTGTTGATTTTAGAATTTATACGAGTCCGAGTGTATAAGGTATATAAGGTGTATATATCACGAATTTGCATCACTAAATTAAAATTGAAAATAAAGCACATTCTCTCCCAAAATCATCTACGTATATAAGATGATGCATCTGCTGTACTTATTTAATTACGTTTTATCAAGACTAACGTAATCCGAACAAATATCGCCAGTTCGGTCTGGTGTGTCAAGGTGGTCCAATATACCTTTAAAATATTTTTGTTTGCATTGTGTTTTAAAATAGAAACAAGTTAATATTATGGTAGGTAAAAACCTGTGATAAAAAGATACACTTTTTCACATGTGTGTTGTCATGGTTACCGTGATAATTACCCCCTAGTGGCAAAATAGGCACCTATTTCGAAACACGATTAGGGCCTGGAGAATGGTCAAAAATCTTTAATCCTTGTTTCACATTGTGACTATAAACGATGTTTAGGAGCCAAACCAAAAAAAATCTTAAGTAATGGCAAGCATCACTGTTTTTTGAAGTTTTTCCTGGAAAATAGCAATTTCTGAAAAAATAATGTGGTATCAAAGAAGAAATATAGGAATATTTTTAAAACATTTTTCAGTTTTTTTTGTTTAGTACCTTGCTTAATGTAACATGTTGTACGGCTGAAAATTTCAGTCCAATTGGTTAAAATCTGCCATTGATATCGTGTATGAAAAATTCATTATTGAACGAATTATACAATTTGAGAAATACAGCTTTAAAGTTATGTTCCAAATTATCCGTGAATTCATAATTTTAAAGCCACAAAATTTAAACGAAAAGCCTCTTAAAAGTATCCTGGTTTAAGACTCTCCTTTTATTTTCTATTATCTGGTAACATTTTCGGTTATCGGCATGCTTCCAAGGCTTGTTGTAGTGCCTTTGTTGCTATTTTCGTGTTGCTGTTTTTGTGCTCTTTCGATTCACTTTGTCGACATAATATTCACTTGTTTCTGCATTTACTCTCTAAAAAGTATTTATTGCAGCCGAACCAGCAATATTTACACGATCTTTGCATTCAACCGGGTTTGGCATGAATTTTAAATGTACAACATCCCAATTAAAAATTTACTTTTCCAGCTGGCACTTTTCTTATGTACGTTCCTAATTTATATCGATTTGGACTCGCACATTACACTGTTTAAGGCTTTTGAAAGAGATTAAAGGATATTACGACCATAAAGGACTCTGGGTAGTTGTTAAAAATTTTGGCATGACCCATAGCCCCCTGCCAAAACAAGGAAATTATAGAAAGCCGGTCCACTAGCATTGTACAATACAAACATTTCGAAGCACTAGAGCGCTACTTCAACACCTCTAACTTACGGATACGAAGCCAGTTTTCATATAATTTCAAATGCTTGTGGACAGATTTAACATCAGCCTCTCAGCACTACCGAGTCGTGCAAAAATTCGTAAAATACTCAACGACTTACGCAGTGTTTATATCACACACTTCTTCGTGCAACAGAGATAGGGCTCCTCCGACTTTATGATGTCCTCACCCAACTGATTCTGGCTAAATCTAGGCAGTAAACACATTACAAGCTTCACGCTTCGAAAAGCTTGTTTTCCTAACCGCCATTTTGTCTCTAGTGTCAGAAAACGAAACTAGTTACCAGGAATATACCACCTGGTCAACTCGAAATTCCACCAAAAGCCTTTAAAAACATATTAAAAGTTTTGTCATCGATCCCAAACTTTAGTGGCATTATTCTTAACTGCTTAATGCTTCCTATAAGACAAAAAATTTTTTACTAAATTGCTAAATTTTTGGTATTGGACCCTCTTAAGTTTGTTTAAAATGCCTGGGCGAGATATGGAGAGAATGCGTTAAAGCGAGAATAAAAACATGGCATTAAATTATAGTGTTATAATGGGAAAAATGTTTAATTTTAAAACATAACAGATATTATACAACATATGTTCGTGCACAATAACTTTTTCTGTTTCTAAATAGTTTTTGTATTTTGTTGCATAACAATTCTCCGCTAAAAGTTTTTGGCGATTATCTCCGCTAAAAGCTTTTTATGCTGTTGTACAAAATAATAATTATAGTTTCACAAATTAAAACACGTCTGTGTTTCATAAGAACATAAAATCTACATCTTTACACGTCAGCAAGTACAAATCGACGATTTTGAACATTATGATAAAAAATGTTGCAACTCAAAGTTTGCCAAGTCCTGAATTTTCCACGGGCGTCTAATCCGCGCATAAATCTGGTTTGGAACTGTGCTATGTGGGGCTTTTTCATGAAGTCACTAGTGTATTTTCATACTTCCACTACTAGTTGGATATATTAGCTCATATCCTTCTAGTAGAAAAATGTAAACAAAATAACGACAGATTTGGAGATTTAAATGATAATTATATTCAAATTTTACTTGATAAATGTATCCTAAAATAAACTGAAAAGCTACAAACATTGATATAATCGTATTTGATAGTACGTAAAAAGACATATAATTAGTAATATAAATTAGGGTGAGAAATGGTGAGAAATTTGCGGAAATATATAATTTTCAAAATAATTTTATGAAAATGTTAGTATTCAGTTCAATATCTAACTCTGTTTGGGTATATGATAAAACTATCGTCGTATATGAATACCGCTAACTCGGTGTTGCGCTATCATCTACTTCGTGTATGGAGGAACTGGTAAATATTAACTTTCACTGCGGTTCGGATGTATTATTCACTGATATTCGCTTTCCTTTAGCGGATAATTGCTAAATATTTTTCCGTATTCTCAAAACTGTCCAAGAAAAAAGCTGCGTTTTTATTTGTAATTCGATCTGAACTAGCCACCACTACAGAAAACACAAACATCTACACAAATGAAAAAGGATGAAAAACAAAACTCAAACTGCATAATTATATAGAAAAGCTGTCATAATTTATTTTCCTATATTAAATATATACTTGTTTTATGTTGTTTATTTTATAATTGTTCCCAACTGCCAAATGTTATGTTTTTCAACACGATTTAAATTCACTGATTTCTGCATTTCAATTTCCTGTGTAGCTATATATGTGTTAACTTGTTTTGAAGGTGATCAAAAAGCGATCTAAAAACACATCTATTCCTGTCGAAACAGTAACCACCGCGATGAAGGTGATAAGAGAAATTCCTCGTGAAGAGCTTAGCCCAAAAGTGTTGGAATTCTGCGGCGATTATACTGCTTATGAAGTAGAGGAGAAAAGAAAGAAAGGTCAGACAATCCTGTTCGATTACATATACCTGCATAAGCTATGTTTACAGTGGCGTAGTTAGGGGGGGCTACCAATACCAATTGGGCCCCCAATTGTGTTAAAGACCATTCCAAAAGTCTAAATCCATGTAGAAGTTGGGGCGGACCCCCTAGAATCCCTTCGCCGCTCGCTACTTGCCACCTCCCCCCAAAACAATGACCCTGCATGGCTACGCCACTGCGTGTTCATCATACATGATATAGGTATTATTATATACATACTTATATCAACGCACAGTTTTTCTCGTTTGTAAAGCCGTTTGATAATATTTTGTTCCTAACGGATGTCAACTAATCATATTCATAAAACGATTTTTTAGTGCGCGGACCGTTTCGTTTAAAGTGCGCGAGGCTAGCTGTATTTACATACTAGCGAATTCACTCACGACCTGCAAAATTTTCGGCCAGGATTTTTTCTTGTTGCTGGCTGTTTCTTGCGCCTTAAAGTATTTTTTAAGTAATAATTGAACAAGTTGGACAATTCCCCATGTTTACATGCCATGGAAACCAAAAGTATTTTTTTAAAGAGAAATGCAAGTAAGGCGCATACTAAAACAAAGGGCGATGTAAGTTGTATTATTATATTCAACTTTTGAGGTTGCTGAAAAGACAAGCTTTGTATACTTCGCTTATTTAAAGAAAAAATTAATTGTTTTGGGAATATATATATATATATATATATATATATATATATATATATATATATATATATATATATATATATATATATATATATATATATATACACATACGAATATTATATTTGCCCCTGTTCATTAGGAAAATCTTTTGTGAAGAGAGCAGCTAATATCTACCGTTTGAGTTTTCGTACTACAATGGCTAAAACTGTAAAAAAGATTCTTCCAAACGGATATTTAACTTGCGATCCAGCAAAAAATCATGCACAAGCACTTTCTGATTGCTTTACGCGTGGAAAGATACCTTTGGTTGGATGTGGAGAATTTCCCATTAAGTGCAGGTTTGTACTCCTAGTCAGCGTAAAACTTACCGTCATTAGTTAAATATAATTTAATTAAACATGCAATGAAGCGTAAGAGAATACCAATAAGACGTGGTTATTTGCTCAGGGTATAATGAAGTCTTACCCCAACAAAATATAACCAGTATCTATGTATTAATCTAGCTTGAGTACGTTGATTTTTCCTTAATATTAGTAAAGGTATCTTACATAAAAATAGCAATATATGTTTTATGGGCTTATTGATAAAAACCTTTGAAGTAAATGTAACATCCGTTGTTAATTTTTTGGTAACATACTATGCTTGATAAACGCTTCTTTAAGAGAAAAAAAAATAGCCAGATTGTGACGCGGTTTTTTTCTCGTGGTACCAACATGTCTCCAAGATATACACATGGGCATGATGCCTTAGAAAAGGTACAAAATGGTAATCGAATTTTGGAGTGTTCTATCGCGGTCATCATTCAAGTAATGAAAAAATCTTTCGCGGTCACAAAGACCAGGCTTTCAGCTTGCGATTTTCATTATTTTCATGAAATTTGAAGAACAATTGAGCAAATGTGAAGCAAATGAAAATAAACTCGCCTCTAAACAAAAAAAATTAAATTTTCCCGTCACCAGAAATAATTAGCTAACTTTGCTAACAAGATGTATTAGTTTTACTACCTTACCTTAAATTTGTAAATTTTAATTCACAAAAGGGATGAAATTTTTACAGACTTTCAATGAATTACCAACGGTGAAAAGTGCGATTTCGGCGGGCAATTTTTATCTTTTTCGTATTTGCTCAGTTTTTCTTCAGATTCTACAATATGAGGTTGGTATTCAAAACGGTAGCGTTTCGAGCATCTAAAAATATATCCAAAACGACAGATATTATAGTTACTTCAAATTTTCTCAAAGATTTTACTGATCGGAACCAAACAGCATCCAGAGATTTTCTCATGCTAATAATAATAATAATAACGTTCACTTTGAAAAACTCAATTTAAAAAAGTAATTTACAATCGCCTACAGCACTTCATATACAGTACATTTCCTTCAACAGCATAACAACATAATATCATCTAGTATATTCAAAATTAAGTTGTCAGAACGTTTTTTCGCTAAATGTAGAACTTTTCGGAACAATATTGGCAAGGATTTGAAGGTGAAAAATAATTTTAATTTACTCAAGAATAATCTTTTCAGGTACCAAGTGACTTGTAATGTTGCAGGAAAAGATGAATACAAGCTAGCTGCTCCACACAATGGTCGTGATAGCTATACATACCAGTATGTTGATATCAACTGTGTTGAACAACACAAATTCACAGTGAACTATTGCTGTGATGTCATACCTTGCCCATAAGATAAACAATTCATCTAACCTTACATCATAACCTTAATCGTAACAGTAATTGACTTATAATAATACCATACCCAACGTTGAAGAGCCATTGTGTAATTCGGATTGTCTTCAAAAATAAAATTTGATGGTTTAGCATCTGTGTACATTGTTGAGACTCAATATGAAGTCTTGTTTGATCGTTGTGAATTGAGAACTAGTTTCTGGGTACCTTTCCGACCACTTATGAAGCAGCGTAGCTGCCCTCTAAAAACAGCGTGTGTTTTGAAACTGCAGGCAAAAGCGTGTTTTGTAATTGTAACACATTAAATGGGTTAGTGCAACACAGTTTAATTCATAATCTTTAAAGGGCATTGGCAATAAAAGATTTTACTGTTTCATATCGAAGAGCATGGAAAAGTAAGCTGATTGGCCGTTTACTGCAATAGACTATCTCTTTTGGTTCCGAGGTTATTTGCAAAAATGTGCAAGATATAAACTGCTGATTCAGCAAAAGTTGTGACGTACTAGTTGGGAAAGTAGGTTCAATAAATACATAAACGAGCATAGCTCAGTTATATTTCAGTCAAACTCAATGAAATTTTGCACATGGATAACTACTGAAAAGACGCATAAAAACATTTTTAATTTTGTTGCCAACGTAAAACTGTCGTCCCCAAGACCGTGATACGAAATTTTATATAACTTGTTATATTTATCCACATGGATATTTTTTTCGAATAATAATCTTCCATTGAACTTTAGGCATGCATATGTATAGCAGACTCAATTCTGATATCATGTTATTATAACCAGTTCCAGTATATACAACTATTTTATAAAAACATGGTGCGGGGCCGGGGACTACAGTGTTGGCTTAGCAACGACGTTGGAAATGTTTTTGGATGTGTCTTGCAATTTAGTAACTGTGTACAAAATTTTATTGAATTTGAATTAATAATAAAAAAATTTATTGCCAATGTCCTTTAAGTAACACGCTTTTCTGTGTTAAGTAACACACCCAAGTGTATTATGTAACACATAACAAATTTCGGCACTGTGCTTAAGTAGCATACTTTGGAAAAACACAGTTATCGTCCTGTGTTGTTAAGCACGCTATTGTCTGGAAAGCATGTTAGCAAGACAAAATTTAGTAAATACCACATTGTGAACAAAAATACAGTAAATAGAAAAACATGCTTTTGTCAACTAAAGTTTGTAAATGTTTGCATAGCACAAATGGCAGATTCTTGAGTATCATTACAACATACAACGTCTCATATACAGTGATCACTCTAACACAGATTTGCTATATTATAACAATTTTGAATGCTATTAGCGATCAAATAGGGATTCCAAATTTCGGGGTCTCTGTGTTTCACACTTTTACTGCTGTTACCATTACTCTGCTGCACACCAAATGGGATGCCGAATTTCGGGGTCCCTCTATTCTACATCATTTTTCACTACTTTACAATTATTGTATTCGAGTTTCTTTTACTGGTCATACCACCATATGCTGCTACGTACTTCCAGTTCCAGAAAATACCTCGCAAGTTAACAGTTCAGTTTGTTATGGCTCAAATTTTAAAAATCAAGCACAGTTTTATCACAGAGGCGCGTACTATAAGCATAAAATTCTTTGCACCCTAAGCTCTCTTAAACCTTAATAACCTTGACTCGTGTCAAAGCCGACCACGATGATGAGAATATGAACATACAGAACATGGTGGTTAGACTGAAATGTATTTGGCAAAATATTGACAAGAATATTCCTAAGATCATTTTGTTAAAGATCTGACATGTAATTTCTCTGTGACGTTGACAAAAACATTAATATACAATTATATTTCATTAAAATATAGCAGTCACACAGTACTGCTGCCAATGCATGTAAACAAATTTAATATTTACTAACATAATTGTTCTTTCAAGATTGCTCTTGCTTAAGAAATAGGTAAACAAATCATATATTCTTTCCTAATTGATGAAACAACTGCAGCGACTAAAACAAAATAGATAAAATTGTATATGTTCATTTTATCTTTATAAAATTAATGACGTTACATAGCTGAAAATCCATGGAATTTAACTTTCTGATGACCAAAATTGAATAATTGTGATAAAGTTCAACTGGCCTATTTTGTATCAAACTAAACACAGTTTGACCTTTAAGATTTATTGATTATTTTAAGTAATATGAACATAATGAAAAGGATATACATCGCCTTTTCTCCTTTTTGAGCTTTCGGGTAAGCAATTGCCTGACGCTTGTCACCTTTCGCTGTAGTTCCTTGGCCTCTAAATTCGATCACATTGCAATTGGGAATATATATGAACTTGGGCATATATATATATATATATATATATATATATATATATATATATATATATATATATATATATATATATATATATATATATATATATATATTTATATCAACGGAATAAAAACCATATGATCAGAGTGCTCAATACCGAAGTAGAGCGGAATAGTAAGATAAAGACAAACTTG